>OX424570.1:27836561-28406561 GCA_949152475.1 Terebella lapidaria
TGACTTTATACTCCGACCAAAAATGTTACTAGCCAAGCTCAATCACACTTTAGATGAATATATAAGTGAAATAAATACCTGAAGTAGATGATTTGAGTCAGTGTCCTTCTTGCCATTGCCAACGCATATCATGATAAGAACCTCATTGATCTAATGGTTACGTTGGTAACTAGCCTTCTACTGATAATGCAGGAGTACCTTATGTAGATTGATGAGCTTCCTAATAGTCACAGATACATTATACAGGGGAAGTTTGTTATGAAGGGATATGTAATCAAACATACACTATTCATTGTTGATTTGGAACTCTAGCATTGATAACCAGAAGGAGTCAATATCAAGGTCATGTCAATGATGGAACGACAAACTGGCTTTGCTGAGGTAACATGTAGGAATTGTTTTTGGCACATTGTTGTTGCATTCCCTCGCAATATCAATGCATTCCCTCACAATATTATTGCATTCCCTTGCGATCATATTGTATTCCCACGCATTCCGGATCGTGTTCTCTTGAAATCTTTTTGTGTTATATGCCTATATCTTACCTCCAAAATACATTACGGGTTATGGCTCATTAGCCTTACTGACATAGGAGTTCCCATAGAGAGAACCCCATTTGGAAAATGGGCCAGACAATGAATTGTCCAAGCCACTAACCCACGTGACCGGAAACGTGACGTCATTCTCGTTTCCTATGGCTGCTTATCAAACGGTTTTTGCCTTGCTGACATAACTTTTGCGTTTTCTTTAATTTATCGTGTTGCGAAGGTGCTTTGTGTGTCGGAGCACGGACTCCCGTACCCGCCCTTCTAGGATGTGCCGTTGCGTTCAGTGTGGGCATCAGTTGCCGGCGTGGGAATAAAAACGCGGAGTGTGTGTCGTGCCAGGACCCGGTTCATACAGACCAGCTAACGTGTGGCTTGTGCGAGGGCCGTACGCGGAAACAGTGGGCTCAGGTTCCGAGGGCCGTGCTCGCCAGGAGGGACAAGCTTCAGTCGCGCCAGGTGTCTCCGGCCCCATCCTCGTCTTCTGTGTCTTCGGCGAAGCATCGCCGCCGTCAGGAGAAGAATACTTCAGTCCTTCTGGACAAGCTTGAGCGCACCTTGGTTTGTCTAGGAGCTAAGTTTTCTTCCCTCTCCCTTCGTTTTTCTCTGCGGGTGACCTGCTGGTGGGAAAGTCCTACTCGACCCATGGTAGTGCACCACGGGAGTCCTTGAAGTGTGTATTTCATGTTCCTTCAACCGGGAGCCTGTTTGTGGGTGTCACCTCAGTAGTTATCGGCGGGCATGCATCCTGTGCTGTTTATGCGCCGTTTCTGGCCAGTTTTTCAGCTTCCAGCCCTCGGGGTCAGTCCAGGGGCTTTGTGTGGATCGACGTGGCAGTGGTCTGGCTGGTTTGGTGGCGCGGAGTCGGGGCCCCATATGTGTTCCGGACCCCGACCCTTTGGGTATTCTGTACCTGACACAGGGACCCGTGCCTCGGGGTCCGTGCCCCGGGGTGCAGGTTCAGCAAACGACTCTTCGTGCTGTTCCCGCCTTGCCTTTGCCGTTTCGGGGTCCGGCCCCCGTCCAACGGGACCCAGACCTTGGGTCTTCTCTGATGACAGGTGGTCCAGACGGCTTTGGGGGGATTTGGTCTCAGGGTTGGCAGGCCCTCTCGATGGGGATAACTCTTGTTAGACCAGGAGTGTCAGGCCCTGGGGAGCAGGATTGCCTTCGCCTGTTCAGGTCACCCTACGGAGAATTCTACTGCTCTTTTCTCTTTGCAGGGTTCTTCTGCATTGACAACCTTGTCAGGTGGTCTCTTCGCCCCCCCCCCTTTGTCCGGGTTTCCCTGGCTAATCCAGCGGTGGAAGTGTCCAGCATTGTCTCAGCCGTGTTGGCAGCCTTGGATGCCCGTGTGGGTGCTTCCCTTCCCCCACGTCGGACGCCTTGCGGCGCATTCTGGCCCTGGAGCCTCCCCAGCAGTTACCTGCAGAGATCTTCGGTCAGGAGTCTGACGCAGACTCGAAGAAGGACTCGGTTGTGTGCAGGCAGGACGAGGCTACCCCTACCACGTCTGCTGGGCCCCCATCACTGGTTTCGGCTCCGAGGAAGCGACCTTCCATGGCGGCTTCCATGATGGCACCCAGTGCCCATGACTTGACACTGAACTGGCGGACAGTGAGGATGGTGAGGAGGATCTTTCCTTCAACCACAAGCTGGACCTAGTACGGTCCACCTTGAAACTCACACTTTTCACAGCTGAGCCGAGGCCCACAGTGTTCCAGCGTCCCAGCGGTCCCCGGAGCGACAGCCACGGCGAGGCCTTCCCATCCCGGACGGTCTCCGAGAGGAGCCAGGGAGAAAAAGGTCCTCCGCCCCCACGGCAGGTGAGTGTTCCACACATACCACTCCTGCGGCGGACTCCGTGATACCTTGGGCTGCCACACCTTTGTTTCAAAGTTTGAGTGAGCCCGTGGGCGGGCGTCTGGCAAGTTATCGGCAAGAGTGGCAAGCACTCGGGACCAGCTCGTCGATCGTGTCAGTCCTTTGCAGGGGATTTCGCATCCAGTTCAGTCAGCGTCCTGCACTGTCCATAGTGCCCATTCCCTTTTCGCTCCCCGGAGCTCACGCCAAACGGCCAGCGCTTTCACTCGAGGTCGCCGATATGATGGCCAAAAACGCGCTCGAAAAAGTCGGAATTTCCTGTCCTGGTTATTACAGTATCCTGTTCTTGACTCTCAAGAGCTCAGGAGGGTGGCGTCCCATGACCGACCTTTCATCTCTGAACCGCCACGTCTAAACTCCCAAGTTCGCCGTGGAGACAGGGGAATCGATCCGTTTGTCTCTTCCAAAAAATTCTTGGGTGGTCTCCCTGGATATGAAGGATCCGTTTTTTCACATCTCGATTCACCCGTCCTCCCACAGGTACCTGCGCTTCGTGCACCAGGTGTATCAGTACCCGTGATGGTCGTGAAAGAGTTCCAGATACTGGCCCACGAAGAGGGATACTGGCCCACAAAGAGGGCATCCTCCTCTACCAGTACCTGGACGACTGGATTATTCATCACCAGTCCCCCGAGGTCTTAGCTCGACACTTGCAGTGGGTTCTGAACTTGTACAAGGGCATGGGCCTGGTTGTCAACCTCCAGAAATCAGAGCTAATGCCAGCCCAGGACTTTGTATTCGTGGGCTATCGGTACAAAACCCAGCTGGGTAGATATGGTCACTGCTCCGCAGGTTCTTAGACGAGCCCAGTCAGTCAGCTCAGACCTGGCAGTCGATGCTCGGGCTCCTGGCGGCGACTGAGAAGTTAGTCCCTTATGGTTGACTCCACATGCGGGGGCTGCAGATAGACCTTTGTTCTCAGTGGCTAGCGGCCTCGGGTTCTCCGCAGCAACTGGTTTCCCTTTCCCCAGCGGGGCGGGCATCCATAATATAGTGGATGTCCACCGCCAACCTTACTCGGGGCTCACCTTCTGCCAGCATCCTCCCTCTTTATGAATGCGTCTACGGAGGGCTGGGGGCACACCTGGATTTCAAAGAAGTCTCCGGGGTGTGGGCGAAGCCCGAGAGTTCATGGCATATCAACCGGTGGGAGTTGAAAACGGTTTCGCTGGCCCTATCTCATTGGGAGGAGGAGTGTGCTGGTCGCGCTGTCTTGTTGTCAACAGACAACTCTACTGTTGTTGTCTACATCAGCAAGCAGGGAGGTACGAGGAGGTACGGTTACCCTTTGTCGGCAGGCCATGACTCTTCTCCTCTGGTGCAGGGCTCAGGACATTCACTTGCGAGCACGTCACATTCAGGGTCGACTGAATGTATTGGCGGATGAGCTGTCCCGCAGGGGACAGATCCAGCCAACGGAGTGGTCACTGCATCCTATGGTGTTCCGTTCCCTGTGCCTCAGGTGGGACCATCCCACAGTTGATCTTTTTGCGACCAGGTGGAACAAGAAACTTCGAGTGTTCGTGTCTCCACTTCCGGACCCTCTGGCGATGTCAATCGATGCGTTGTCCATGGACTGGAAGTATATGGGTATGCGTACCCTCCAGTGATTTTGTTGCCCAAAGTATTGGCCAAAGTCAGCTTCTGTGGTTCCCAGAACTTTTGAGTCTGTTGATCGATCAACCAGTGGCTCTTCCCTCTCAGGATGTCTCAAGCAACCCCGGTCACAACAGACCCGGGAGTCTGAGTCTTCACGCATGGCTTCTGTCCAGCGATCCCTTCGAGCAAAGGGATTTTTTTCAGAAGTGTCCAGTAGGATCGCCCGCCCTAATAGAAACTCGTCCTTGGGAGTATACGAGTCCAAATGGCGAGTTTTCGTTGCTTGGTGCAATAGCAGGCAGCTTGATCCATTCCACGCCACTGCACAGTAGCGGATTTTGACATTAGCGGGCTATAGGACCGCTCTGGCCAAGAGTATCTTGCCCCATACCAGTTAATCTTGGTGAGGATCAAGACCTGAGTCCAAATGGCGAGTTTTCGTTGCTCGGTGCAATAGCAGGCAGCTTGATCCATTCCACGCCACTGCACAGTAGCGGATTTTGACATTAGCGGGCTATAGGACCGCTCTGGCCAAGAGTATCTTGCCCCATACCAGCGTTAATCTCGGTGAGGATCAAGACCTGAGTGCCTTGCTCAATAACTCAATAAGTCAAAAGTCCGCTTTCTCGTAATTCCGTTCCAGAGTGGGATCTATTCCTGGTGCTGAACTGTTTGGCATCTGCTCCCTTTGAACCTATGTCCTCTGCCCCTTTGAAGTTTCTTACCTGGGAGACAGTCTTCCTGCTGGCTCTGGCCTCAGAACGTCTCAAGGGCGAAATCCATGCATTGGATTTTTCTCAAAAGTTCGCTGGTGGGAGGATGGCCTCAAGGTCTCATTGCAGGACATTCCTTCCTTCCTAGCGAAAACCCACTTCCTAGCTTGCATCTTCTACTCTAATGGCTTTCACGATTCCGGCCTTGGCGTCGTCTGTAGGCCCGAATCTGGAGGAAGACTCTCTCCTATGCCTGTTGCAGGCTATGCGCTTGTAACTTAAGCGGACAAAAGGTCTCCAGGCTGGCAAACGTCTGTTGTTTATATCCCATCAGTCAAAAATCCAACGGGACATATATTCCGCTACCATCTTGTCCTGGATTCAAAAGTGTGTTCGCACTTGCTATGATTTGGCTGAGCATGACTCCGCCTGTTCGTTCAAGGTACGCGCCCATGATGTTAGGGCCAATGGCAGCCTCCCTTGCTTATATGGGCCGGGTTCTCCTCGATCAGGTCATGCAAGCATGCTGGTGGCAATCCCATAACACCTTTACGTCTTTCTACCTTAGGGACTTGACCTGGACAGGAAGTGAGGGCTACCACCTCGGGCCCGTGGTAGCCGCTCGTAGTGTTGTCACCTCTTGAGGATGACGTGGTCCATCCTGTACATATGTTCTCCTGTTCATACGTTGATGTTCCGTGGTTGCGAGTTCCGGTTCCTGTTGCTGTTAGATTTGTCTCCTGTGTCAGTACGGTCGTACTCCTCAGTTTTGTATGCGTTGCGGCCCAGTTGTGTCGGCAAGGCAAGTTGTATAACTTACTACCTCTGTTATTGTATGGAACCATAAATGTTTTGGGTTTCCTGATGGCACCCATTTTGGTTTTCTCCAAATGTTCGGGAGGAAAGCTTAGCTTTGTTCCCTTGTTGGCACTTTGGGGTCGAGCTTTCCGTTATGTCAGAGTTCATTTTGGAGTACCCCTCCTCCGAATTTTATTCTGATTTTACCTGTAATGTGTTTGGGAGGTAAGATATAGGCATATAACTGGCCGTTTTATGTAAATAAAACTAGTGTTATATACTATACTTACCTCCAAAACACATTCAGAGTGCCCACCCGACCAGCCCCACGTACTCCTTCTTGTTGGTTGCCTTAAATCGATGAGAATGACGTCACGTTTCCGGTCACGTGGGTTAGTGGCTCGGACAATTCATTGTCTAGCCCATTTTCCAAATGGGGTTCTCTCTATGGAAAACTCCTATGTCAGTAAGGCTAATAATAGACGTGGAATCAATACCCAGTATCAAGTATTCCGAGCAAACAAAACAGGGTCCGTTATCCAATCTCATAGTCCGGGGACAGAAAGTCATATCAGGCATACGAAGTGAGAGAAAACAAAAATGACAGGGAAACTCATGAACCCCCGTAAATGGCCATCAGGAGGTGAAATCAGGTGTTCCGGAAAGAGTGAGCATTTCCTGCCCCACTAGTGGCACCCGTCATGAATTCCCCAAAATTAACATGAAAATAGATCTAGTTGCATGGCAGACATGGATTTGCTGTATTTATCAACCAGATCATGATGACGTCCATAGAATTTCTTAAACGCAGCGATAAGTCTTGGTAAAACATATCCTTGTCGTAGCAGTTTGGAGACTAGCTGGGCACTTCGATAGACAAAGTCCTCATATTTGCAACTAGCTCTGGAATAGCGTATAAGTTGAGAAACAAACACACCATATGCCGGTGACATAGGAATGTTGCTGCTTAGAAAAGGGAAATTGACTATGGAAAAATTGAAATCATCACGTTTGTCATATAATCTAGTTGACAGGTTAGAATCATTATCAATCTCCAACCTCAGGTCTAGATAGTTGGAAAAATTAGCGGATTCTGTAGTATCCTTAATTTCAAGTTCCTTAGGATATATGATATCCAAATAATCACCAAACTTGGGATTATTTAGCGACAATACATCATCTATGTATCGGAAAGTGAAATTAAAATTACATGTTAGTTTCTTAGAACCTCCTCTTTGTAAATGTTGGATAAAATCTGATTCATATGAGTATAAAAACAGGTCTGCCAATAATGGTGCACAGTTTGTACCCATGGGAATACCAATAGTTTGTTGAAATATTCGACCACCAAATTCCACAAAAATATTATCAATCAGAAAATTAACCATATTTACCACATCTATTTCAGTATATAGTCGCCTTTAACAAAATAAGCGGTATTATATTTAACTACAATATAGTGGTACCGACGTTGTCCCTTTTTAGAGAAAAATGAATTATTGATTAGTTTTTTAAGCTGAGATTTCAGTTCAGAATGAGGTATAGTTGTGTACAAAGTGGAGAAATCAAATGTTTTGATAGACGTTACTTTTGAAAGTGTGTGCGCATGTGGATATTCCAATAAAGATTTGGAATTTTTTAATATCCACATTTGGTTTATACCACTTCTAGAATAGATGGTTTCAGAGTACTTTTGGAGACCCTGTTTAATTTTAGACAATATAGTAGTTAATATTTTAGAAAGGGCTTTGGTAGAACATGATGCTGAACCTGAAATATATCTTTGTTTGTGTGGATTTTTGTGCAACTTTGGGATCCAATATAAGTTCGGTAGATTAGAATCTTTACATGAGGTAGTAATACCAAACGAATGCAATACAGACAAATGATTTGATAAGATATCCTGTTTGGGCACGGTAATGGCTTGGTATGTACTATTGGGATTAGTATTGTTGGCAATACCCAGTTCGTCAAACAAGCCATAACCCGTAATGTGTTTTGGAGGTAGGTATAGTATATAAAACTAGTTTTATTTACATAAAACGGTCAGTTTCCTCGCATTCCGGATCATGTTCTCTCGCGATCCTGTAGCAAAACCTACTCAGATGTCATGGGTGTCAGCACAATGAAGGCTGTTGCGAGGGACCGCAATAATATTGGGAGGGAACTCAATAACGATATATCCAAAAAATATTTCTTCCATGTCCTTTCAGCGGCTCCGTAATTAGGATGCAAACCACTTAATTTTGCATTTATGAACATATTCTTGGTCGTATATGGGGAATCTACTTTTCACAAAAAAAAACACTGCGTGTTCAAAATATAAGCTATGTCCTCGACAAAATGTGGTTTTTGGAGACAAAACGTTGGAAATAGAGTTTGGGTTTGTATCAAGAGAATATGGAGTGTCATGTATGGTGCATGATTTAGTTCAGACGATGTCCGCCACTAGAAGGTTAAATTCGTCTTTGGAGACGAAAGTAGACTTGAAAAAAGACCTTCGGTTTGTATTAAGGACTAACGCATGAAGAGTCACATGGTGTGAACTCTATGCACACATAGATATGATTATATTGTAACGGTTTTGGGGCGTACCCAAAGGTTTCCCCTAGGTAATTATGTTAGTGTTTTGTGATATTATGGTTAAATAACCGTTTATTAGGGTGTATATGTGTTTAAAGATTCATACGGTTCCGTATTGTTAATGTTTTAAAGGTTTTCCGTCTCGGAACCTAGTAATTTATGATGTCGGTAAAGCCGGAGACGGAGCCGGAACCGGAGACGGAACCGGACACGGAGCCGGAACAATGGAGTACAAAAACGTAATGACGTTATTTCCGGAAGGTCATGTGATCAGCCTCATTTTCGGTTTAAAAGGTGACGTGTCAGCCACTGATTGGTTCTAGAGTGTTTTTAGAAATCCGGAAAATATCAGTGTTTTGGCGGACTATGACGTCACAATAGGTTGGTCACGTGACGTGGGTCTCAGGTCTATAAAAGCCCCCGCTTCACAGCGGACGGCGGAGTTGGTGTCCTGACGTCGACCTGTGCAGACCCCTTCTCCCATAGCAGAGTACTCCCTTGTTCCGGATAGAGTCATCCAGATGATAGCAGTTAAGTCTTCCGACTGTGAACTTGGAAAATAAACATGAAAACTTCAACCGAGTTGTTTTTCCGTGTTCGTTAGGGAACTGGAAGTTATAATAAAGTTAGTTTCCCGGAAAAGACAGTTATACGGAGTAAAGGGAGATAAGACTACAGTCGGTTAAGACCAAGTTGTAACGACGTCTTAGGGTGATCTAAGAACCCAGATCACCGAGGAAGGAGTCGGAGACGGAGACGGAGGTGGAAATCAACGGAGCAACTACGGAGGCGGTATCGGACGGAGCAGTTGCAGAGACGGGAACGACGAAGCAGTTGCAGAGGCGGTACCGGACGACGGAGTTGCAGAGGCAGTACCTGACGGAGCGGTTGCGGTAACCGGAAGTGGGAACACTTCCGAGATACTCCATTTCAGGTGCAGTCGCAGGTTGCGGTGAGGCGGAGCCAACCGGAGCAGATTGCAGTGCGGCGGAACCTGGCAGAGCGGTTGCAGTATTCGGAAACGGCAACGTTCCCGGATTCTTTATTCCAGGCGCAGTCGCAGTTTGCAGTAAGACGGAAAACGACGGAGCTGTTGCAGTAAAGCGGTTTCCCGACGGAGCAGTTGCAGTACCCGGAGACGGAAACGCCTCCGGATCCTTACTTTACAGGTGCAGTTGCAGATTAGCAGTCGGGCAACGGTTAAGAGGTCCATTCCAGACCACGCTACCAACCTTAGAGACTTCTAGCCGGAGTTCAACCGTACAACAGTAGCAGTTTCCCGGAGTTTTACCGTTTCAGCTCCGGTTAAACAACAACTCACCCACCTCCCTAGAAAACCGGTTCATCAAGACGTCACAGAAGGGTTCAAACCCGTTACAACTTTTTGGTGGCAGCGGTGGGATCATCTGCAGTATGACTACTAGACGGGGCAAATTGGCGGAACAGCAGCTGAAGGCAGCCGTGTCGGACACGGAGCAGCCTGTAGGAGCAGTAGGAGCTGAGCCGTTGCAGATGCCGATTGCGGAAAAGGAAGCGGTTCGTCCTGCCGAGCGGAAGCTGTTGCAGCCGGAAATGCAGAAAGCAGTTGCAGACGAGCCCCTCCGGGTTCCTCAAGGAGAACAGCCTGCAGAGCAGTTAGCAGAGGCGGAAATTAACTTTCCGGACCAGGCTGGCGATCGGGAACCGGATGCGGACCCGGAAGGCGGAGAGAACTTAGTCGACAACCTGACCAGATTATTGACGACCCAAATGGAGGTGTTTCAGCAGCACCTGGCAGTAACCGGAAAGCAGCAGCAGGCAGAAGCAGTACAACAGCCAGCACCAAGGGCAGGAGTAGCCAGATTAATGACATACGACGGAACTGATCCGTGGCCGGAATATGAGGCTCACCTCCTTGAATACGCTCGGTACTACCGTTGGACAGCAGAGGAAAAGGCGCTGAACTTATGTGTCAGTTTGAGGGGTAACGCCCGCAGCATACTACTGGATCTGTCCGCGGAGCAGAGACGCAGCTTTGATACGGTTGTGGCGGCATTAAAACAGCAGTTTTGTCCGGGGGAGAAAACATTTGTTTTCCAGGCAGAATTGCAGACACGGAAATTGCAGCCGGAGGAGGAGCTGTCCGAGCTGGCCAGAGACATACGGAGCAAGACGCGGCTAGCTTACCCAAAAGCAGATCCGGCAACAACAGAAGTGCTCATGAAGATGCATTTCTGCAACAGCCTGACTAACCGAGATATGCGGTTGTCGGTATTGAAAAGCCACCCGGAAACGCTGTCGCAGGCCCTGGCTTTCGCTACCGAGTATGAGAGTATCATGAAAACGGACAACAGCAGACCAGCGGAGCGACACCGGACGAGGCAGCTGAACACGGAGCCGGAGTGGAGCCAGCAGGTGAACGAATTGCGGAAGCAAGCCGAGCAGACTCAGCAGCAGATGGCGGATCTGATGACTCAGGTCAAGGAAGCGGTTAGCCGGCAGCAGCAGCAGCGCAGTTCCCGAGCGGATTTAGAATGTTTCAACTGTGGCCGGAAAGGGCATTTTGCCCGAGACTGTAGGCAGCCGAAGCAGCAGCAGCAGCGGCGTCAACCACAACAGCAGCAGTCGCCGCGACATCAGCAGCAGCAGCAGCAGCCGCAGCAGCAGCAGCAGCAACAATTGCAGCAGCCACGACAGCAGCAGCAGCAGCCGGAAAACTAGAGCGGGTCGCGGAAAAGGGGAAATCCGGGACCCGGAAGAGAGGACACCCCCATAACCGGCAGGTGGTTCACGGACCCGGTCCCAGGGGCGAGGTGGGCATGTGTGTGACAGCCAGAGTATGCGGAGAGCCAGTAACGCTGATAATCGACACCGGCAGCACTGTCACAATGCTCAACCTACAAACCTGGGAACGGATCCGGAAACCCGGAATGAAGCTGAAGCGGTCGCCGATTCGTCTTTCAATGGTTGACGGAAGTAACATACGGACACATGGCCGGAAAGAACTCCCACTCAACATCGCAGGAGTAGCTGAGACCGTGACGTTCGAGATTGCAGACTGTGAAGACGAAGGAATACTGGGGATGGATTTCATCCGTTCCCGAGTATCCGGCATAAACTTCGACCGGATGACCATGCAGATGGGCAGCCAGGAGGTGTTCCTCACCATGTTCGAGCAGACCAGGGAGCCGTTTCCGATCAACGCTGTAGCAGATTACCAAATTCCGCCGGAAACGGAACAGCTGATTATAGGACAAGCAGAGAGTGTCCGTGAAGCAGAAGGAGTACTAGAAATGCCGCAGGAGCCTACGGAGAAAAGACCTTGGCTGATCGGGAGAACTTTATCCCGGATAAAGCAAGGAACAGTCCCGGTTCGAGTGATCAACGTGATGGCAGAGCCGGTAATCATCAAGAAAGGAGCGCAGTTGGCGACGATGACCACCTTAGCAGCCGGTTGCAGTGTTGTGCCGTTGGCGGAGCGGAGCCGGAAGGTGCAGATTTCCACGGAGTCGGAGGCCGGGCGGAATTGGAGCGGGTACGAGAAGCTGCGGCAGTTAGCAGAGCAGACCCAGGATGCAGTGCCGAGTCATTTCCGCGAGAGAGTAACCGACCTCCTATTTCGGAATAAGCCGACCTTCAGTAATGATGCCGGAGAACTGGGGCAGACCAACGAGGTACAACATCAGATAAACACGGGCAGTCACCGGCCGATTAAGCAGCCAACCAGACGAATTCCGCCAGACAAGAGGGAGCTGGTGAGCAGTCTGATTCAGGAGATGAAAGACAAGAACGTCATTGAAGAAAGTAGCAGTCCGTGGGCTTCACCGATTGTCCTCGTGAAGAAAAAGGATGGAACCACCCGGTTCTGCGTCGATTACCGGCGGTTAAATGCAGTCACGGAGAAAGATGCTTATCCGTTGCCGAGAATAGACGACACCATAGCAGCCTGTGCAGACGCTAAATGGTTCTCCACTCTCGACCTGACCAGTGGCTACTGGCAGGTCGGGATGGATGAAGACGCCCGGAAAAAGTCGGCCTTCTGTGTTCCTGGCGGCCTTTACCAGTTCAAAGTGATGAGTTTCGGCTTGTGCAATGCTCCGGGTACGTTCGAGCGGTTGATGGAGAAGGTGCTAGGCGGTTTGTCCTGGAAGACCTGCCTCATATATCTGGACGACATCATAGTCTACAGCAAGACCCTGGAGGATCACATCCGTGATCTTCAGGAGGTGTTCAGCAAGCTGAGAGAGGCAGACCTAAAAGTCAAACCGTCAAAATGCAAGTTCTTCCAGCCGGAGGTGTCTTTCCTAGGTCACATAGTTGGCAGAGACGGTATCCGCACCGACCCGGCAAAAACGGAGGCAGTACGGAAGTGGCGGACACCCACCAACCTGACGGAGCTGCGCAGTTTTCTGGGACTTTGCTCCTATTACCGGAAGTTCGTGCCGAAGTTCTCCGAGATTGCAGCACCGCTGAATCACTTGACGGAAAAAGGGGTGCCGTTCCGGTGGCAGACGGAGCAAGAACAGGCATTTGCAGAGCTGAAGAACCGCCTAGTATCGGCACCGATACTCGGGTACCCTAGGGAGCAAGGCCGATATATCCTGGACACGGACGCCAGTGACACCGGGCTGGGAGCAGTACTGTCACAGAAGCAGGGTAACCAGGAGCGGGTGATAACCTACTTGAGCCGCAACCTAACCAAAGAAGAACGGAGATACTGTGTCACCCGGAAGGAGCTCCTGGCGGTTGTGTTTGCGGTACAGAAGAATAAGCAGTACTTGCTGGGACGACACTTCCTTCTTCGCACGGATCATGGCAGTCTTACCTGGCTTATGAATTTCAAGGAGCCCCAGGGGCAGGTAGCCCGGTGGATTGAGCTCCTGAGTGAGTTTCATTTCGACATCGAACATCGTCCGGGGCGAATCCATAATAATGCGGATGCCTTGTCCAGATCCCCATGCAGCCAATGCGGAAAAATCGACTGGAAACAAGCCAAGATAGACGCCTGGAACTACGGAGAAAGAATCCGGCAGACACGAAGTGAAGAAACTCCTCAGCCCAAGCCAAGGAAGGGGGGATGCCGGAAGCGGTCAAGGAGATCGGGCGGAGAAGCAGAACTGACGGAGGAAGCAGTCCCAAGGAAGGCAGTTGCGGTGACGGAGAAAGCAGCGTCCCGGAAGCCGGTTGCGGTTGCGGTGACGGAGAAAGCAGCGTCCCGGAAGCCGGTTGCGGTTGCGGTGACGGAAAAAGCAGTGTCCCGGAAGCCGGTTGCGGTTGCGGTGACGGAGAAGGCAGTTCCAGGAAAAGCGGATGCGGTTGCAGAGCAGATTAGGCTGGCGGAGAATGCGGACCAGGATACTGTGCTGGGGCAGAAATATCGACCAGATGATTTGCGGAGAATGCAGCAAGCAGAACCATGGTACTCACTGGTGACGTCGCTGATCGACGGGAGCGGTACAGCTGGCAGTGCAGACTTTTCCAGCATGAGCAGCGAGGAGAAAGTGCTGTACGGGATGCGGAAGACCTTGCTGAAAGTCGACGGAGTAGTCTACCGGAAATGGAAAACGGCAGAAGGAACCAGCCGAATGCAGTTAATAACCCCGAAGGAGCTGAGACAGGAGATTTTCCGTCTGGCCCACCAGAGCCGGACGGGAGGACACCTCGGAAGCAGAAGGATGGCGGCTAGCATTCGGAGGCGGTATTTCTGGCCGGTTATGATGCGGGACATAAAGCAGTGGGTGCTGAGCTGTGACGAATGTGCGTCAAGAAGTATGCAGAACCTGAAACGATCTCCGATGCAGAAATACCGGGTTGGAGCGCCCATGGAGAGGGTGGCAATGGACGTGATGGGTCCGTTGCCTAAATCCACCCGGGGGAACCGGTACATCTTAGTAATCGGTGATTACTTCACCAAGTGGGTAGAGGCTTACCCGATGCCGAATCAGGAAGCGGTGACGGTTGCGGACATATTCGTCAACCAGTTTGCAGCGCGGTACGGTATCCCGATGGAAATACACACCGACCAAGGCAGAAATTTCGAGTCCGACTTGCTGAGAAATGTTTGCAGAATCCTGGGGATTCACAAAACACGGACAACCGCTTTCCGACCTCAGTCGGACGGTTTCATCGAGCGATTCAACCGGACGCTGCAGCAGATCTTGAGCCTGTACGTAAGCGAGCGGCAGACCAACTGGGATCAGCTGGTACCGTTGGCGATGGCAGCTTACCGGAGTACCCCGCAGGAGACAACCGGGCAGAGTCCCAATTTGCTGATGCTGGGCAGAGAAGTCAACACTCCGGTTGAGTTACTGATTGGCAGACCGCCGGGAGAATCAACGGCAGAAGTAACAGAGTATGGCAGTCAGCTCCGGGAGCGACTAGAAGCGGTATACAAGGCGGTTCGAGCGAAATCTGGCAGAGAAATGGAACGGCAGAAGAAGCTGTATGACCGGAGGAAGGTCGACAATCAGTTCCAGCCAGGAGACCGAGTGTGGATGGCGGTAAAAACACGGAAGAAGGGCAAAGCTCCCAAGTTGCAGAGGAAGTGGAGCGGTCCAAAGCTAGTGCTGAGCAGATTTACCGACGTGACCTACGAGATTGCAGAGAGTGAAACTCGACAGAAGGTGGTTCACTTCGATTTGCTGAAACCGTATAATGGTGTCAAGCATCCGAGATGGATGAAGCGGAGAATGGCGGATTCCTGGAGGCAGACGGAGCCGCCGAGGCAGAGTAGTGTTCCGGAGACGGAACCGACGGTCTCTGAGTCGGATACGGACTCGGAGTAAAGCCGCAGAGGACGCAGAAATATGAGAAGACGGAGTGAGCTGTAGAGCAGGAGAAGGAGATAGCTGAGACCCTGGTAAAACGTTGAGTTCCGGCAGAGAGCGACCGCAAGAAGTTGGAACAGTGAGCCAGTGCTGGTTCCGGAAACAGGGCGGAGAAAGGAAGCAGAGCGGAAAGCGGTGCAGAGACCGGATAGAGACATCCTTGAGGTTCTGACTGGTTTGAGCGCATAGTCAACCAGTCCAGGGTAGCGGCCAGGGGTCCAGAAGAACCTGGGTTAGCGGTCTAGTATCTCCAGAGAAGCAGCTACACGTCTTCCGTATTCAGAGAATTAAGACGGAAAAGTTTTCCGGCTGTAGACATCCAACCGGAGTTTCCACTTAGCAGAGACAGCAAACCGGCTGCAGATCGACAGAAGCGGTGAAACATCATTCCAGATAGGAAGGGCCCTCCTTCTGGACAAGAATGTATGCAGTTTCCAGTGTCGACAAGCAGTAATACCAGTGAGCAGATATGCAGTTGACGAAGCAGTACAGATGGCGGAAACGCCCAACTTGCAGTCTAGATGTTCGTCTGAGAGGCAGATTCAACTGGCTGAGACTCTTTTCAACCCTCCTGATGGCAGAGATACTTCAAAATTGCAGATACTTCGCTCGGAGGAGCAGTTGAAAGGGAGCCGGAAAAACCCGGAGAAGCCGGTTGAGCCGGAGACGGACACCTCTCGGTTAACGGTTGAGTTTTTGCATAATTGTGACGTCACTCCTGAGGCAGCCAATCAGCATGGAGCTTTTCAAATCACGTGAGCAGAAAGGGTATATAAGGGCCTTGAAATCGGGCTCTGACAGCAGTTGGAGAGCAGACCTCGAGCTGTGCACATCGCAGACAAAGTTTGGCGGAATCGAATCAAGTCCAGCATTTTCCGGTAGCAACAGATTTTGCAGTGAAAAACGACTAAGTGTTTCCCGGAAGACCACCAGTCCGGAGAGGCGGCGCAGAAGCGGTGCAGTAAAAGCGGTGCAGTAGATCGACAATTTCAGTTTCCCGGCCTTCCGGAATGGCCTACTCGGCGTTCCTTGATAGACAAGATCGCGGCCGGAGCAGAGATTGGGCAACCCCGCAGCCATTGGATTATAGCCGGCTGTGTAAGCGGTGTGACCGGATGTTTGAGAGTGCGAGGGACCGGAGACGGCATGTGTGCCCAGCCCAGAGATTTCATTGCTGTCTGTGTGCCTTCTATGGCAACCGGGCGAACGACCTTAGGAGGCATCTCCGGGAGATGCACGGGTGGAAGTACCCTTCCGGGAACCGTCCTCCTCAGGACGAGGCCACCCTCCACCATGTGGGAACCTTTGATTCGGCCTGGCGGGGAACAGCAACGCAGTCCCGGCATAGGCGCTTCCGGCGATTCTGCACCCGGTCACCAAGGGAGAATACAGTTCCGGAAACTTATGCGGACCAGCTTCCGTTTGGCCCTGACTGGGATGCCGGAGCAGCCGCCCCCATCGGACAACCGGAGCAGTTAGATCTCCCGGAATGGGTTCCGGATCCACAGGGCTGTCTCCGGGCCGCCGACGACGCTCCTCCGGAAAGCTGGGATCAGGAGATGGAGCTAATTGCAGAGGCAGTCAGAGCAGTTATGCCGGATCAAGCAGACGATTGGGAGAAACCCGAAGAGGAAGATCAGCCGGTGGAAGACTGGGAGGCAGAGATCCGAGTGTGGGAATATAGACCACCTTCTCCCACTTCGGAGCCGGAGACAGATGAGTCGGAGTATGAGACGGCAGATGAGGACTCCTGGACGGAAGCGAAGGCAGTGTGAAAGTAGACGGAGGCGGTTGGCAGTATAGCGGTTGACGGAGGCGGTTGGCAGTTTGGCGGAGACGGAAGAAGCGGTGGCAGTTAGCAGCAACAACACGGAAAAAAAAAAAAAAAAAAAAAAAAAAAAAAAAAAAAAATATTATTCATCCAAGAAGACCACCAGGAGGAGTTGCAGTTTGCGGAGCAGCCAATCATCAAGCAGATAAGCCAGTCACGTGACTTCCAGAGACTATAAAAGGGGCAGTTAGCTGTTACCGGATGCAGAAGGCAGTTTGCTGTAGCTGAGTCAACATCGACACAAAGCAGAGAATCAGAATGCCGAAAGTAAAGACAACACCCCGCAAGCCCCGCCCTCACCGGTGTGGAGACTGCAACCTAGAGTTCAAGAGCAAGCACACGTTGCTCCGGCATGTCACGGAGCAGCACACAAGTGAAGTCACCGTCTTCGCCTGTCCGCAGTGTGACCATTGGAGCAGACGGAAAGAGGGAACACAGAAGCATCTGCAGTCCCGGCACGCAATGGACGCAAACTCGATTCGACTGAGGGTGGGCAGAGAGCAGTTTGAGGAGAAAAGCCTCCGGTCCAAGATGACCCCACGGAAAAGCAAGAAGCCGGTAACACGGCTTGACCAGTTGTCGGATACGGAGTCGGAGTCGGGAGGTTCGGTTTCGTCCCGGACCCGGTACCGTTCCGGTACCCAGTCGGTGGCCACACTAGCAGCCGACGTTTCGTCCACGGAGGCGGAGAGCAGTTCGGAAGAGGAAGCGGAGCTGAAAATCATGGCAAGTGAAGACGAGTTGCAGGAACCAGGAGACCCGAAGCCGGTTAAGCCGCCTGTGACCCGGAGTTCTTCCCGGAACACCTCCCGGAAAAACAGCCCTGACCCATCTCGAGGTACCGGAGCAGATCGAGACCGCGGAAAGAAGCGGAGTCACAGCCGTTCGCCGGATAAATCCGGACGCCATCAACGCCGAGAATATAGGAAGGAGAGCCCGGAGCGAGCCAAGGACCGAGGCGGAGAACGTGGTCGAGAGGAGAAACGACACACCCCACCCAAGTCTTCCGGAGGCAGCGTCAAGGGAAAAGGCAAGGGGGTGTATGACTACAAGTTCCGGCTGTTGGAGGAAGGTTCCAGCGGAGCAACGGCAGAAGTGGGAGTGGCGGACATTGCGGAAATGCAGAGCCGAGACGATGAGGAAGACCTTTTCCGGAGTCCACCTCCGAGAACAACTAGCAGTGGCAGAGCAGTGAGCAGTGTGATTGTCCGGCCCGGAGGCGGAGCAGAAATCAGATCCAGCGGCCGAGCATATAGCCGAGCCGATAGCAGAGCAGATAGAGCAGATAGCAGAGCAGATAGCCGAGCGGACAGCAGACCCATTGGCAGATCAGGAGGCAGACCGGAGACCAAAACGGAAGGCGGAAACCGGAGCAGAGCTGGCAGTGAGACGGAGACCCGAGGATCCTCGGAGCGAACTTTGCCGGCAACCATTCAAGCAGTAGCCGGAAGCAGAACCAGTTCAGCGGCTAGAGATGACGGAATGGAGTCTTCCGCGTCTGAACGAAGCCATGCGGACGTGCAGAGAGCCCAGAGGAGTATCCTGGTAGACCAAGCCAGAGCTACACCCGGAATCCTGTCTCCGGTGGAGACCCGGCCTCGACAGTCTTCCAGTGAGCGGTCCGGAAGGAGCCAAGTCCGAGCGCCAACCCAGAGTCCACCCTACACATTCTACCCGTTTGGCGGTCCTTCAACTCAACCGTGTCCGTCACATTGTTTCCCGGTGAATATTGGGGGACGGAGCGCTTCCGTCTTTGCGCCCGCAGTCCCGGAGCACGCCAGATACTATGCAGTACGTTGGGGACCGGAGCAGTGGGGGCCAGCCGAGATGAGAGACTCCGGCGTCTACGTAGAGATCATGGAGCAGAGAGAGTCACCGTTTGGTCTCGTCCTGACCCGTCAGATCGTCCGGATTCCAGATTGGTCCATCCGAGACGAACGCCTCAGGAATGGGTTCTATGTCCCGCCCCAGTGGAGCCTCCATGATCCGGATCTTCTCCCGGTTGATGCCAGAGGGACAAGCTTCGGACGACCGTTGGTACCACAGACCTTTCCACCGCGTCCGCCGTCGGGGAGCAGTTCGCGCCGTGATACTGGTGGGCAGTAGTCGTCGCAAGTCGTCGCAAGTCGTCGCAAGTCAAGTCGGCGCAAGGAGAAGAAAGAAGAACCGTTTCCCGGATTCTAGTATAATTAAGAGTTAAAAAGTGGGAAACGGAACAAGCAAGATATCCGGGTACAGTGACGGTAAACTAGTTAAGAGATACCAGTACCCGGATCACGGAGACAAGTTGTGTTTGATTTTACGGACAGTTTAACGGTTGACAATTTGTATATATGTGATATTGTTCTGTTCGGGACGAACAGAGTCTAAGGAAGGGGGAGTGTAACGGTTTTGGGGCGTACCCAAAGGTTTCCCCTAGGTAATTATGTTAGTGTTTTGTGATATTATGGTTAAATAACCGTTTATTAGGGTGTATATGTGTTTAAAGATTCATACGGTTCCGTATTGTTAATGTTTTAAAGGTTTTCCGTCTCGGAACCTAGTAATTTATGATGTCGGTAAAGCCGGAGACGGAGCCGGAACCGGAGACGGAACCGGACACGGAGCCGGAACAATGGAGTACAAAAACGTAATGACGTTATTTCCGGAAGGTCATGTGATCAGCCTCATTTTCGGTTTAAAAGGTGACGTGTCAGCCACTGATTGGTTCTAGAGTGTTTTTAGAAATCCGGAAAATATCAGTGTTTTGGCGGACTATGACGTCACAATAGGTTGGTCACGTGACGTGGGTCTCAGGTCTATAAAAGCCCCCGCTTCACAGCGGACGGCGGAGTTGGTGTCCTGACGTCGACCTGTGCAGACCCCTTCTCCCATAGCAGAGTACTCCCTTGTTCCGGATAGAGTCATCCAGATGATAGCAGTTAAGTCTTCCGACTGTGAACTTGGAAAATAAACATGAAAACTTCAACCGAGTTGTTTTTCCGTGTTCGTTAGGGAACTGGAAGTTATAATAAAGTTAGTTTCCCTTTACGGAGTAAAGGGAGATAAGACTACAGTCGGTTAAGACCAAGTTGTAATGACGTCTTAGGGTGATCTAAGAACCCAGATCACCGAGGAAGGAGTCGGAGACGGAGACGGAGGTGGAAATCAACGGAGCAACTACGGAGGCGGTATCGGACGGAGCAGTTGCAGAGACGGGAACGACGAAGCAGTTGCAGAGGCGGTACCGGACGACGGAGTTGCAGAGGCAGTACCTGACGGAGCGGTTGCGGTAACCGGAAGTGGGAACACTTCCGAGATACTCCATTTCAGGTGCAGTCGCAGGTTGCGGTGAGGCGGAGCCAACCGGAGCAGATTGCAGTGCGGCGGAACCTGGCAGAGCGGTTGCAGTATTCGGAAACGGCAACGTTCCCGGATTCTTTATTCCAGGCGCAGTCGCAGTTTGCAGTAAGACGGAAAACGACGGAGCTGTTGCAGTAAAGCGGTTTCCCGACGGAGCAGTTGCAGTACCCGGAGACGGAAACGCCTCCGGATCCTTACTTTACAGATGCAGTTGCAGATTAGCAGTCGGGCAACGGTTAAGAGGTCCATTCCAGACCACGCTACCAACCTTAGAGACTTCTAGCCGGAGTTCAACCGTACAACAGTAGCAGTTTCCCGGAGTTTTACCGTTTCAGCTCCGGTTAAACAACAACTCACCCACCTCCCTAGAAAACCGGTTCATCAAGACGTCACAGAAGGGTTCAAACCCGTTACAATATGGTACATCTCGAGTACTCAAATTCCAAATGAATTGGTCTATTGGGACTTCTAGTCTATTGTGTCTATTGTGATTTTTCCGTGCAATATTTATGACTTATGTCACACTTGAGTACCACTGCAATGCTAATCATGCGTATTGTATGATGGAAACTGTAGCGTTGGTGCTTGTACGAGGGCATGATTGGTGGAGAAACAGGACCTAGAGTACAGTCGATGAACTAGTTGTAACGGGTTTGCACCCTTCTGTGACGTCTTGATAAACCGGTTTTCTTGGGAGGTGGGTGAGTTGTTATTTAACCGGAGCTGAAACGGTAAAACTCCGGGATACTGCTACTGCTGTACGGTTGAACTCCGGCTAGAAGTCTCTAAGGTTGGTAGCGTGGTCTGGAATGGACCTCTTAACCGTTGTCCGACTTCTTATCTGCAACTGCACCTGTAACGTAAGAATCCGGAGGCGTTTTCGTCTCCGGTTACTGCAACTGCTCCGTCGGGATACCGCTTTACTGCAACAGCTCCGTCATTTTCCGCCTTACTGCAACTGCGACTGCACCTGGAATGAGAATCCGGGAACGTTGCCGTTTCCGAATACTGCAACCGCTCTGCCAGGTTCCGCCTCACTGCAAACTGCTCCGGTTGGCTCCGCCTCACCGCAACCTGCGACTGCACCTGAAATGGAGTATCTCGGAAGTGTTCTCACTTCCGGTTACCGCAACCGCTCCGTCAGGTACTGCCTCTGCAACTCCGTCGTCCGGTACCGCCTCTGCAACTGCTTCGTCGTTCCCGTCTCTGCAACTGCTCCGTCCGATACCGCCTCCGTAGTTGCTCCGTTGAATACCACCTCCGTCTCCGTCTCCTTCCTTGGTGATCTGGGTTCTTGGATCACCCTAAGACGTTGTTACAACTTGGTCTTAACCGACTGTGGTCTTATCTCCCTTTTCTCCGTATTACTTTCTTTTCCGGTGAACTAACTTTATTATAAATTCCAGTTCCCTAACGAACACGGAAAAACAACTCGGTTGAAGTTTTCATGTTTATTTTCCAAGTGCACAGTCAGAAGACTTAACTGCTATCATCTGGATGACTCTATCCGGAACAAGGGAGTACTCTGCTATGGGAGAAGGGGTCTGCACAGGTCGACGTCAGGACACCAACTCCGCCGTCCGCTGTGAAGCGGGGGCTTTTATAGACCTGAGACCCATGTCACGTGACCAACCTATTGTGACGTCATAGTCCGCCAAAACACTGATATTTTCCGGATTTCTAAAAACACTCTAGAACCAATCAGTGGCTGACACGTCACCTTTTAAACCGAAAACGAGGCTGATCACATGACCTTCCGGAAATAACGTCATTACGTTTTTGTACTCCATTGTTCCGACTCCGTCTCCGGTTCCGTCTCCGGTTCCGGCTCCGTCTCTGGCTTTACCAACATACAAATATACCAAGTTCCGAGACGGAAAACCTTTTAAACATTACCAATACGGAACCGTATGAACCTTTAAACACATATACATTTTAATAAACGGTTATTTAACCATAATATCACAAAACACTAACAGAATTAGGGTTTAATATATTCCCGGTTTTCCTGGAACCGGGAACCGGGAATAAAAAGTGCTCAGAACCGGGTACCCGGGAATGGAACCGGGAATAAACTCGTAGCTTCAAAACAATAGTACACATGAATTGATTCGTTAGTGATCACTGCAGACACTATCTCTCAACGAGTTTTCCTTATAAATCACCATGCAACCATGCTTACAGCAATTTATAAAGCATGCAAATGTAAACATGGGTGAAATCAGAAATTCAGAATCCTAATTTACGTTGGAGGTATGATGTAACAGGAGAGGGCTCACAAGTTCACAACCCTCCCCCGTCTTTGTTCATATTTAATATGGACACAAATATTGTGAAGGGACAAATCGCTGTGTGGTCCCATTGTTACATTATGTCTTGTTTTAGAAAATACCCAAGGTGTCTTTTTGCATGCACTAGACAAAAATGTCACCGACTTTCCATGACAACGACAAATGGAAGCATACAGTAAGGACAGTAAGTACTTATTATTCTTTATTTTTACCTTATTTTGGCAATACTGTAACGGGTTTGCACCCTTCTGTGACGTCTTGATGAACCGGTTTTCTAGGGAGGTGGGTGAGTTGTTGTTTAACCGGAGCTGAAACGGTAAAACTCCGGGAAACTGCTACTGCTGTACGGTTGAACTCCGGCTAGAAGTCTCTAAGGTTGGTAGCGTGGTCTGGAATGGACCTCTTAACCGTTGTCCGACTGCTAATCTGCAACTGCACCTGTAAAGTAAGGATCCGGAGGCGTTTCCGTCTCCGGGTACTGCAACTGCTCCGTCGGGAAACCGCTTTACTGCAACAGCTCCGTCGTTTTCCGTCTTACTGCAAACTGCGACTGCGCCTGGAATAAAGAATCCGGGAACGTTGCCGTTTCCGAATACTGCAACCGCTCTGCCAGGTTCCGCCGCACTGCAATCTGCTCCAGTTGGCTCCGCCTCACCGCAACCTGCGACTGCACCTGAAATGGAGTATCTCGGAAGTGTTCCCACTTCCGGTTACCGCAACCGCTCCGTCAGGTACTGCCTCTGCAACTCCGTCGTCCGGTACCGCCTCTGCAACTGCTTCGTCGTTCCCGTCTCTGCAACTGCTCCGTCCGATACCGCCTCCGTAGTTGCTCCGTTGATTTCCACCTCCGTCTCCGTCTCCGACTCCTTCCTCGGTGATCTGGGTTCTTAGATCACCCTAAGACGTCGTTACAACTTGGTCTTAACCGACTGTAGTCTTATCTCCCTTTACTCCGTATAACTGTCTTTTCCGGGAAACTAACTTTATTATAACTTCCAGTTCCCTAACGAACACGGAAAAACAACTCGGTTGAAGTTTTCATGTTTATTTTCCAAGTTCACAGTCGGAAGACTTAACTGCTATCATCTGGATGACTCTATCCGGAACAAGGGAGTACTCTGCTATGGGAGAAGGGGTCTGCACAGGTCGACGTCAGGACACCAACTCCGCCGTCCGCTGTGAAGCGGGGGCTTTTATAGACCTGAGACCATGTCACGTGACCAACCTATTGTGACGTCATAGTCCGCCAAAACACTGATATTTTCCGGATTTCTAAAAACACTCTAGAACCAATCAGTGGCTGACACGTCACCTTTTAAACCGAAAACGAGGCTGATCACATGACCTTCCGGAAATAACGTCATTACGTTTTTGTACTCCATTGTTCCGGCTCCGTGTCCGGTTCCGTCTCCGTCTCCGTCTCCGTCTCCGGCTTTACCAACATCATAAATTACTAAGTTCCGAGACGGAAAACCTTTAAAACATTAACAATACGGAACCGTATGAACCTTTAAACACATATACACCCTAATAAACGGTATTTAACCATAATATCACAAAACACTAACAGAATTACCTAGGGGAAACCTTTGGGTACGCCCCAAAACCGTTACACTCCCCCTTCCTTAGACTCTGTTCGTCCCGAACAGAACAATATCACATATCACAAATACACAAATTGTCAACCGTTAAACTGTCCGTAAAATCAAACACAACTTGTTTCCATGATCCGGGTACTGGTACCTCTTAACTAGTTTACCGTCACTGTACCCGGATATCTTGCTTGTTCCGTTTCCCACTTTTTAACTCTTAATTATACTAGAATCCGGGAAACGGTTCTTCTTTCTTCTCCTTGCGCCGACTTGACTTGCGACGACTTGCGGCGACTTGCGACGACTACTGCCCACCAGTATCACGGCGCGAACTGCTCCCCGACGGCGGACGAGGTGGAATGGTCTGTGGTACCAACGGTCGTCCAAAGCTTGTTCCTCTGGCATCAACCGGGAGAAGATCCGGATCATGGAGGCTCCACTGGGGCGGGACGTAGAACCCATTCCTGAGTCGTTCGTCCCGGATGGACCAATCTGGAATCCGGACGATCTGACGGGTCGGGACGAGACCAAACGGTGACTCTCTCTGCTCCATGATCTCCACGTAGACGCCGGAGTCTCTCATCTCGGCTGGCCCCCACTGCTCCGGTCCCCAACGTACTGCATAGTATCTGGCGTGCTCCGGGACTGCAGGCGCAAAGACGGAAGCGCTCCGTCCCCCAATACTCACCGGGAAACAATGGGACGGACACGGTTGAGTTGAAGGACCGCCAAACGGGTAGAACGTGTAGGGTGGACTCTGGGTTGGTGCTCGGACTTGGCTCCTTCCGGACCGTTCACTGGAAGACTGTCGAGGTCGGGTTTCCACCGGAGACAGGATTCCGGGTGTAGCTCTGGCTTGGTCTACCAGGATACTCCTCCGGGCTCTCTGCACGTCCGCATGGCTTCGGTCAGACGCGGAAGACTCCATTCCGTCATCTCTAGCCGCTGAGCTGGTTCTGCTTCCGGCTACTGCTTGAATGGTTGCCGGCAAAGTTCTCTCCGTGGATCCTCGGGTCTCCGTCTCACTGTCAGCTCGGCTCCGGGTTCCGACTTCCGTTTTGGTCTCCGGTCTGCCTCCTGATCTGCCAATGGGTCTGCTGTCCGCTCGGCCATCTGTTCTGCTATCTGCTCTGCTATCGGCTCGGCTATCTGCTCTGCTATCTGCTCTGCTATCGTCTCGGCCGCTGGATCTGCTTTCTGCTCCGCCTCCGTCGACCGCTACACTGCCAACCGCCTCCGTCTACTGCCACACCGCCTCCGCTTCCGCCACCTTGTCTTCCTAGGAACGCCGAATACGCCATCCGGAAAGCCGGGAAACAGAAGTCGTCTAACTACTGCACCGCTTCTACTGAACCGCTTCTCCGGACTGATGGTCTTCCGGGAAACACTTAGTCGTTTTTCACTGCAAAACCTGCCGCAGCCGGAAAATGCTGGACTTGATTCAATTCCGCCAAACTTTGTCTGCGATGTGCACAGCTCGAGGTCTGCTCTTCAACTGCTCTCAGAGCCCGATTTCAAGGCCCTTTTATACCCTTTCTGCTCACGTGACTTGAAAAGCTCCACGCTGATAGGCTGCCTCAGGAGTGACGTCACAATTATGCAAAAACTCAACCGTTAACCGAGAGGTGTCCGTCTCCGGCTCAACCGGCTTCTCCGGGTTTTTCCGGCTCCCTTTCAACTGCTTCTCCGAGCGAAGTATCTGCAATTTTGAAGTATCTCTGCCATCAGGAGGGTTGAATAGAGTCTCAGCCAGTTGAATCTGCCTCTCAGACGAACATCTAGACTGCAAGTTGGGCGTTTCCGCCATCTGTACTGCTTCGTCAACTGCATATCTGCTCACTGGTATTACTGCTTGTCGACACTGGAAACTGCATACATTCTGTCCAGAAGGAGGCGCCTTCCTATCTGGGGTGATGTTTCTCCGTTTCTGTCAATCTGCAGTCGGTTTACTGTCTCTGCTAAGTGGAAACTCCGGTCGGATGTCTACAGCCGGCAAACTTTTCCGTCTTAATTCTCCGTATACGGAAGACGTGTAGCTGCTTCTCTGGAGATACTAGACCGCTAACCCAGGTTCTTCCGGACCCCTGGCCGCTACCCTGGACTGGTTGACTATGCGCTCAACCCAGTCAGAACCTCTAGGATGTCTCTATCCGGTCTCTGCACCGCTTTCCGCTCTGCTTCCTTTCTCCGCCCTGTTTCCGGAACCAGCACTTGCTCACTGTTCCAACTTCTTGCGGTCGCTCTCTGCCGGAACTCAACGTTTTACCAGGGTCTCAGCTATCTCCTTCTCCTGCTCTACAGCTCACTCCGTCTTCTCATATTTCTTCGTCCTCTGCGGCTTTACTCCGAGTCCGTATCCGACTCAGAGACCGTTGGTTCCGTCTCCGGAACACTACTCTGCTTCGGCGGCTCCGTCGGCCTCCAGGAATCCGCCATTCTCCGCTTCATCCATCTCGGATGCTTGACACCATTATATGGTTTCAGCAAATCGAAGTGAACCACCTTCTGTCGAGTTTCACTCTCTGCAATCTCGTAGGTCACGTCGGTAAATCTGCTCAGCACTAGCTTTGGACCGCTCCACTTCCTCTGCAACTTGGGAGCTTTGCCCTTCTTCCGTGTTTTGACCGCCATCCACACTCGGTCTCCTGGCTGGAACTGATTGTCGACCTTCCTCCGGTCGTACAGCTTCTTCTGCCGTTCCATTTCTCTGCCAGATTTCGCTCGAACCGCCTTGTATACCGCTTCTAGTCGCTCCCGGAGCTGACTGCCATACTCTGTTACTTCTGCTATTGATTCTCCCGGCGGTCTGCCAATCAGTAACTCTACCGGAGTGTTGACTTCTCTGCCCAGCATCAGCAAGTTGGGACTCTGCCCGGTTGTCTCCTGCGGGGTACTCCGGTAAGCTGCCATCGCCAACGGTACTAGCTGATCCCAGTTGGTCTGCCGCTCGCTTACGTACAGGCTCAGGATATGCTGTAGCGTTCGGTTGAATCGCTCGATGAAACCGTCCGACTGAGGTCGGAAAGCGGTTGTCCGTGTCTTGTGAATCCCCAGGATTCTGCAAACATTTCTCAGCAAGTCGGACTCGAAATTTCTGCCTTGGTCGGTGTGGATCTCCATCGGGATGCCGTACCGCGCTGCAAACTGGTTGACGAATATGTCCGCAACCGTCACCGCTTCCTGATTCGGCATCGGGTAAGCCTCTACCCACTTGGTGAAGTAATCGCCGATTACTAAGATGTACCGGTTCCCCCGGGTGGATTTAGGTAACGGACCCATCACGTCCATTGCCACCCTCTCCATGGGCGCTCCAACCCGGTATTTCTGCATCGGAGATCGTTTCAAGTTCTGCATACTTCTTGACGCACATTCGTCACAGCTCAGCACCCACTGCTTTATGTCCCGCATCATAGCCGGCCAGAAATACCGCCTCCGAATGCTAGCCGCCATCCTTCTGCTTCCGAGGTGTCCTCCCGTCCGGCTCTGATGGGCCAGACGGAAAATCTCCTGTCTCAGCTCCTTCGGGGTTATTAACTGCATTCGGCTGGTTCCTTCTGCCGTTTTCCATTTCCGGTAGACTACTCCGTCGACTTTCAGCAAGGTCTTCCGCATCCCGTACAGCACTTTCTCCTCGCTGCTCATACTGGAAAAGTCTGTACTGCCAGCTGTACCGCTCCCGTCGATCAGCGGCGTCACCAGTGGGTACCAAGGTTCTGCTTGCTGCATTCTCCGCAAATCATCTGGTCGATATTTCTGCCCCAGCACAGTATCCTGGTCCGCATTTTCCGCCAGCCTAATCTGCTCTGCAACCGCATCCGCTTTTCCTGGAACTGCCTTCTCCGTCACCGCAACTGCAACCGGCTTCCGGGACGCTGCTTTCTCCGCTACTGCAACCGCAACCGGCTTCCGGGACGCTGCTTTCTCCGCTACTGCAACCGCCTTCCTTGGGACTGCTTCCTCCGTCACCGCAACCGCAACCGGCTTCCGGGACGCTGCTTTCTCCGCTACTGCAACCGCCTTCCTTGGGACTGCTTCCTCCGTCAGTTCTGCTTCTCCGCCCGATCTCCTTGACCGCTTCCGGCGTCCCCCCTTCCTTGGCTTGGGCTGAGGAGTTTCTTCACTTCGTGTCTGCCGGATTCTTTCTCCGTAGTTCCAGGCGTCTATCTTGGCTTGTTTCCAGTCGATTTTTCCGCATTGGCTGCATGGGGATCTGGACAAGGCATCCGCATTATTATGGATTCGCCCCGGACGATGTTCGATGTCGAAATGAAACTCACTCAGGAGCTCAATCCACCGGGCTACCTGCCCCTGGGGCTCCTTGAAATTCATAAGCCAGGTAAGACTGCCATGATCCGTGCGAAGAAGGAAGTGTCGTCCCAGCAAGTACTGCTTATTCTTCTGTACCGCAAACACAACCGCCAGGAGCTCCTTCCGGGTGACACAGTATCTCCGTTCTTCTTTGGTTAGGCTGCGGCTCAAGTAGGTTATCACCCGCTCCTGGTTGCCCTGCTTCTGTGACAGTACTGCTCCCAGCCCGGTGTCACTGGCGTCCGTGTCCAGGATATATCGGCCTTGCTCCCTTGGGTACCCGAGTATCGGTGCCGATACTAGGCGGTTCTTCAGCTCTGCAAATGCCTGTTCTTGCTCCGTCTGCCACCGAAACTGCACCCCTTTTTCCGTCAAGTGATTCAGCGGCGCTGCAATCTCGGAGAACTTCGGCACGAACTTCCGGTAATAGGAGCAAAGTCCCACAAAACTGCGCAGCTCCGTCAGGTTGGTGGGTGTCCGCCACTTCCGTACTGCCTCCGTTTTTGCCGGGTCGGTGCGGATACCGTCTCTGCCGACTATGTGACCTAGGAAAGACACCTCCGGCTGGAAGAACTTGCATTTTGACGGTTTGACTTTTAGGTCTGCCTCTCTCAGCTTGCTGAACACCTCCTGAAGATCACGGATGTGATCCTCCAGGGTCTTGCTGTAGACTATGATGTCGTCCAGATATATGAGGCAGGTCTTCCAGGACAAACCGCCTAGCACCTTCTCCATCAACCGCTCGAACGTACCCGGAGCATTGCACAAGCCGAAACTCATTACTTTGAACTGGTAAAGGCCGCCAGGAACACAGAAGGCCGACTTTTTCCGGGCGTCTTCATCCATCCCGACCTGCCAATAGCCACTGGTCAGGTCGAGAGTGGAGAACCATTTGGCGTCTGCACAGGCTGCTATGGTGTCGTCTATTCTCGGCAACGGATAAGCATCTTTCTCCGTGACTGCATTTAACCGCCGGTAATCGACGCAGAACCGGGTGGTCCCATCCTTTTTCTTCACGAGGACAATCGGGGAAGCCCACGGACTGCTACTTTCTTCAATGACGTTCTTGTCTTTCATCTCCTGAATCAGACTGCTCACCAGCTCTCTCTTGTCTGGCGGAATTCGTCTGGTTGGCTGCTTAATCGGCCGGTGACTGCCCGTGTTTATCTGATGTTGTACCTCGTTGGTCTGCCCCAGTTCTCCGGCATCATTACTGAAGGTCGGCTTATTCCGAAATAGGAGGTCGGTTACTCTCTCCCGGAAATGACTCGGCACTGCATCCTGGGTCTGCTCTGCTAACTGCCGCAGCTTCTCGTACCCGCTCCAATTCCGCCCGGCCTCCGACTCCGTGGAAATCTGCACCTTCCTGCTCCGCTCCGCCAACGGCACAACACTACAACCGGCTGCTAAGGTGGTCATCGTCGCCAACTGCGCTCCTTTCTTGATGATTACCGGCTCTGCCATCACGTTGATCACTCGAACCGGGACTGTTCCTTGCTTTATCCGGGATAAAGTTCTCCCGATCAGCCAAGGTCTTTTCTCAGTAGGCTCCTGCGGCATTTCTAGTACTCCTTCTGCTTCACGGACACTCTCTGCTTGTCCTATAATCAGCTGTTCCGTTTCCGGCGGAATTTGGTAATCTGCTACAGCGTTGATCGGAAACGGCTCCCTGGTCTGCTCGAACATGGTGAGGAACACCTCCTGGCTGCCCATCTGCATGGTCATTCGGTCGAAATTTATGCCGGATATCCGGGAACGGATGAAATCCATTCCCAGTATTCCTTCGTCTTCACAGTCTGCAATCTCGAACGTCACGGTCTCAGCTACTCCTGCGATGTTGAGTGGGAGTTCTTTCCGGCCATGTGTCCGTATGTTACTTCCGTCAACCATTGAAAGACGAATCGGCGACCGCTTCAGCTTCATTCCGGGTTTCCGGATCCGTTCCCAGGTTTGTAGGTTGAGCATTGTGACAGTGCTGCCGGTGTCGATTATCAGCGTTACTGGCTCTCCGCATACTCTGGCTGTCACACACATGCCCACCTCGCCCCTGGGACCGGGTCCGTGAACCACCTGCCGGTTATGGGGGTGTCCTCTCTTCCGGGTCCCGGATTTCCCCTTTTCCGCGACCCGCTCTAGTTTTCCGGCTGCTGCTGCTGCTGTCGTGGCTGCTGCAGTTGTTGCTGCTGCTGCTGCTGCGGCTGCTGCTGCTGCTGCTGCTGCTGTTGTCGCGGCGACTGCTGTTGTTGTGGTTGACGCCGCTGCTGCTGCTGCTTCGGCTGCCTACAATCTCGGGCAAAATGCCCCTTCCGGCCACAGTTGAAGCATTCTAAATCCGCTCGGGAACTGCGCTGCTGCTGCTGCCGGCTAACCGCTTCCTTGACCTGAGTCATCAGATCCGCCAACTGCTGCTGAGTCTGCTCGGCTTGCTTCCGCAATTCGTTCACCTGCTGGCTCCACTCCGGCTCCGTGTTCAGCTGCCTCGTCCGGTGTCGCTCCGCTGGTCTGCTGTTGTCCGTTTTCATGATGCTCTCATACTCGGTAGCGAAAGCCAGGGCCTGCGACAGCGTTTCCGGGTGGCTTTTCAATACCGACAACCGCATATCTCGGTTAGTCAGGCTGTTGCAGAAATGCATCTTCATGAGCACTTCTGTTGTTGCCGGATCTGCTTTTGGGTAAGCTAGCCGCGTCTTGCTCCGTATGTCTCTGGCCAGCTCAGACAGCTCCTCCTCCGGCTGCAATTTCCGTGTCTGCAATTCCGCCTGGAAAACAAATGTTTTCTCCCCCGGACAAAACTGCTGTTTTAATGCCGCCACAACCGTATCAAAGCTGCGTCTCTGCTCCGCGGACAGATCCAGTAGTATGCTGCGGGCGTTACCTCTCAAACTGACACATAAGTTCAGCGCCTTTTCCTCTGCTGTCCAACGGTAGTACCGAGCGTATTCAAGGAGGTGAGCCTCATACTCCGGCCACGGATCAGTTCCGTCGTATGTCATTAATCTGGCTACTCCTGCCCTTGGTGCTGGTTGTTGTACTGCTTCTGCCTGCTGCTGCTTTCCGGTTACTGCCAGGTGCTGCTGAAACACCTCCATTTGGGTCGCCAATAATCTGGTCAGGTTGTCGACTAAATTCTCTCCGCCTTCCGGGTCCGCATCCGGTTCCCGATCGCCAGCCTGGTCCGGAAAGTTAATTTCCGCCTCTGCTAACTGCTCTGCAGGCTGTACTCCTTGAGGAACCCGGAGGGGCTCTTCTGCAACTGCTTTCTGCATTTCCGGCTGCAACAGCTTCCGCTCGGCAGGACGAACTGCTTCCTTTTCCGCAACCGGCATCTGCAACGGCTCAGCTCCTACTGCTCCTACAGGCTGCTCCGTGTCCGACACGGCTGCCTTCAGCTGTTGTTCCGCCAATTTGCCCCGTCTAGTAGTCATACTGCAGATGATCCCTGCCACCAAAAAGTTGTAACGGGTTTGCACCCTTCTGTGACGTCTTGATGAACCGGTTTTCTAGGGAGGTGGGTGAGTTGTTGTTTAACCGGAGCTGAAACGGTAAAACTCCGGGAAACTGCTACTGCTGTACGGTTGAACTCCGGCTAGAAGTCTCTAAGGTTGGTAGCGTGGTCTGGAATGGACCTCTTAACCGTTGTCCGACTGCTAATCTGCAACTGCACCTGTAAAGTAAGGATCCGGAGGCGTTTCCGTCTCCGGGTACTGCAACTGCTCCGTCGGGAAACCGCTTTACTGCAACAGCTCCGTCGTTTTCCGTCTTACTGCAAACTACGACTGCGCCTGGAATAAAGAATCCGGGAACGTTGCCGTTTCCGAATACTGCAACCGCTCTGCCAGGTTCCGCCGCACTGCAATCTGCTCCAGTTGGCTCCGCCTCACCGCAACCTGCGACTGCACCTGAAATGGAGTATCTCGGAAGTGTTCCCACTTCCGGTTACCGCAACCGCTCCGTCAGGTACTGCCTCTGCAACTCCGTCGTCCGGTACCGCCTCTGCAACTGCTTCGTCGTTCCCGTCTCTGCAACTGCTCCGTCCGATACCGCCTCCGTAGTTGCTCCGTTGATTTCCACCTCCGTCTCCGTCTCCGACTCCTTCCTCGGTGATCTGGGTTCTTAGATCACCCTAAGACGTCGTTACAACTTGGTCTTAACCGACTGTAGTCTTATCTCCCTTTACTCCGTATAACTGTCTTTTCCGGGAAACTAACTTTATTATAACTTCCAGTTCCCTAACGAACACGGAAAAACAACTCGGTTGAAGTTTTCATGTTTATTTTCCAAGTTCACAGTCGGAAGACTTAACTGCTATCATCTGGATGACTCTATCCGGAACAAGGGAGTACTCTGCTATGGGAGAAGGGGTCTGCACAGGTCGACGTCAGGACACCAACTCCGCCGTCCGCTGTGAAGCGGGGGCTTTTATAGACCTGAGACCCATGTCACGTGACCAACCTATTGTGACGTCATAGTCCGCCAAAACACTGATATTTTCCGGATTTCTGAAAACACTCTAGAACCAATCAGTGGCTGACACGTCACCTTTTAAACCGAAAACGAGGCTGATCACATGACCTTCCGGAAATAACGTCATTACGTTTTTGTACTCCATTGTTCCGGCTCCGTGTCCGGTTCCGTCTCCGTCTCCGGATCCGTCTCCGGCTTTACCAACATCATAAATTACTAAGTTCCGAGACGGAAAACCTTTAAAACATTAACAATACGGAACCGTATGAACCTTTAAACACATATACACCCTAATAAACGGTTATTTAACCATAATATCACAAAACACTAACAGAATTACCTAGGGGAAACCTTTGGGTACGCCCCAAAACCGTTACAATACATTGTCCTGCTATACCACAGAGTGTTGTAGGAAATGTACAGGGACGAAAGATACCGTTGTTTTCTTCTGTTAATATGTAGTTTTTTGTTGGGGGAGGGGGAGATATATTCCCGGTTCCTTGCCACCTCATTCCCGGGAATCGGGAACTCTGATATCTTGATAATTCCCGGGAATTCCCGGGAACTCCATTCCCGGGATTAAACCCTAAACAGAATTACCTAGGGGAAACTTTTGGGTATGCCCCAAAATCGTCCCGAACAGATCAATATCACATATATACAAATTGTTAACCGTTAAACTGTCCGTATAATAAAACACAACTTGTTTCCGTGATCCGGGTACTGGTATCTCTTAACTAGTTTACCGTCACTGTACCCGGATATCTTGCTTGTTCCGTTTCCCACTTTTTAACTCTTAATTATACTAGAATCCGGGAAACGGTTCTTCTTTCTTCTCCTTGCGCCGACTTGACTTGCGACGACTTGCGGCGACTTGCGACGACTACTGCCCACCAGTATCACGGCGCGAACTGCTCCCCGACGGCGGACGAGGTGGAATGGTATTTGGTACCAACGGTCGTCCGAAGCTGGTTCCTCTGGCATCAACCGGAAGAAGATCGGGATCATGGAGGCTCCACTGGGGCGGGACGTAGAACCCATTCCTGAGGCGTTCGTCCCGGATGGACCAATCTGGAATCCGGACGATCTGACCGGTCGGGACGAGACCAAACGGTGACTCTCTCTGCTCCATGATCTCCACGTAGACGCCGGAGTCTCTCATCTCGGCTGGCCCCCACTGCTCCGGTCCCCAACGTACTGCATAGTATCTGGCATGCTCCGGGACTGCAGGTGCAAAGACGGATGCGCTCCGTCCTCCAATATTCACCGGGAAACAATGGGACGGACACAGTTGAGTTGAAGGACCGCCAAACGGGTAGAATGTGTAAGGTGGACTCTGGGTTGGTACTCGGACTTGGCTCCTTCCGGACCGCTCACTGGAAGACTGTCGAGGCCGGGTCTCCACCGGAGACAGGATTCCGGGTGTAGCTCTGGCTTGATCTACCAGGATACTCCTCCGGGCTCTCTGCACGTCCGCATGGCTTCGGTCAGACGCGGAAGACTCCATCCCGTCATCCCTAGCCGCTGAACTGGTTCTGCTTCCGGCTACTGCTTGAATGGTTGCCGGTAAAGTTCTCTCCGTGGATCCTCGGTTCTCCGTCTCACTGACAGCTCTGCTCCGGGTTCCGCCTTCCGCTTTGGTCTCCGGTCTGCCTCCGGATCTGCCAATGGGTCTGCTGTCCGCTCGGCTATCTGCTCTGCTATCTGTTCTGCTATCGGCTCGGCTATCTGCTCTGCTATCGGCTCGGCTATCTGCTCTGCCATCGGCTCGGCTATCTGCTCAGCTGCTGGATCTGCTTTCTGCTCCGCCTCCGGGTCGGACAATCACGCTGCTCACTGCTCTGCCACTGCTAGTCGTTCTCGGAGGTGGGCTCCGGAAAAGGTCTTCCTCATCATCTCTGCTCTGCATTTCCGCAATGTCTGCTACTCCAACTTCTGCCGCTGCTCCGCTGGAACCTTCTTCCAACAGCCGGAACTTGTAGTCATACACCGCCTTGCCTTTTCCCTTGACGCTGCCTCCTGAAGACTTGGGTGGGGTGTGTCGTTTCTCCTCTCGGCCACGTTCTCCGCCTCGGTCCTTGGCGCGCTCCGGGCTCTCCTTCCTATATTCCCGGCGTTGATGGCGACCGGATTTATCCGGCGAACGGCTGCGACTCCGCTTCTTTCCGCGGTCTCGATCTGCTCCGGTACCTCGAGATGGGTCTGGGCTGTTTTTCCGGGAGGTATTCCGGGAAGAACTCCGGGTCACTGGCGGCTTAACCGGCTTCGGGTCCTCCGGGTCCTGCAACTCGTCTTCACTTGCCATGATTTTCAGCTCTGCTTCTTCTTCCGAACTACTCCCCGCCTCCGTGGACGAAACGTCGACTGCTAAGGCGGCCACCGACTGGGTACCGGAACGGTACCGGGTCCGGGACGAAACCGAACCTCCCGACTCCGACTCCGTGTCCGACAACTGATCATGCCGTGTTACCGGCTTCTTGCTTTTCCGAGGGGTCATCTTGGACCGGAGGCTTTTCTCCTCAAACTGCTCTCTGCCAACCCTTAGTCGAATCGGGTTCGCGTCCATTGTGTGTCGGGACTGCAGATGCTTCTGTGTCCCCTCTTTCCGTCTGCTCCAATGTTCACACTGCGGACAGGCGAAGACGGTGACTTCACTCGTGTGCTGCTCCGTGACATGCCGGAGCAACGTGTGCTTGCTCTTGAACTCTAGGTTGCAGTCTCCACACCGGTGAGGGCGGGGCTTGCGGGGTGTTGTCTTTACTTTCGGCATTCTGATTCTCTGCTTTGTGTCGATGTTGACTCAGCTACAGCAAACTGCCTTCTGCATCCGGTAACAGCTATCTGCCCCCTTTTAGTCTCTGGAAGTCACGTGACTGGCTTATCTGCTTGATGATTGGCTGCTCAGCAAACTGCAACTCCTCCTGGTGGTCTTCTTGGATAAATAATATATATATATTTTTTTTTTTTCCCGTGTTGTTGTTGCTGCTATCTGCCACCGCTCTTTCTTCTCCGTCTCCACCAAACTGCCAACCGCCTCCGTCTACCCCTACAATGCCAACCACCTCCGTCGACTGCTTCTCTGCCAACCGCCTCCGTCAACCGCTACGCTGCCAACCACCTCCGTCAACTGCTACACTTCCAACCGCCTCCGTCAACCGCTACGCTGCCATCCGCCTCAGGGTTCCTCCTCGTCCGCGGTGTGATACTCGGAAGTCTCCGATTCCGTGTCCGGGGTGGGAGAAGGTGGTGTATACTCCCACACCCTGATCTCTTCCTCCCAGTCTTCCGCCGGCTGAACTTCTTCGTCCGGTTCCGCTGACATCTCTCGCTCCCAGTCTTCTGGAGGTGTGTCTTCCGCTTCCCGAAGACAGCCCTGCGGTTCCGGAGCCCAACCTGGCGGGTCGATCGGTTCCGGCCGTTCGATGGGAGCGGCTGCTCCGGCATCCCAGTCTGTTCCATACGGGAGTTGATGAAGGGACGGAACAGGAACCGGAGGCTGTACCAGGGAACGATCCAGGAATCTGCGGAAGCGGTTTTGTCGGGACTTCGTAGCAATCCCTCTCCGGGCTGAGTCGAACGTTCCGACCCGGTTCAGTGTCCATTCGTCCTGAGGAGGACGGTATTCTGCAGGGTACGTCCATCCATGCGCCTCCCGGAGATGTCTCCGTAAATCACAGGCCCGATTTCTGTAGAAGGAGCACAGGCAGCAGTAGTACTTCTGGCCCGGGCAGACGTGTCCTCTCTTGTCTCTCGCGTCCGCAAACGTCCGGTCACACTTCTTACAGTACCGCCACAGCTCTTTCGTTCGGTTGTCCATCTCTGTCTCATTGGGGCCGCCTCCTCGCCTTTGCTGGAGCGCCATCCGGAAAAGCCGGGAAACAAAAGTTGTCTATCTACTGCACCGCTTTTACTGCACCGCTTCTGCACCGCTTCTGCTGCACCGCTTCTCCGGACTGGTGGTCTTCCGGGAAACACTTAGTCGTTTTTCACTGCAAAATCTGCCGCTGCCGGAAAACACTGGACTTGATTCGATTCCGCCAAACTTTGTCTGCGATGTGCACAGCTCGAGGTCTGCTCTTCAACTGCTCTCAGAGCCCGATTTCAAGGCCCTTTTATACTCTTTCTGCTCACGTGACTTGAAAAGTTCCACGCTGATTGGCTGCCTCAGGAGTGACGTCACAATTATGCAAAAACTCAACCGTTAACCGAGAGGTGTCCGTCTCCAGCTCAACCGGCTTCTCCGGGTTCTTCCGGCTCCCTTTCAACTGCTTCTCCGAGCGAAGTATCTGCAATTTTGAAGTATCTCTGCCATCAGGAGGGTTGAATAGAGTCTCAGCCAGTTGAATCTGCCTGTCAGACGAACATCTAGACTGCAAGTTGGGCGTTTCCGCCATCTGTACTGCTTCGTCAGCTGCATATCTGCTCACTGGTATTACTGCTTGTCGACACTAGAAACTGCCTACATTCTGTCCAGAAGGAGGCGCCTTCCTATCTGGGGTGATGTTTCTCCGTTTCTGTCAATCTGCAGTTGGTTTACTGTCTCTGCTAAGTAGAAACTCCGGTTGGATGTCTACAGCCGGAAAACTTTTCCGTCTGAATTCTCCGAATACGGAAGACGTGTAGCTGCTTCTCTGGAGATACTAGACCGCTAACCCAGGTTCTTCTGGACCCCTGGCCGCTACCCTGGACTGGTTGACTATGCTCTCAACCCAGTCAGAACCTCTAGGATGTCTCTATCCGGTCTCTGTACCGCTTTCCGCTCTGCTTCCTCTCTCCGCCCTGATTCCGGAACCAGCACTTGCTCACTGTTCCAACTTCTTGCGGTCGCTCTCTGCCGGAACTCAACGTTTTACCAGGGTCTCAGCTATCTCCTTCTCCCGCTCTACAGCTCACTCCGTCTTCCTATATTTCTGCGTCCTCTGCGGCTTTACTCCGAGTCCGTATCCGACTCAGAGACCGTCTGTTCCGACTCCGGAACACTACTCTGCTTCGGCGGCTCCGTCTGCCTCCAGGAATCCGCCATTCTCCGCTTCATCCATCTCGGATGCTTGACACCATTATACGGTTTCAGCAAATCGAAGTGAACCACCTTCTGCCGAGTTTCACTCTCTGCAATCTCGTAGGTCACGTCGGTAAATCTGCTCAGCACAAGCTTTGGACCGCTCCACTTCCTCTGCAACTTGTGCCTTGCCCTTCTTCCGTGTTTTGACCGCCATCCACACTCGGTCTCCTGGCTGGAACTGATTGTTGACCTTCCTCCGGTCGTACAGCTTCTTCTGCCGTTCCATCTCTCTGCCAGATTTCACTCGAACCGCCTTGTATACTGCTTCTAGTCGCTCCCGGAGCTGACTGCCATACTCTGTTACTTCTGCTGTTGATTCGCCCGGCGGCCTGCCAATCAGTAACTCTACCGGAGTGTTGACTTCTCTGCCCAGCATCAACAAATTGGGACTCTGCCCGGTTGTCTCCTGCGGGGTACTCCGGTAAGCTGCCATCGCCAACGGTACTAGCTGATCCCAGTTGGTCTGCCGCTCAGGCTCAGGCTCAGGATTTGCTGCAGCGTCCGGTTGAATCGCTCAATGAAACCGTCCGACTGAGGTCGGAAAGCGGTTGTCCGTGTCTTGTGAATCCCCAGGATTCTGCAAACATTTCTCAGCAAGTCGGACTCGAAATTTCTTCCTTGGTCGGTGTGTATCTCCATCGGGATACCGTACCGCGCTGCAAACTGGTTGACGAATATGTCGGCAACCGTCACCGCTTCCTGATTCGGCATCGGGTAAGCCTCTACCCACTTGGTGAAGTAATCACCGATTACTAAGATGTACCGGTTCCCCTGGGTGGATTTAGGTAACGGACCCATCACGTCCATTGCCACCCTCTCCATGGGCGCTCCAACCCGGTATTTCTGCATCGGAGATCGTTTCAAGTTCTGCATACTTCTTGACGCACATTCGTCACAGCTCAGCACCCACTGCTTTATGTCCCGCATCATAGCCGGCCAGAAATACCGCCTCCGAATGCTAGCCGCCATCCTTCTGCTTCCGAGGTGTCCTCCCGTCCGGCTCTGATGGGCCAGACGGAAAATCTCCTGTCTCAGCTCCTTCGGGGTTATTAACTGCATTCGGCTGGTTCCTTCTGCCGTTTTCCATTTCCGGTAGTCTACTCCGTCGACTTTCAGCAAGGTCTTCCGCATCCCGTACAGCACTTTCTCCTCGCTGCTCATGCTGGAAAAGTCTGCACTGCCAGCTGTACCGCCCCCGTCGATCAGCGACGTCACCAGTGGGTACCAAGGTTCTGCTTGCTGCATTCTCCGCAAATCATCTGGTCGATATTTCTGCCCCAGTACAGTATCCTGGTCCGCATTTTCCGCCAGCCTAATCTGCTCTGCAACCGCATCCGCTTTTCCTGGAACTGCCTTCTCTGTCACCGCAACCGCAACCGGCTTCCGGGACGCTGCTTTCTCCGTCACCGCAACCGCAACCAGCTTCCGGGATGCTGCTTCCTCCGTCACCGCAACCGCAACCGGCTTCCGGGACGCTGCTTCCTCCGCTACTGCAACCGCAGCCGGCCTCCGGGACGCTGCTTTCTCCGTCACCGCAACCGGCTTCCGGGACGCTGCTTTCTCCGCTACTGCAACCGCCTTCCTTGGGACTGCTTCCTCCGTCAGTTCTGCTTCTCCGCCCGATCTCCGTGACCGCTTCCGGCGTCCCCCCCCTCCTTGGCTTGGGCTGAGGAGTTTCTTCACTTCGTGTCTGCCGGATCCTTTCTCCGTAGTTCCAGGCGTCTATCTTGGCTTGTTTCCAGTCGATTTTTCCGCATTGACTGCATGGGGATCTGGACAAGGCATCCGCGTTATTATGGATTCGCCCCGGACGATGTTCGATGTCGAAATGAAACTCACTCAGGAGCTCAATCCACCGGGCTACCTGCCCCTGGGGCTCCTTGAAATTCATAAGCCAGATAAGGCTGCCATGATCTGTGCGAAGAAGGAAGTGTCGTCCCAGCAAGTACTGCTTATTCTTCTGTACCGCAAACACAACCGCCAGGAGCTCCTTCCGGGTGACACAGTATCTCCGTTCTTCTTTGGTTAGGCTGCGGCTCAAGTAGGTTATCACCCGCTCCTGGTTGCCCTGCTTCTGTGACAGTACTGCTCCCAGCCCGGTGTCACTGGCGTCCGTGTCCAGGATATATCGGCCTTGCTCCCTTGGGTACCCGAGTATCGGTGCCGATACTAGGCGGTTCTTCAGCTCTGCAAATGCCTGCTCTTGCTCCGTCTGCCACCGGAACTGCACCCCTTTTTCCGTCAAGTGATTCAGCGGCGCTGCAATCTTGGAGAACTTCGGCACAAACTTCCGGTAATAGGAGCAAAGTCCCAGAAAACTGCGCAGCTCCGTCAGGTTGGTGGGTGTCCGCCACTTCCGTACTGCCTCCGTTTTTGCCGGGTCGGTGCGGATACCGTCTCTGCCGACTATGTGACCTAGGAAAGACACCTCCGGCTGGAAGAACTTGCATTTTGACGGTTTGACTTTGAGGCCTGCCTCTCTCAGCTTGTTGAAAACCTCCTGAAGATCACGGATGTGATCCTCCAGGGTCTTGCTGTAGACTATGATGTCGTCCAGATATATGAGGCAGGTCTTCCAGGACAATCCCCCTAGCACCTTCTCCATCAACCGCTCGAACGTACCCGGAGCATTGCACAAGCCGAAACTCATGACTTTGAACTGGTAAAAGCCGCCAGGAACACAGAAGGCCGACTTTTTCTGGGCGTCTTCATCCATCCCGACCTGCCAGTATCCACTGGTCAGGTCGAGAGTGGAGAACCACTTGGCGTCTGCACAGGCTGCTATGGTGTCGTCTATTCTCGGCAACGGATAAGCATCTTTCTCCGTGACTGCATTTAACCGCCGGTAATCGACACAGAACCGGGTGGTCCCATCCTTTTTCTTCACCAGAACAATCGGGGAAGCCCACGGACTGCTACTTTCTTCAATGAGGTTCTTGTCTTTCATCTCCTGAATCAGACTGCTCACCAGCTCTCTCTTGTCTGGCGGAATTCGTCTGGTTGGCTGCTTAATCGGCCGGTGACTGCCCGTGTTTATCTGATGTTGTACCTCGATGGTCTGCCCCAGTTCTCCGGCATCATTACTGAAGGTCGGCTTATTCCGAAATAGGAGGTCGGTTACTCTCTCGCGGAAATGACTCGGCACTGCATCCTGGGTCTGCTCTGCTAACTGCCGCAGCTTCTCGTACCCGCTCCAATTCCGCCCGGCCTCCGACTCCGTGGAAATCTGCACCTTCCTGCTCCGCTCCGCCAACGGCACAACACTGCAACCGGCTGCTAAGGTGGTCATCGTCTCCAACTGCGCTCCTTTCTTGATGATTACCGGCTCCGCCATCACATTGATCACTCGAACCGGGACTGTTCCTTGCTTTATCGGGGATAAAGTTCTCCCGATCAGCCAAGGTCTTTTCTCAGTAGGCTCCTGCGGCATTTCTAGTACTCCTTCTGCTTCACGGACACTCTCTGCTTGTCCTATTATCAGCTGTTCCGTTTCCGGCGGAATTTGGTAATCTGCTACAGCGTTGATCGGAAACGGCTCCCTGGTCTGCTCGAACATGGTGAGGAACACCTCCTGGCTGCCCATCTGCATGGTCATTCGGTCGAAATTTATGCCGGATATCCGGGAACAGATGAAATCCATTCCCAGTATTCCTTCGTCTTCACAGTCTGCAATCTCGAACGTCACGGTCTCAGCTACTCCTGCGATGTTGAGTGGGAGTTCTTTCCGGCCATGCGTCCGTATGTTACTTCCGTCAACCATTGAAAGACGAATCGGCGACCGCTTCAGCTTCATTCCGGGCTTCCGGATCCGTTCCCAGGTTTGTAGGTTGAGCATTGTGACAGTGCTGCCGGTGTCGATTATCAGCGTTACTGGCTCTCCGCATACTCTGGCTGTCAAACACATGCCCACCTCGCCCCTGGGACCGGGTCCGCGAACCACCTGCTGGTTATGGGGGTGTCCTCTCTTCCGGGTCCCGGATTTCCCCTTTTCCGCGACCCGCTCTAGTTTTCCGGCTGCTGCTGCTGCTGTCGTGGCTGCTGCAGTTGTTGCTGCTGCTGCGGCTGCTGCTGCTGCTGTTGTCGCGGCGACTGCTGCTGTTGTGGTTGACGCCACTGCTGCTGCTGCTTCGGCTGCCTACAGTCTCGGGCAAAATGCCCTTTCCGGCCACAGTTGAAGCATTCTAAATCCGCTCGGGAACTGCGCTGCTGCTGCTGCCGGCTAACCGCTTCCTTGACCTGAGTCATCAGATCCGCCAACTGCTGCTGAGTCTGCTCGGCTTGCTTCCGCAATTCGTTCACCTGCTGGCTCCACTCCGGCTCCGTGTTCAGCTGCCTCGTCCGGTGTCGCTCCGCTGGTCTGCTGTTGTCCGTCTTAATAATACTCTCATACTCGGTAGCGAAAGCCAGGGCCTGCGACAGCGTTTCCGGGTGGCTTTTCAATACCGACAACCGCATATCTCGGTTAGTCAGACTGTTGCAGAAATGCATCTTCATGAGCACTTCTGTTGTTGCCGGATCCGCTTTTGGGTAAGCTAGCCGCGTCTTGCTCCGTATGTCTCTGGCCAGCTCGGACAGCTCCTCCTCCGGCTGCAATTTCCGTGTCTGCAATTCCGCCTGGAAAACAAATGTTTTCTCCCCCGGACAAAACTGCTGTTTTAATGCCGCCACAACCGTATCAAAGCTGCGTCTCTGCTCCGCGGACAAATCCAGTAGTATGCTGCGGGCGTTACCCCTCAAACTGACACATAAGTTCAGCGCCTTTTCCTCTGCTGTCCAACGGTAGTACTGAGCGTATTCAAGGAGGTGAGCCTCATACTCCGGCCACGGATCAGTTCCGTCGTATGTCATTAATCTGGCTACTCCTGCCCTTGGTTCTGGTTGTTGTACTGCTTCTGCCTGCTGCTGCTTTCCGGTTACTGCCAGGTGCTGCTGAAACACCTCCATTTGGGTCGCCAATAATCTGGTCAGGTTGTCGACTAAATTTTCTCCGCCTTCCGGTTCCGCATCCGGTTCCCGATCGCCAGCCTGGTCCGGAAAGTTAATTTCCGCCTCTGCTAACTGCTCTGCAGGCTGTACTCCTTGAGGAACCCGAAGGGGCTCTTCTGCAACTGCTTTCTGCATTTCCGGCTGCAACAACTTTCGCTCGGCAGGACGAACTGCTTCCTTTTCCGCAACCGGCATCTGCAACGGCTCAGCTCCTACTGCTCCTACAGGCTGCTCCGTGTCCGACACGGCTGTCTTCAGCTGCTGTTCCGCCAATTTGCCCCGTCTAGTAGTCATACTGCAGATGATCCCACCGCTGCCACCAAAAAGTTGTAACGGGTTTGCACCCTTCTGTGACGTCTTGATAAACCGGTTTTCTTGGGAGGTGGGTGAGTTGTTATTTAACCGGAGCTGAAACGGTAAAACTCCGGGATACTGCTACTGCTGTACGGTTGAACTCCGGCTAGAAGTCTCTAAGGTTGGTAGCGTGGTCTGGAATGGACCTCTTAACCGTTGTCCGACTTCTTATCTGCAACTGCACCTGTAACGTAAGAATCCGGAGGCGTTTCCGTCTCCGGGTACTGCAACTGCTCCGTCGGGATACCGCTTTACTGCAACAGCTCCGTCATTTTCCGCCTTACTGCAACTGCGACTGCACCTGGAATGAGAATCCGGGAACGTTGCCGTTTCCGAATACTGCAACCGCTCTGCCAGGTTCCGCCTCACTGCAAACTGCTCCGGTTGGCTCCGCCTCACCGCAACCTGCGACTGCACCTGAAATGGAGTATCTCGGAAGTGTTCCCACTTCCGGTTACCGCAACCGCTCCGTCAGGTACTGCCTCTGCAACTCCGTCGTCCGGTACCGCCTCTGCAACTGCTTCGTCATTCCCGTCTCTGCAACTGCTCCGTCCGATACCGCCTCCGTAGTTGCTCCGTTGAATACCACCTCCGTCTCCGTCTCCTTCCTTGGTGATCTGGGTTCTTGGATCACCCTAAGACGTCGTTACAACTTGGTCTTAACCGACTGTGGTCTTATCTCCCTTTTCTCCGTATTACTTTCTTTTCCGGTGAACTAACTTTATTATAAATTCCAGTTCCCTAACGAACACGGAAAAACAACTCGGTTGAAGTTTTCATGTTTATTTTCCAAGTGCACAGTCAGAAGACTTAACTGCTATCATCTGGATGACTCTATCTGGAACAAGGGAGTACTCTGCTATTGGAGAAGGGGTCTGCACAGGTCGACGTCAGGACACCAACTCCGCCGTCCGCTGTGAAGCGGGGGCTTTTATAGACCTGAGACCCATGTCACGTGACCAACCTATTGTGACGTCATAGTCCGCCAAAACACTGATATTTTCCGGATTTCTAAAAACACTCTAGAACCAATCAGTGGCTGACACGTCACCTTTTAAACCGAAAACGAGGCTGATCACATGACCTTCCGGAAATAACGTCATTACGTTTTTGTACTCCATTGTTCCGACTCCGTCTCCGGTTCCGTCTCCGGTTCCGGTTCCGTCTCCGGCTTTACCAACATACAAATATACCAAGTTCCGAGACGGAAAACCTTTTAAACATTACCAATACGGAACCGTATGAACCTTTAAACACATATACATTTTAATAAACGGTTATTTAACCATAATATCACAAAACACTAACAGAATTACCTAGGGGAAACTTTTGGGTACGCCCCAAAACCGTTACATAGTCTATTCTGCTAACCTACCGGTCAGCTACAGGGCTATCGATCTCCCCCGATTGTATGAAATCATGAACAAACACTTTGATACATGATTAGATCTACAACATGGTGATACCAACAAGAAAATGCAGCAAACTGCGGAAGACGACATTAGAGCTTGAGCACATCATCAGCACCACGACAGCTGAATATATCTTACACAACGTTAGGCCTACCCCCCAAAAAAGAAAGAAAGAAGAAGCCATAATTTCATTCCAATTCATTTCCGTATACTAGGATGAAAAACATGGCCTACTTCATTCATATTACTAATAAGTAAACATTTATTTTAAAATCGATCAATGGAACAGATATGCCTGCTAAAATGATATGGAACCTCATTAAAATATCCTCAAAACATTGGAAGCTATGAGGAATATCTGCATCTGATATCATCAGATATAGCCTAACACATGCCTTTACTGGGCAAATTAAAATACCAGTTAAGAATAAAAAGACTTCGCAATCCAGCACAGAACACCAGCTTAATTGTCATGTTATAAAATACGTCAAATTACGGTAAATGTAGCCGTGGCATCGCAGACGAATCACTGTGTTTACTTCATAACGCCAAAAAAGTCCACACGCAGATGCCCACATGCATGTATGCATGCACGAATTGCTGAACAGAAATTGTGTTTCAAAATACGCGTCATTGTGGTAAAATTTGCTTTGCATTCTGGGAACGTCAATTTCCATCGGCTCCGCCATTTTGGGACGTTTTTGGATAATTTGAACATTTACGTTATTTTCTCAAACCTAGCACATCGATTCATGCCTCATATATCTGTGGAATAGTCAAAGTTTCCCATCAATTCGAGAGATTTTATGTCAAGGACAAAGAAAATCCTCATTTGAAGTAGGTATCTTAACGTTTACATTCCAAAACGTGCGTCGATAGGTTGGCATGAAACCTCCATGAAAAAGTCAGCACATAGACATGTAGAGGGTTGGGGGCTTCGCCCCCAACGCTCTAATGTCAAAAATCATACACTCAAGAGAGAATCACTGACTCGCGTTATTGACGTACAGTTTAATGCAACAAAAGGTACTATGTTTGTCGCATATTCGTAATTGTTCTAGGTACTGCGAATGGCCTTTTTTTTAGATACTTGAATATGAAATATCGACAAGATTGTAAAATTCTTGACACATGTCATCAATTTGTCTGATTTCTCGCGCACTCAATTCTTTTTGCCATTTTTGAGATTTTGGGTTTGCCCATGTGTTGTCTTGCAACCAAGTCTCCACTTTGTGGTTTAGATCCATCCCAACGAAATCGTACACCTTTTGTGCAGTCCGTGTAGGATTTAAAACAAATCTGTCATAAATCACTTCCATATAGCGTCCTGGATACAGCTTTTCGAAATTTCGTCTCAGTTTTAAATCTCGTACCACTGTGCTGCAGTAAAGCTTGGCTTCCTTAACCACATCCAGTGTTCTATGTTCCCCGGGTTCACTGAGAGTCGAATAAAAACCATAACTACTCGCATCAAAGTAGCTTCTGGACAACACGACAGCCCGTGGGTCTCGGAGGAGATGGACTATCCTCAGGTTCGGGTTGTTCTGGATCAGTTCCTCTGTTGTTTGCATTGTAGCTCGGACCGTTTTCACAGCTCTGAACGGTTTTTCCTCGCATGTCCTCCCAATGGTTTTCTGTACACATGGCAGAAATTCTTTGTTAGCCCGCTTCATGCATTCTCGGTATTTTATAAAATCGTTGTTAGTACCATCGATCGGGCTATCATGGATTCCTTTGTAGCAAAAATCATTTTGATCGGGATCATCTCCAAAAAACCGATGACTACAAAGTTTTGCAATCTTTTTACGGCATCCGCCGAGATGAAATTTCCTGCTGCATTTGAGGAATTTCCCAGCAGAAAGATTTTCTTCCTTGAAAAGTTGGTAGAACTTGTGAGCTAAGACCTCGACTGGAAGATCCTTAATACGACAGTTCAGAAGGTTGTCCAATGTCTCTGTCATTGCTTTCTGCTCCAACTTCGTGGGTGTTCTGCAAAGGAAATATGCCACTGAATATATGAAGCATCTATATATGTACCTCTCCTTCTATATTGTATAATCCTTCTCAATTCTCATCAGTTATAATCTATTCTTTGGGCAGGCTCCACCCAAGTCAAATGTAAAACTTTCCAATATGCTGAACATCATGCCAGCAATTATATTTTATGATTTCAGAAAGACGTGATTGAAGCAATGAATCACTAGACACTGGACGGAATACTTTGTGCTTGGGTATTGGTTCCATGTTTATTTCAGGTCGTGCATCCATGGACTATTACATACCTCTGGGATCCATTTTTGAAGTTGGTGATGTCAGACGGGACATTCCAGCCCTCCATGGTGCCATACAGTGATATATACACCCCGTCTAACGGCTCGTACGTGTAGATCACGTCAGGATGGTGGCCGAATATGTCTCCGAAAAACGTGGAGCCACATCGCTGGTAGGAAAGGATCATCAACATCCGGGGCTGGTCTGGCACTAGCTCCAGAAACTGGTTGGAGTGACAGGGTGGGGTGTTTATATATATTCAACATCAAACAGTTCACGAACAGTTTTGACCATATATTATGGCCCGAACCTACTGGTGTGGGCTAGTGTCGTCCGTCGTCAATTTTTTACCAGGCAAAATACTAGAAAATGACTCAACAGGGGATTCTTTTTCATTTACGTGGTTTGACGTCCGTAGTCGGCCCGTAGGTCTGATGATTTTTTCCCCTGAAATTCAGGCGTGCTTTTTTCGTTTTTTGATTGAATCGTTTTTGGCCGTTTGGCGGCCATTTTAGTACCGACAATGGCTAATTTAACACAATTTCAAACTGACGGGATAACAATTCATTCTAATGCTCTACAACCATGATATTTTAGGCCTTTCGGAAACGTGTATGAAGATCCGAACTTACAGGTCCGAAATTTAGTTCAGAAGCCCCCCCCCCCCCCCCTCCAAAAAAAAGTATTATGAGTATACAGAAAGTCTTATATGATGGATATTTTAGTGATCTTGAATTTTACCTCGGATGAACTTTTACCTCGGATGGCTGGTAAACCTCAAGATCACCTCTGACCGGAAATGTGTCGATGGGCCTGTCCAGACATTAATCTTGTAGATAGAGCTTAGGAATGTATTATGAGCATAAAGGAAGTCATACATGATGGATATTTTGGTGACCTTGAACTTGACCTCAAGTTTCAAGGTCACATCTAACCTGAAATAGGTAAATTGGCCTCTGCAGAGGAACCACTTGTAAAAATGCTTAGGTTTGTATCATGAGCATATATAGGTTTTGCTGACCTTGAAATTGACCTCGGAAAACCTGGAATATCGAGGCCATGTTTGACATGGCCTCTGCAGACATATGAATACAGATATAAATCATAGTTGTATTATGGGCATATAGGGAATCATGTATGGTGGATATGCTGCTGACCTTGAACTTGACCTTTAGTACTGACAGTTAGCATTTGTTTCAAAATTGCAGTTGTAAAATCCAATTTTGGTCATTTTAAAAATTACAAAACCTGTTCAGTAATTCGTTTAATTTGTGCATAGAACTTTCCATATGTACCTTCATAATATATATATTGTTCTCAAATCAGCAGTCTGGTCTGGTGGCCATTTTAATTTTCAAACCAGCCGTGAAAAACGTTTGTCCGAAATACTGTAATACAACATCCAATGGACACAAAAAGTCGTCAGTGAAATTTTTTCTGCTGTACTTTTTCATCTTTCTCCTTCACAATAGGAAATCTGTGGAGTGAACGCGTAGAACACCGAGTGGTGGATGCTCACGTTGTGAAAATAAATTCGAATTATTATTATTTTAAAAAATACATTCGAATTATTACATTTAAATGAGAAGTCATATATGCTATTCAGGGGCAAAATTGAACATTGATAACGTCGGAACGTTGAAACGACCATTTTAATTGGACGAAACAACTTTGTCAACTTCATGTCAGAGTAACCCTAAAATCAGTGAAAACTACCATCAGTTATATCCAGACGAACTGGAAACCAAACAGTCAATCCAACATCAGCCTTTTACCAGTGTCTTGACATTTATCTTGGGCTTCGTTGCTGTTCCGAAAATGTTATTCTGTTTCCTCTATGATATGAGAATTTTACCCCTCGAACTTGCTGATTGTGTTATATCAGGATATCAGTAAAATATCAGATTGCTTTAAAATGTGATTATAATGATTTATGATTTTGACTAATTGCTACTTATGACCAGGCAAATATGCAAGATATTGACCTAGGATGGCACACTAAAGTGTCAAACACTTACTTCCAGTGTGGGTCCCGAACAGGAAATCATAATGGTGGCCGGCAGGTGAAGTACATTCATGTAGTTACATTATATTGATACGTTTTGTTCTTGCGAGCAAGGCTTTAACACTTGAGGGCAGATCGTCACATATTGTATAGGTCCTGATCCATTGCAAATATAATTGTTTTTGGTGTTGTTATATAAATTATAGACTGGTTCATCTTATGTTCACACGTTTCAAAGAATCAGGTTTTTCCCAAACAGCCTGGACCAGTCACACCCCCTGTTCGCGGCACAGCGGTAAGTAAATTTTTGACGTTATCGGTTCTAAATTCTTGACGTGATGCGCAATATTCTTGACGTTATGTGCGAAATTCTTGACGATATCTTTGTTTATGTTTTGTTTTATCGCGATCTCAGCTTAAATTATCTAATTGTGTTCAGGTAATTAGTAACAGGGTGACTATATATTCGATTTATGAGTTAGACGAAGCATTATGGCATCCCAATCACGCTCTGAGATTTAAAAAAAGTTGAAGATCGTGCATTGCACTTATCCGAATGTACCAAATGCATTTTAATTCCATGCAATGAATCCGCTATGTACTGGAAATGAGCTTTAGCATATTGGCAGCTCATTTATGATTAAGCATTGAAAGGTTCAAAGCCCAGATGTTAAATTAAACATACCTGTCAGTCGTTTTCCACCAACAATGATAAGTTCGGTATTATTGACGTTAGTTCGTCATGCTTGACGTTATTGAAAGCCATGTTAGAAATTTTTGTCGTTATTTTTGACGCATGATTGCAATTTAATTAAGTAGTAAAAGTGAATAAAAGAGTGGTTTCTTCTTGCAGATAAAATACGATGCTAAATATGTGAAAACAAAATTGGAAATACTTATGACGTATTACAAAATGCAAGAAATAAACATCCTGACACATTTTAAGATGTCATATAAAACATAAAACGTGGTTACACAGTTTATTCCCATACGAAAGCGCCACACCAATATCTATACAGTTCATATAGATCGTCATACGATCAGTCACATCAAAGTAAATGACACGGCAAATTGTGAACACCCTCAATCAAATTATCTCCCCCAAAGTCTACTTAGACGTGCCATATCTTTGCCTGACCGCCAGTACTGGTTTATGGCCCTGAGCTTTCGTAGCCGTCGGCAAGTCTGTTTTTTAAAAAAAAAAAACATCCCACTAAATTCATGCTCAAAACCAAGGTATCACTGTCCATCGCTGCAATACAACACATTTCTAGTGGTAACTTTGTTGGCGTAGTTATATAACGCAAATTGATTATACTTGGAGAGGTCAGAAATAAATAACTGGCATGAGAATGCATAAAGAAATTGTCGCAAACCAGCCGCAAACTAATTTAAAACAGCACTTAAATTGTCACCAAATTTAAGACATTAATATTAGCAGTATATTGGATGAGATCACCGGAATGTCTCGGCTTTCATTGCAATGTTGAGAATTATACACCAATGTAGGCCTATGCTGGATCTAAAAGAGTCGTCAGAGAAGTCGGAAAACAAAAAGAAATACATATAGGGTGATGTCAACGACCATCGGTCAATCACATATACCCTAAAGGACTTTCTTCACGCTGGGAAAAACATTTCTGTTGCGTACATAATAGATTTCCAGGCCATGGAATGAGCACACGGTTGTTATGTAGCACCATGACGCTTTATAACAGGTTAAACGTCAACATATATTAAATACTAGCACCATGACGCCTTATAACAGGTTAAACGTCAACATATATTAAATACTCATCAATAATACATTTAATACTATTATTACATTTTTCTTTCTTTTATAAATATGTTTTTTCTTTAAATCAATAAAAACCAATATCGTCAACTTCTCTGTGATATAACGTCAAGAATGATTAACTTGTGTAATCATAACGTCAATAATTTAACGCCGTGCAAAATTGGGGATGCGTAGGTTTCCCTATTAATAACCACTTTTTCCGTATGTAACATCATTGTACAAACTACTGATGAATCAAATAGTCATTACATATACTTATTGACCGGTTTTTGCGCCTTTTCAAGAGCTGGAGAACAATATTTAGAGTTAACCATCGAACGCCCATTGTATATTACTTACAGTGGTGCTTGAATCCACAGTTGGACTACATATCAAGATATATATAGTATCTGTGTACTGTGCGCATAACTATCACTATATTAATTGTTCCATATCAGGTTTATTTCATTATTAAACGTACTCAATTGTCCTTTCTGTGGCTACACAAAAGCATATCGTCAAGAATTTCGCACATAACGTCAAGAGTATTGCGCATCACGTCAAGAATTTAGAACCGATAACGTCAAAAATTTACTTACCGCTGTGCCGCGAACAGGGGGTGAGTCAGATATCACACAGTTCTATATTTCCAAACACTATGTTGTTCTGATTGAATTGCATGGAGAGCATGGGTAATAACCACCACTCTATATGCTTCCAACTTAACCGAAGGATTGAAAGTGTTAGCATACACAGTCAAGTGTCAGTATTTCATTTCACATTGGCCATACAATTGATGGTATGCATATCAGTGCCCAGTTAGTGTATTTTTAATAAACAAATACATTTCAATGAACAGTCCACATACAGAGACAGCATGCAAGGGGTGGGGTCCTAGCCATATGGTGTATTATTGACTTCCTTGCACCCATGATTTGGATGTCTACCTACCTCCGTCTCCCCGTGATTCACAAGGTGTGTATGTGTGATATTGGCGTCGGCACCTGCACAACGAAATGAAACACTTATTGAATCATAAGAACTAATGAGTACTTAATACTTGACCCCTGTTCACAACAGTGATAGATATGCTAAAAGGACTGGCACATGTATTGAATCAATGTTTGAATTGATGTAAAATTCAACATATCCTTATCAATATCAGCGTTATGTTTTATACTCGGCCCAGAGAACAAATTTACCCTGAACACATCAACTATAATCAATATACATGAAACTATATGTATATTGGATACGAACGTTTTAAATGGCATTTTGGTGTATCCGTGTTGGTGTCGGGGTGAGTCATGGATGCATCATAATTTTTTATCAATATTTTGTCAACAATGCTATACAAGGGCAAATAATAAGTAGAGCGGGAAAACCGACCTTCCTTAGTTTGGTGTGACGACCGAACTCCGCCAAAGTATGGTCCCCGGATCAAGCAGATACAGACAAAACATACCAGTATAACAGTCAACAAACAGTTGTTCTTGGATCTGCGCAGTCTTCCAACCAATCGCAACATGCTGACCAATCGGCACCCTCTCTCTAGTCACGTGACCAGGTGTTAATATTACACGTAGTTTCCAATTAAGTTCGTTGAAATCAATGACAGCTATAAAATCTAAAAAGTCTAGAACGTCAACAAAGTATAGCTTGACTATCTGCTGTATTATCAGTGAATCTACACAGCGAAGGCTATTGGCAATGAGGCCAGAAATTTTGTTTCTTGTCCTTACTGCTTTCAACATTGGTCGTTTGTCTCTGTGTTCTGGTGTAAATCAACCTCAATTGTGTTGCAAGAAAACAACACTGCAAAATAGGTACGACAAATATTTAGCAACTGATAAAGATCCCACAATCAATATATTTTATCATATCATATACCTGATTAGTGACTAACGGTGGTTCGTTTTGTCTGTTATCAGCAATGATACACCAGCTAAGCCCCCCCCCTCCCCTCTCACCCATCTTATCATGTGAAAAACTGGTAGGGATGGCGCATAGGTAGTTATTTATTATCACCATGACATGCCAGTGTGTTGCCTGCCGGCTGTTCGGTGTTTGGTTATCACAGAAGAACCTCTTGATGCTAATTGATTTCCCATTTTGCCCCATTGTACATCAATCAATCATCTCTCAATTTAAAGCCGGAAGTTTTATCATTCACACACACATGTAACTCGGAGAGTGGAAGTGAGTAATTTCGGGGTAGTTTCTTAGGAAACTTCACCATGGTGTTCTTCGGTGAGTAGATCATGAGGTCAACAGAAGAAAGTCCAGAAACAATAAAGGAAGTACGATACAAGTGTTGTTCATACATACCATTAATTTGTGGGGGAAGCTAAGAAAGTCCCTCGTAGCATTGTTCATTCACTCCTTCAATATGTTTCTTCCCTAGGAAGTCCATTTAAACAAAACCTTTCCTTTTGAACATGTCATATATCACCAAAAGTTGTTTTTCTTGGTTTTTCTCCCATCCATTTTTATATTATGCCTGTCATTTACTTTCCTATGATATGCGAAGTGTTACCCTTTATGAAATTCTCTTAATAAAAATTTCACAAAATAAATGAAAAAGAATGGTGAAATAATAGGTGCATTATGACACTGCATATAGTGTATTGTGATATTCGAAATATGGGTGCACCAATATTTGAACCTTTTAGGGATGCATTTCGATAAGACGTTATGACGTCCAAACAGTTATTGATTCATTATGATATCAAGGTGGTTTGAAGATTCACTAGCGAGTGTGGGTTGCTTAAGAGCACACACTCGCAAGTCAAGGCCCTATATAAATCAATGTAAATTGCCCCACTTCTGACCCTGTTATCTCCATAAAAGGGGAAGAAACTCAACATATTTTGTTCACTGTTTCTGAGAGCTACATCACTGGGCAGTGATAAAATGCAGTGATAAAACTCGTCATATGGTCTCACGCTCGTGTTTTCGCTATGTTCCTGAACCTTTATTGTGACGATTCAATTCATCAGTGTGATCAGTGTGGTTTTGGATGTCCATGGAAGTATTTGTGGACAAGCAAGGGGCAGACAATGTGTAAAATATAGGTGTTTGTATTGTACATTTGATGGAATTAATACACAAAGTGTGGGCCCCTTCTATTTGAATGCAGAGGGGGACACTGGCCGGGGTTTAAGTGGAATACTTGATCTTTTCAGAAGTTTTTATGTTTGTGTGTTCCAGATGATTTCCCATCGTCATTTCAAATTCATTGATATATAGGAATCAATTTGTTCTTGATTCAATCTCACGTTAATTCTTAGACGAGTAAAATTCTAAAGTTTGGCCGGTTCACACAACGACACTAATATTTCACAACTTCAATTGCAATACATGTATCTAAATATTTGCTGATGCGTTCAGTTGAATACACTTTTCAAATCAGCAAGAGTATTTCAACAGTCTACGGCATATTCATTCCCTGCCTCATGCCTGCACATGTCTTCATGATCTCTATAATTAATTTTTCCCCTGGAAACCCATTAGTTTCTGTCCAGTTTCACACTGTACCCTGACCTCTGAACCCATGTCCTTGACAGATCTCTCGAGCGCTCGGGCGTGCGTGCGCAGGTGCGCAAGTGGATGTCTGTCGTGCATTCACAAAACACTGCGGTAATCATCATTCTAGCTGTCTTATTATCTGGGCCTTTTTTCATGACAATTCAATTAATCCATCATTCCTCATATTATTAGTGGGTATTAATATTGATAGTGTTTATTTGTCTATTTATAGTGGCTTGGCGGGTTAATAGAATTTGTAATGCATCAATTAACGCGATATATTTCCTCCAGAAAACGGCCTGCTGATTCCAGATTGAAGAAAAATTCCGGATGCTAACACATTTTTCACATTTTGTTTACTCAGACTTTATTTTTATTCCAGAATATCTCATTTTATGTACTAACAGCAAGTTTTCTAATAACTTCGATTTATGCGTTTAAACTATTATATATTTCAATATATTATTCAGTCCACATTCATATATTGATTTTTTGTATTAGGTTGGGGGGGGGGGGGGGGGAGATGTTAGGGGAGCGAGCTCAGAGGCTTTGCGTTCCAATCATATATATGAATATTATAGATGCAATCAGTCTGTTATCTGATAACGTGGACCATGAGACACCTGTCGTGAGTGGTAGCTCACACGTGACACATACAGTAGAACTTTGAGTCTCCAGACACCGTCTCGCCCTGATAACGACCCCTGAGACGTGTCCGAGTCTATCATGAACAATACCGCGAACGTCAATTTGCCAAACGGTGACTGGTGCGATAATTGATCAGTAGCTGATAACCGGTATCATTGAAACAACGGTCAACTAGTTGATAAATAATGGGCCATCCCAAATATGTGATATTGGTGAATAAAATTATTAACGTTATCAATACTGTTCTGAAATCACAAACGATTAAGACATTTTTTTTGGGGGGGGGGGGGGGGGGGGATTCTGTCAAATTTGATTTAAATAGCGATTTAGAGATCGTAATGGATTGAAAAAGTTCCGCCGATTGTACAAAGCGACATAATGCTAATGTTTGGGAAGTATTATTCCACACTTTTGCTGGGCGATGTACTTACAATATTCGCTATCAGCTGATGATTCTATAATCATCATTCACACGGTCAAGAAGGGGTGGGGTGGTGGTGTCATATTCCTTCAATAACCCAGTGGGGAGGGGTTCCGGTGAGAGGGTAAAGAAAAATCGTTCACAAAACTCACCACAACGAGAGTGGATGGCTAGATTTATGAGGAAATCACATGCTCATAATAATGTCGGTCGAGAAGAGTGGTCAAAATTCACAAGTTTTTTAAAAAAGTCAAACCAAGACGTAATAGTGAATATTAAAAATATTGTATTACTAAGTATCGTGGATATTCTGATAACGATGTGTGTACGATGCTGGAGGAAGTTTGCAGAATAAGCAAGCAGACAAATGGATAATATCGCGTGTGAGTATCATGGGTGGGTTTTATATGGTGCTAATTACTTAGAAATTTCAAGGATGCAGCAGCAATACACACATAGGCATACTCATTTATTGGACTATTTGGGGATTGATCAATTTATGCAATATGTACATTTCTATTGGTATCGACAACATTGTCAGAATAACTGGAAATCACTTTGGAACACCATTATGGAAATAACTCGCCATTGTTTACCATGGTGACATTAGCTTAGCTTTGGTCATGTTCGACTTTGTTTCTATTCCAAAAGAGTTTGAAATTATTTTTTTCTTCAGAATCTTCCTGTACTACGGGTCATAAGTACATGCATTAGTTTGTACACAATGTGTAAATATATACACAATGTACCTGAAAAGTCTTCCCGTGCAGGATGCATGATTGAAGCCAGACACCGCAAGATTATAACTGCAATCATTTTTGCACTTTTTAACTGAGCCAAAAAAAGAAGTATCAATCAAGACTTGATTTTTAACCATCTCTATATTTTATATTCATTCATATATTCTATATTCACCCATCGCTGATTTTGCACAACTGAATGTAATGTTGGTATCAACACTTTACCACAAACACAACCAGATTTCGATGAAGACAATTACAAACCCAATATCTATAACAATTTTGAAATAAAAAAAAAACAAATAACGACCAGGGGCAAACAGTGTGTGAAATATCGCTGTTTCTACTCTACCCTGGATGGAATCAGTATACCACTGCCCCAAAACCTACTAAAACAATTTAGAAATCCGAAACAAACAACATGAACAATGGATATGTAAAGTTCAGACTGAAAGAGGTCGACATTCAAGATGTTTCGATGTCGGTACTATCATCTTGAAGAGAGCCGAGCAGGTCAGGCACATGACAAAAGTATCATCCCATTCTATTTTGTGCATATTTATTCGCATCTCGAGTTGTAAGTGTGGATATCAAAGCGGGTGTCGTTTGCGTGAACAGAGATGGAGCACCTCTCTTTTCCGGAGCACCTCATCTCACACTTAGCTGGTTGGGTGTTCATATGACTTCGACAGAATCATATCACTTGGATTCGATCATTTACACTGAGTTTGTGAACTTCGAGGAAGGATTCGGTCTTGGAATTTTACAGTGTGTAATTGATGGTTGAGTCACTGAACCCGTCCGTTACATCATCCGACACGGACAATAGGAACCTAACTAACACTTTTTGAATATAAACAAAGCCCCTGCTAAAGCATGCTGGACATTGTTTACATTGTACCCTCCCCATACGCCCTCAGGGTTGGCGCCAGTGACGACAGTGCCAGGGCTGGCCAGACCCCTCCGACTGTACATAGCAGTGCTGGCCGCTGGACTTTTCGTGGTCTCCTACCAGCTTTTGTACGAGTTCGTTATGACAGGTGCGTGGTAATAGGTAACACAGTGGTAATCGGTACTCGCAGAATATGGTACGTAAGTGTTGCGTTGTTGTGGCACCGAGGTTGTTGAGATAAAGTGGGACAAACTGCTAAAACAGCTAAGCTGCAGAGCGTATACCATGTTCGATTTTGAATAATCTTATCATATTTGCCTTCCACAGGAAAATCACACACTGGAATACAGCATGCATCAGTAAGCGCTTTGTCGGTACAGAATGCAATTTGTGAATCGGCGCAAATAAATATCTTTTGAAAACACTCCACCAGCCACAAGGCTTTCGCAGTTTAACGAAATTCTCTCGTGTAGAGCATTTTCTTGTCAGTGTGTGTAGATAAAACATTTCACTGTACTTTCACTCCACATAGCTAGTTGAAATAATCGGAAATCAATCAGCGGTGACTGGAGACCCATCTGAGATTGGCTCAATATTCCACCAATCACAAAGAGGAACATTCTCACGTGACGAGCCACGCCTCCTTCTGATCATATCCTATCAGCGATGTGGTTCTAGCTTCTTTGGCGGACTGTTCGGCAATGATCCCAAGGGGTTATACTTCTATGAGCCCCTGGATGGGTTGTATGGTGCGATGTACGGCACGTCAGAGGGCTGGAACGTTCCATCAGATATTATGAACTGGAAAAACGGGAGCCAGAGGTGAGTTAGTTATAGAATTATAGATGTTCGGTCAGGCTTGGTCTATATTCCAAAAGTTTTAAAATTTATGTTCTATATTTGCCTCACTATAATATTAAGGTATTGGTCATACATGGATTTGTTTTCTTTCCTTGCCTTCTGTGTAAAGTTATCTGAGACATTCCGATGTTGTATGAGCATCTAGTATATAACTGTAGTGTTCCATCTGCATGTAGATACATTTTATAAGGAGTTCTAATTCTAATATTTCACAACTTCATTGAGCCAGTTGAGTTCGAGCTATATTTGGATTCTTAGTGAATGGGATCCAGATAAAAATCTCAATCAGGTGTCAAATAATTTGTTTTCACCTTACTCGGCAGGTATATCCCAGCTGTTGAACAGAGAGCCATCTCACAATATCTAAGTGATCTCCTGACATGTGAATACACCAGCATGCCCAACGAGTTTATCCTTCACAGATTCTGGGCTCAGTTCCGGAAATATCAACCGCATCTCAACACTTTCTCCAAGTGCCTTGCACGAGAGAATAAAATCCAGGAACACGACCAATGTCGCAAAAAACACATAGCTAAAGCCTGTTATCTTAGGTTTGGGAGGGATCCTGTGAGACAGGAACACTGTAGGCACATTCTCTGGAACTCAACGAGCAACAGACCCAACGACCCAGTGAAGTCCTATCCAGGGTTTGTGGAGTATCAACAGTGTATGTCTAGTAATAGAAATAGCGTAAGTCACTGTGTGTCGCGCCTAATCACGCTCTGTCAACATGCCGAGATTAGGAGCGTGAAGACCGTGAGAGCTACCATGGACTCGGTGGAGTCTCTCGTCCAGAGACACGGGAACCTGAGAGTGATTCACCTGATCCGGGACCCTCGTGCGGTCGCTCTCTCACGAAGTAAGTTCCACAGCAGTGGACGGAGCATGTACGCGGGGCGTGATTTGACCAAAGAGGCCAAACTTTACTGTCAGAATGTGGTTAGAGACGTGCAATTACGACATCAGTTAGAACGGAAGTACCCATGCGTATCCATGGAGGTTGTGTATGATGACTTCGTGATGGCGCCACTGAATTATACCAGACGGATATACGATTTCATGAATGTGACATTAACTGATACCCTGAAAAAGTGGGTATACAACAATACACAGCATAACAAAAACTCATCCTTCATAGCGTCCAAGTGGATATCAGGTCTTTCTGCTTCACAAATCAAGACGATAAACAAAGATTGTTCCGATTTATTCAGGATAGTACCAAGAGAATGGATAAATGTGGGGAATGGGTGAAATAAAAAGGATAATTTCAATTACCTAGTTGTCACTAACATAGAAAGTTGTCAAATCCAATTAAGAGTAAATTCTTGGTGTCTGGTATTACCCTGACATCGCTTTTGTGTGTTATCTGGAGTCTTTGATGCATTTGGTGGAGAGTCCAGTTTCATCATGCGATGGTATAATTATTCACTACTAAAATTTGTTTTTGATGTTTACATTTGCTACAATTGTGTTTGATAAAAACTCTCGTGTGCAACGTGAGTAAAGAAACAGTCATTTTATCGAGCAAGTCCAACTATCGTAATTGGTTCCAGCTCGATGGCTCGAATAGCTCGATGCTTGCTGTGATTATACACTCCAACTCTGTGAGCGGAAGTCTGTGGATAGAGTGCACCCGAATCCTGGACTTATTTAGATAACGTTTCTTTTGAGAAACCTAGGAATTGGTGAAACAACTCAAACGTTACTAATTTCACAACAAATGAAACTGTTTTTATGGCTGCTCATATGCGTCAATATTTCATCGCCAATATCAGAAAACTAAATTTTCATCGATGAAAAAAAAAATCATGTTTTCATGGCTGCTCAAACTGATGTTTGTCAACATTTTATCGCCAATATCAGAAAACTAAATTTTCGGTGATAAAGAAAATTATCAATGAATCGCCGATAAAAAAATTATCATTGAATATTTTCATTGGACAAATTACTCGTATCCAAAGAAGTACTTGTGTCGTCGTCAGAGGCAAACAAATCGTGAAATATTCTCTGCCTCTATTATACACTTGATGGAATCATCGGCCCGGGAAACGTTTAAAACATTTTAAAAAGTCCAAAACCTCACCAAGTAAGTGTATGACGAGTACATAATCACCCAAACACAAACCAAAAGGCTAGTATTGCCTCGTATCTCAGGACTTGGGGAAAGCTCACCTGACTACGGTCCAGGCTTTACTAATATTATACAGAACTATTGTGGATTGAGAATTTCCAACAATACACTTCAAACTCATGAGTAATATGTAGAATAATTTGCAACATTAGGTTTTGACATTAATTTATGTCTGGAAATTTCATACAACTCAACATTCGTTTATTGAGTGTCGTAATTCATACAATATATCTCAATGGGCTTTACATGTTACAGAATATAGATTGAAAAACAGATTCTGGTTCCCACCATGGGTATATAAAACTTTATTATAAAGAACTATAGCTAAAAAAAAGTATGTTGCATTGATAAGACATAATACAAACATCTGCATATTTCGTCATTTCACGTGAACTTGGCTTGGCTTGGCAGTTCATGAACAATATGGAGTTCAACAATATGGAGTTTTTGTGTTAATATTGTCACGTCATCAAAAAACCGTGCTGATTGGTCAAGATGAGGAGAGTGGTTGGACAATTACGCAGACACAAGTGGACCAGTATCACTCTGATCTGCTGGTTTTGTTTGTACTTTCTGCTGTGTCGGGAGTTTTTCCGGGATTTGTCGTCACAACAGTCTGATAGAGGTTGGTCATATTGTGTGTCAAGAATCTATTCTCTATATTTATTATTTAAAAGAGAATATCAGTCTTCTCTAATTAGTAACCATAATAGAAGCACCACGGTTACGATAGTTGTACATCAAGTGTGTGTGTGTGTGGGGGGGGGGGGGGGTCAGTAGGTGACATAAAAGTGTTATCACTGCTCTATTATTGCTTTGCCTTTAGTCGACAGTGATGTCGCCACGAGACGTGATGCACGTGCAGACCAGGTGGAGGTAATCTCATAGTGGTTCAATTACCAGTCAATTGTTAAATTATCACTCAACTGGTCATCGATTTCATTGAGTCTAAAGGGCAGGAAGTTTAGAACTGGTCTGTTCTGAACTTTGTATACATTAAGGATGTTTCAGCTGTTGGCTCTACCCTCAGAGGTTTCACAGGTACCCTCCCCATTATATCATTGAAACACAATACACTCGAGACTTAAAATATACGTTCTTTTGCCAAAATATATGCCTATATGATGTTTACCGCTAATAACTGGGAATATCAGATGATTCTTTTGTGACCAAAATTGAGAAGAACACATCCCCAGACACATAATCATCTGCAGAATATGCACAATTCCCCCCTAGTTCCTGGAGCTCGTGCAAGACCAGCCCCGGATGTTGATGATCCTCTCCTACCAGCGATGTGGCTCCACGTTTTTCGGAGACATATTCGGCCACCATCCTGATGTGATCTACACGTACGAGCCGTTAGACGGGGTGTATATATCACTGTATGGCACCATGGAGGGCTGGAATGTCCCGTCTGACATCACCAACTTCAAGAATGGATCTCCAAGGTCAACTTTGCTTGGTAGCCATCTTTGCTCCTGAATTGCAGCCGTGCATGTTAGTTCTATACATATTGCAACATGAAGCCTGTCGAAATTTAAGAGTTATTAAAAAAGAAAAAAAAAGAAAAAAATTTCTTGAATGCAGGTACGGTGATGAATATATGATATGCTTTCACTTACAGAACACCCACGGAATTAGAGCAAAAGGCAGTGACAGATACATTGAACAATCTTCTTAACTGTCGTATAAAGGATCTTCCAGTTGAAGTTTTGGTCCATAAATTTCACCAAATTTTCACGAATGTCAATGCATCTACTAGGGATTTCGTGAAGTGTCGGGAGGCGTTTCAACTCAATAAATGTCTTGGTAGAATTGCACCAATCTGTGGCTACCGTTTTTCTGGTGATGATCCAGATCTAAATGAATATTGCTACAATGGGATTCATGAACAACCTAGTGACAATACAAGAGAGGAATTCAGAAAATACCAAGAATGCTTGGCACGTGCAAACAGCCGGTTCCTTCCCTGCGTGGAGAAAACAATTGGAAGAAGCTGCGGGGAGAAACCTTTTAGAGCTGTGAAAACAGTCCGAGCCACAATGCAAACAACAGAAGAACTGATCCAGAACAACCCCAACCTGAGGATAGTTCATCTTCTCCGAGACCCACGTGCTGTGGTGTTGTCAAGGAGATATTTCGGCGCCAGCAGTTATGGGACTTACTCTATTGTTGCTGGACCTGGAGCAAACAGGACTCTAGATGTGGTCAAAGAAGCAGAGTTGTACTGCAACACAGTAGTTAGAGATTTGAAACTCAGACAGACATTGGAAAAGAGGCGTCCAGGACGCTATATGGAAGTGAAATATGATAGATTCGTTTTAAATCCTACACGGACAGCACAAAAGGTGTACGATTTTATTGGAATGGACTTCTCAGACATAGTGAAAGACTGGTTGAGTAATGCTACAAGGAACAGCCTGAAATCTCAGCGTCAAAAGTGGCAGAAAGAATTAACACAGCAGGAAATAACAGATATTGACAAAGTGTGTCGAGAGTTTTACAATCTTGTGAACATGTCGTGATGGTTGTTTGATGTCATGATATGAATAGTGTTGACGTGGAATTTTGTCTATCATGGTCAAATATTTATGAACAGAAAAGAAATAGAATAAATTCAGTATCAGCATTTGCTAGTCAATGTCTTGAAACATCGAACAATGTCTCTAGTGCTCTGTGATCTACTTTTGAAGTCAAGATCCCTTAAGTTGGAATAATAACATGCTGAACTCGAAACGAGGAAACTCTTCATGAGTGTTGAATATAAACAGGTAATTTTGAGTTCTGAAGTGAAGCTTAGGCAAATCTCTGCTGTCATAAAGGCCGTTTCGTTAGTTCAGCTTGTTGGCAGCAAGCCATCTGTGTCACATGACCGTCGTATGTGTGTCCATGTGACAAAATCGGGTTGTAGACAAAAGAGCAACCCTATACCGAGACCACTCAAAGGCCCACTTGCTGAAATCCACTTCCGAAGATTTCCATGAGATCAAAGGTACGCCCACAAAGTCCAATACCCTCTATGAACCATTACATGGTTGTGTGCATTGAAGGGATCATCTACACTACTCTGTCAAAGTCTTAGTCGAGATCCTCATCCCGCTTGTAGGAAATTCATCCAACTCCCTTCGTGGTCCGATGCGCAACAGCCAGAATGTGCCTGCTAGTAATAGATGGACATCGCATGTCGTATGATACATAGGTTAACAAAGTTCACGACCTTTATTCACACTGGTCATTCTAGGGGATGCGGAGCACATGATCTGAATCAGTAAGCCTGTACAGATGTATATTGGATTGTCATTAACATAAATCCTCTTTGAACAGTTCTGCTTTGCATGTTTTATTTTACTTATGACAGATGGTTGATCACATGGCATGGATGTTGTCTGAACAAGAGGACATATATTATACTGGATACAGATTTGCGTGTTACTCCCAAAACCAGATGCCCCCAAACGTCTCCAGCGGAAGTCTGAGACATATGACCATGACAAGGAAACCTGTACGTTGAAGAACTTTGTTCTGATGGCGAGTTGTTCAAGCAAAATTACTTAGCAAAAATTGGCGAAGGTGGTTTGAGTGAGTTTCTGTCAGAAACACTTGAATTATATCCATCAAAGGACCTCAACACACAGTATACCGCCTTTCTATTGGCATGCGTTCATGATGGGTGAGCAGACCCGCTGCACGAGATGGCACGAAACCCAGAGTGATTATTGGAAACTTAGTACTTATCTACACGCTCATAGTCTACCATCAGGGAGCAATACTCTTACGCATAGTCATTGACTAAACAAAGCATATAAGAACATATAATTACCAACATGTAAAGCATGTAATTACCAGATGGACTCCTCGACCTGATCAATCAACGACTTCCAAATGTCGAGGAGGGAACGTCGAAAGGATGGCACACTGCCTCGTAATGACAAGGGTGGTGATAGTATAGTCATTGCGAGTGTAATGAATGAAGATAGCTGAAGATGCAATCTTGAAACCAAGTGAGGAACTCGAAACAGACAACTTGTGAGATGGTCTGCAGACTTTTGTTGGGACCATTAACACCCATCACCTGAAACCAATACACGACAAGACCATCAAACTGCAGAATAACACTGAACAGAATTTCAATTAGAAACAACATAATTCCAAGATATTGCGATATTTCTTCGACACAACATGTCAGTGTATTACGCCATTATTATGTCGTGTTCGTAGGTGGAGCACATGTCAAATCAAGTATCAGAAGCAACGCTTTATCCATATCAAAAATGGTCAATTCTCATGTCGGTAGAGGTTGTCAACGTGAAACTATCAGAACACTACCGAAAACAACGAGATCATTTCGGGAAGGTGTCTACAAAAGCTGATTCTAACCCACTAATGCTTCATCATTCACGTGTGGTCAGTGTGACTTCTACCATGGGCAGCCCTCTGATCCAAAGATTTCAGATGATTAGTTACTTTCTGCATGCGGTGGCCATTGTGATTGCAACAGTTCTGTGAGATTGTGGTGATTTTGCCCAAAGATCGCGGCAGGTGGTTCTTTGTTAAACACTCTAGTTTTACGGCCTTTGTTTTGGACGCTTCTGTTCGAAGCACGCGCTGCCTAGCAACGCTCTCCAACTCTCTCGCCCAGTAAGCTATAACAATGGTCTTACATCATCTCCTTCGTTTCTCGTGCTCTGGGGTATAAATTCTCCGGAGGCGTTTTGGTCTGTGAAGTTGTCTCAGAGCAAGGCGAGAGAGACGACGGAGAGCTCGGCCATGAGCTCTACGTTCTCGCTCCGTGGCTAAGGCCCTTACGGGCCCCTGGGGACAATTTCGATAGGGGGCCCGGGTGGGGAAGACCTTGATGACTCGGGGGCACGCCCTCTGGATCACCGGTCTCCCACCCGGGATGGTGCGACACAGGCTCTGGTGGACTGTCGGGCTGTCCGGGGTTCCATCCCCCGAGGCGGACCGCAGCGAGCCGGCCTTACAGTTAACACCACGGTGATGATCCTGTATCTGAGTGATGTCCGCATGTCTGGGCTCGCTGGGCGGGCTGCTACCTGGTTAACGTTCTAATGTTAGAGTAGATACTGCGCCTGCAGTGACCCTCGGTGAGCGGACTATCCGCGAGGATCTGAGGATAGCGGGTGCGCGTCCGCAATGACCTGTGGTGAGAGGAGTATCCTCGAGGATCCTGGATAGCGGACGATGTTAAAACTTTAGAAGATGGCCTGCATTTTTTGTGCCACTGAAATATATTCTTCACTATATGCAGACTACACATCCTCTGGTGTAAATAAGTGTATCGAATAGGGTTCGTAAGGCCCCTATCAGGCCTATCTCGGCATATACCGTCTATGAGCGCTGTGTGGTTAGGCACAACTCCAAGTGTTCAATACAATATCCTTAATTGGCACAAGTCACTTGACGCGAATGAAATGATGGACACGCTCACGGCTTTTTCAAACCGATATAAATTCCCTCTAAAATGTATTACTTCAACGGTCTTCTTCATTTATTCCACTGTAGTATGTCACTGTAACTTCGCAATTCACTGTCACTGTCAGACTTCGCAATCCTCAGAGAAATTCTAGACACGCACACTCCCACTGATTCTCCACTCACAACTCGCAGAATAATCGCAGGGCATGTCTGTGTGTCATTTTCCCGCCTCGAGTTGCGGGGTTGTGTGATTGGCTGTGTGTGTTGTCATGTCATGTACTGTGCACGTGACGTCTGAGTGCAGGGTGAAGACCGTGTAGGTGTGTCACACCTGCAAGTGTTCTGATTGGTTAATGTATAGGCGCGATTGTACTAAGTAGGATGTGGTTCACTGTTGGCACGTGTGATTCTGAGAAGTGTTCAGCACCCCCAGGGATGAGAGTTATATATAGATGCTGATGTAGGCGTGTGTGTGTATGCATGTAAAGTGAGAGTGCGTGCGGGGAAAATAATATCGGAATTTTAGGCGTGTTGTGTCGGTATAGAAATGTCACAATACTTGATTGGCAATATATATTAGGTCTGATGTATTTTTGTCACTAAATGCTGCGGAATATAATCATTTGGTATTGGTATTATTTGGTATTAATGGTAAAATTAGCCCAAGTGCTAAGTTACCGGACAATATATATTTGAGATATTAGTATTTTGTCCCGTGACCTTGAAAATAAGGTCATTGGTAAAAAAATTCAAGGACACGGTAATATTCGGCATATGTCATTTCTAGTATGCCCACAATTGATTCCTAAGCTGTAACGTCAATAATAAGCGAGATATTAGCCATTATGTCCTGTCACCTTGTAAATGAGGTCAAAGGTCGAATTCAAGGTCACCAGAATATGCAGCGTATATCATTTCCTATATGTTCATAATTGATTCCTAAGCTGTAAAGTCGATAATAAGCGAGTTATTAGCCATTTTGTCCTGTGACCTTGAAAATTAGGTCAAAGGTGAAGTTCAAGGTCATGACAATGTTTAGACAATTGCTAAGCTGTAAAGTCGATAAAAAGCGAGATATTAGCCATTTCGTTCTCTGACCTTGAAAATGAGGTGAAAGGTCAAATTCAAGGTCATAGCAATATTCAGCATATATCATTTCCTATATGTTGACAATTGATTCCTAAGCTGTAAGGTCGATAATAAGCGAGATATCAGCCATTTTGTCCTGTGACCTTGAAAATGAGGTGAAGGTCAAATTCATGGTCATGACAACATTCAGAATACATCATTTCCTGTATGTCCACAATTGATTCCTAAGCTGTAATGTTGATAATAAGCGAGATATAAGCCTTTTTTTGCTCTGACCTTGAAAATGAGGTCAAAGGTCACATTCAAGGGGGGTTTATGGCGCCCCAGAGCCCCCAGACCGAATTGGGGCTTCGCGTTGCTGTTTCTCGAACTCTCCTTCCCGAACCTCTATCTACGCCTATGGAAATATATAAATAATTTCAGGCTATCATTAGACTCTCTATAATATTAAGCCAATGCCACGTACAAATTAATTCTAAGAAGACATTGTGGATGCTGCAAACTGATATACTGGGCTAATCCGTGAAACGTGCTGAAATGTGAAATGTCATTTGATAAAAAAATGTCTGAGTCAAATTCGCTAACTTGAAGGTAAAAATACTAAATTACTACATGATTTTATGACATCCACTACAATCTTGGAACTACATTTTCAAACCTACCCTGTGAGATGAAACCCTGTAATGAATTGTCACGAATCAAAATCATCACTTGATGTGAAGCAGTGGTCTCCTAAACAAAAAGAGACAAACCATGCCTGATTTCAAGAACAGGAACCAGTATTCGGGGACTAGGTAACCAGATGTCCAATTCAAATAAGATTAGGCCATTAGAGACAAGATAAACAAGTCACATGTCTGTCCGTTTGTAAATAATGACCACTTTGCCCTAAAACAAATAAACACAAGTAACCTACAGTGGAGAGAATTATTTTTGTTGCCAGCGGAAATATGTTTGGTTGGGAAAGTTCGTGTGATTATTAACCTTAATTTAGTGGATTAAATTGCTCATTTTTTCCATATAATAAACACAGAAGAACATATCTATAGATCAATGGTTTTAATGTTGCCCATTGTTTTGGATCGAATTGATAGTTCATGGCGTCTATTTTGGTGTAAAAACCATATTTTTCATCACTTGTAATTGTTCTGCCAACATAAAAAATTAAGCTCAGTATTTTGTTGCGCTACTGTATGCGTGTGTATTACGGTGAACCATCCAAAAATATCGCAAAGCTCTCAGAGTATTTGCGTTTATTTACAAGATTGAAATGTAAATTTTGTTAAAATAATCAGAAATATTAATTTTGACAGTGCTGTGATCCTTTTGTTGAGATTACTATATGGCCAATTTTTTTTTTCCTGGGGCCAAAAAGTGGACATTTAGGTAAAATAAAAAAACCTTTTATTATTGGGTAAATTTCGCTTGAAAACCAAGAAATGAATCATGGAATCATAATGCAGCATCTATTTGGGCTATTTGGAGTAATAAAACCTGCTTTATCATTAAAATGCAGCAGACATGCTCTCTGGCGTTGCGTATGTTACTCTGCAACAAAATCATGCTGTAATGATATAAGCAAGCCAATTAATAGGTCATATGTGTTGAAATACAAAAATTGTCTTTACCTGAATGCATAATACCAGTTTTATTCAGTCCAGGTTATGTTAAAGATGTAAAATATGAAGAAGAATGATATTGGCTGTCAGGTTCATTTAGCGACAACTTCTAGTTTTGTTCCCATGTATGTGACACCACTTTTCCTTCATTTCTTGGTATAATGAGGACTTAGTCAATCTATGGAATCTTATTCCTCAATTACAAGTTAATATTTCACTTGGAACCAAATAAAATATGTAGTTTAATGTTGCGTATGTTATGTTGACACAGATAATTTGAAGTTGTTTGTATGTTACGTTTGACATTGCAGGTATGTTATGTTTGACTTTCAGCTTTGACACCATGTAGCAAACAAAACAAATCACACAGTGTGATGTCTGAATGTTGGCAAAAATATGCCAATTTGACTATCTGCCATGGTCAGCATTAGCGAGGTACTGTATATCTCGAATAAAATTAGGAACAGTATGAATAAAAAGGTAGTATCAGTTCGTATGTTACTATCGGCAATCGGAAAACACGGTCAAACATAACGTACGTAACATTGACTGCTTTATTGCCTGGATGGAGGGTGGAGTATACGCATATGGACCTGTAATGTATTGACAGACCTGAATTTAAGCTACGATGTGAATGTGGCTTGTCACACACGACTCTACTCAACTAGAAATGTATGTTGTGTTCGATTTACGTCAAGAGTAACATACATTCCGTCAAGAGTAACATACAGAACATTTTCAGCTTTGACAGCATTTTGAAAACTGCATGTCGTGTGATATCAGAGTGTGTTGAAACAACATTTTATGCGATAAATAAAAGTCTCGAGCACCGTTGTGAGTATTGGGGACTCTATTTATGTTGTGAATGCACAGTTGTACATATGAGGAGTCGTTTCTAGTTACGTTCGTTACGTTATGTTGCGTACGCTATGTGAGAAAATGTTTGACACTCTGAAACACTGACTTTGTATTTAGCGCCGCTACGCGGTAGAAGACACATTCAACAGAGCGGAAGTGTGAAAGGCGCTTGCCTGGAACACCGACAACACTTTTTTGACTATGGATGAGTGTCAGGAAACCAGAAACGCTTCCTAAAAGAGGTGATGTTCGTACGTTATCTGCTGACGGAAAGTGAACTAAATGTATTATAAAACGGGAAATTTATTTTTTTGTGTGACATATGTGTGTAAGTTGTTTTATTATTGTAAGCACGACAGTTGCACTACATAAATAGCATATACGTGCAAGCTAAATATTATTTAATAGTTTATTAAATATACGTTGAACATCAAGAAAAAATTTGACGGAAATGAGTAAGTACTGTGACACACTTTAACTCCTCCTGCTATTATTAAAACATCATAACCCAAGATATGGAACAATTTAAAATTGATCCTAAACATTCCATGAGCTATATTGTACGTTTGAAATAGCATAATGTTGTGTATTTGCCATTATCTAACGCCAAGAAGGGACCGCCCCTCATTTGTCCACTTTTTTCGCTCGAAAATCAGTACTTTTATTCAGTTTAAACGGATTTTTAAAAATCTTAAATTAGATCTATAACTTTCAATTATATACGGTTTATGTGGAACATTGTTTGTAACTATGTGGTGAAAGAAAAAAGTGCTTACTTACGATTATGACAAAATGGTAGTTAGTTTTAATGCTAGAAGTGGCACTGCCTCCCCCCCCCCCCCCCAAAAAAAAAAAAAATTGGCCATATTTGAAACAAATGATGCAGGACCGGGCCGCCAATGCCTACCCTCCGTGGGTCTGTTTTCACCTAAACTTCGAAGACCAGCGCGATGCGCTGGCCAAAAAGCACATCGTCTGGTCAGGACATCATAATGTAAACATAAATATCACATATGACCATGATGATTCTGATCCCGTAATATAAAAATTTTAGGTGAATGGAAAACATTTCTAAGTTACCTGGTGTGAGTTAATTGACTAATTAATTGTATAAAATATCCAAAATATATATGTACGGGCGCAATTATAATATGCACTAATTTATGGTCGGCATTACCCTGTGGAATTCCATAGCATTATGTTACACTATTATAATTCATACTTGACTTGATAAGGTAATATCGATTATGATCAGCAAGACCTTTTTGCATAATAATGTTTTGGAATTTATGACGGGTGCCACATGGGGGGCAGAAAATGCTTACTCTTTCCGGAACACCTGAATCCACCTCCCTATGGTGATATAATGGAGTTTCATGAAGTTCCATACAATTTTATCGATTTTGCTTGACCTCGGACGTTGTTTGCTCGGAATACTTTGTAGGGTACTACTTGGGTACTGGTTCCATGTTCAATACGAATTTGGCTCTTCAAAACTAGGTGGATCCAGTAATCACTTCAGTTTATGACGTTGATTAAATACTGTGTTTGGCATAAACATGGAATCAATACGTTCGGGGTTCAAATAATTATGCATTACAGGGTGCATGTATATTCTCCCATCGAGATATCATGATCTACACAAAGCATATGAAATTCGTGTGTTTTATTTCTTATATGCATAGCAAATTTTTTCCCGATTCACCATGTAAAGATATTTTTTTAACAAAGGTGACAAACTAGAAAGCTTTAAACCATAAAGTTAACATGTTCTCATTCATTCAGATCGTTTTTCTGGATCTCTAGTTCAGACTCTCGTTGGTCTTGTGTCCGCGGACACTCGTGCTGGTGGCCATTCTCTTGCTACATTTGTTCCCAAACATTATCCTCACCAAACTAACTGGTGCATGCAATATTTTATTGGAATTCAAATAATATTACTGGATAATCACATGTATTCCTCGTGTCTAAGCTATGCTTCATATTTTGATATTTACATATTTGTAAATATCTGGGGTTGTGTCTGTTATCATAGCATTGAGACAATTTTTCAGGAGTATGAATCAAGATACTTCAGGATAATTCAACACAGGAACTCGTTCATCATTTGTCCCCGGGCTAATTTTGAAGCTTACATACAGACACAATTAAAGATTGGTGAACGCCTTTGGGACCCAGCAAAATATGTTCATATGGAGGTGTTCACTAATCAGAAAAAGTACCGTCACGATAAAAACAGATTCAAACAACATCATAACCTAATCTGCTCGAGTACTAAATGACATAGAGATGAATATTACCCGGCAGACCCCAAAAAACCGATGTTATGTCAAGATGACGAAATTCAGCTTGAGAAGATACTGTCAACCAGCCCCGTAGTAAATACTTATGGCTTCATATTCCATGATCTAGGCCGTGGAAATTAGATTATGACACCAGTTAGGAAGAATCTGAACAATATGCCATAAGATATATTTTTGTGAGATGTATTACTAGTAATTACTGTGTTGTTACCTACCAGTCAGAATTCTCTGCCCTGTGCGATTACACTTGCACTTGTCGATGTTCACTGAATGAAGAGTCACAAATTTAAATGTAACAGTACACAAACATATAACAGTGTTCACAACAGGGAGTTATTCACTTACATGTATTCACTAATTCAGTGGTGTTTATTAATCGGGAGAGAACGCCAATGTTAAAAGATAAGCACTCACTTGGAACCAAGAAAACGTGTTCACTAACTGGTGGTGTACACTGACCGGAGGTGTTCACTAATGGAAAATTGACTGCATGTATAATAATATCGTCCAAAAAAATTCTCGAAGAGTTGGAAAATGATCTCCCTAGAGCTTCAGAATTAAACAGGAATCACGTAGTATGATTTGGCTTCTGGGGCCCTTAAGCGGACCCCAGACCCCGTGCCGACGGGGGCTCGCTTCGCTCGCATTTCAACCCTCAAATTCGAACCCCCCTTCCACAATTTCTAGTAACGGGCCTGGATTCATACCACAATCAGAATTGGGCAAGAGATTCGTTTTATACATTTTTCGACAATCATACTTGTGAAGCAAATTTATCGCATGTTGTCGCGTGATGGAACTAGTATTATCCACTGAGAATTGGTCGCACGAACGAGACAATAGCGACTAAACTATATAATTTTCACCGCAAGGAGTTTGTTTTCATTAATACAAAGTTTATCATTATCAGATAGGCGTTCATTGATGAGGGTCAATATTAATTCGAACTGTTTGAGAGTATAAGTGTTGTTGTGGTACAAGCTGAGTTCCCCACAAACGGATATTTTAGGCAGATCCTATCTGTAACACTCCAAGTCTAGTCCTGAATTAAAGATACACACCATACTCGACAAGCATCTTAACTCGATGTATACAAACGTTTTGATTGTGTTCCAGGAAGAAGTCCGTATATAACTCAGTAGCCAGTTTTTATTCTGATCTGGTTATTATTCTATACCATGACATATTTCAACCCAAATTTGGGTGCATCATGATGACTCGAATATTTCACGCCTCAGTGCTACAAATATCATGATATTTTTTGTCTTTTGTCATTAATTCACATTATCGTGATAGTGGTGATTATAGCATATTGGTTCACGTTTTTGTATTCACAGAACAGGTAAAGGTTTATTTCTGCAAAATCCACAATGAGTTTCATAGAATACTCCAATCGTCAATTATCTCGTTGCACATTTTTTGCTCGTTAACACAGAAAGGTCTTATAATGCGCGAACAATACCCCATTGTATGTTCGTATGAACATTGTTTTTTCTTAATCTTCATTCCGTATCGATCCATGTATTTTATGTCCATGTATTTTATGATGTCCTGACTCGGGGTTCATGTGACTGGGAATATTCAATAGAGAAGTCAGTTTGACAGTAGAAGCAACCGTATTTGGTCCGTGAGTTTTTAGTTTTAAGTTTCCTTTTGGCGCCACATCGTCTTGTTCTATTGGCGACAGGCCGATAGAAGATTTCTGATTAAAAATGTATGTTATCTCAGCATGAGTCAAGTAGAACAAGAATATAACAAAGAGGTGTCTCATATCATCGTCTGACAGCTGATTAACTAACAGTGGCCTATTGTTACCCCCTCCCCCCCAGGCCTTGGATGACTCCATGATCTTCCAGTGGTAATAATATGTGTAACACACGCAGTAATCGATCTAGTTCATATCTCACACAGGGATCACAATGGACCTTTATATCTGGTATCTCGAATTGCTTCCTGGTCTTCGCAGGGTAGTTATTGATAAACCTGGATATTATCAATCAGTTTCGTGTCAATCAGGATACACTTACACGCAAAAAATATTTATGTTTGTAGTAACTATGGAACATAATTGCCTTTTCGTGATACTGATCACATGAACGAGTAACAACGTATCACCTTTATTATCATTAATGATACTGTCAGAATAGTTTCTCTAGCATATAATTTACATATAACTGAAGCTTCTCTCGCGAGTCAACGGAGCAGGGTTGAGATCTTCTGTGTTCTGTGTGTTATTTTTCCACTGCAGGACTTAGCTTTGGTGGCCAGGTGCACGCTCGTAGCTGCTCATCCACACCTACTTGTATACAGAATGGCACGCTCGTAGGGATAAGGATGAGAGTGAGAATGTTCATAAAGGAAGAACAAAATACAAAACAGACTTCCCCGCCACGAGCTTATGTAAAAAATATGAAGGAAAACATATTTCAGACTATTATATGTCTATAACTGACGAGAAAACCCGTTAGTTCATACGCTATTCATTTGACTTGATCGATGACAAATTTTATAGATACAAACATGTCCACCCCACGACCTTATGTAAGAATTATGAATGGAAACAGCTTTCAAACTTTTATAGTTCAAACGCTGTTCATTTGACTTGATCGATGACAAACTTTATACATATACAAACATGTCCACCGCACGAGCTTATGTAAGAATTTTAAATGAAAACTACTTTCAAACATTTATAGTTCATACGCTGTTCATTTGGTTTGATCGATGACAAACTCTATATAAATATAAACATATAAGACATAATTGAGGATAACAGATAAAATGCTTCTTTAATGAATGTATTAAAATAATTGATGAAGATACAGAATGCCGCTTGTCTGTGTTCAGTTTGTTCATACAAATTCTTTTGATAGACATTCAGAATGGGCACACATGTATGATATAATAAATGATAGTGTTTTGTAGAGTCTCGCTTTGAAGCTTTACAACAACAGTGTGATTCCTGCTTACAAAAGTCCTACTGAGCACATAATTTGGACCTTCAACCATCCTGAATGACACCGTCGACATTCATCGTCGATATCCGATCTCTCCCCACCCCCACGCTCCTTCACGTCAGACATCATTTTCACAGACGATGGAATACCGTCGCATCCTATTTCTGGCCTGTGTTAACCATTAGTTCGGTCCGCTTAATGATTTTGACCCAATATATGCAGTTATCGGGACAAAAAATGAATTGCTGAAGGAAAACTAAAAATTTAGATGGGTTCAACGTAAAAACGTGGTTGCCGACCGGTGGTGGCCCTTCGATCGGTGATGTTCCCTGTACATGATTACATGATTACATGTGACGTCACAGATACCGGTCTTCCGGCTTCAAGTCAATCATCGCACGGTGTTTTGGTACATAACGTTTATTATTACGACGTCGCACCGAGCTGTCTTTGACTGCTCTCATCGTCTCCTGCAAGCCCTCTCCCGTATTCGTGCTAATGAGTAATTATTATCTCTGATGACTGTCTGGCGGCCTGGCGGGAGCATGTTGTCATGGCAGCCAGCCACACCTGACGATTAAGTCGGGGCTGATTGACGTTTGTAATCGTTCTTACCAAGGAGACAAGAACCATCTCGAACTGAGTGCATCTTCGTGATGCCCGCATGGGCGTATCGTTCATGTCACAACTACCATCATGAGGTTAATTAATTATCTTTGCAGGTGGTTTTCAAGTATGTAAGTGACTAGTATGTTGATTATTTTATTCGATACATACACGAATCAGAAATGCAGTCTCGGCCCATGCATGTGGCGATATTTGTCAATGTTGTTATGATAGACATTGCAGAAAATCAACTACATGTAGATGTCAGTGAATAGAACACACATTCATTCTCAGTAAGATGTCCTCATCTATCCATCCAGAAGCCTGACCGTACGACTTCTCAGAAGGATAGAGTTGGCCCATCTCTTCATGATGTTTTGATATCGTTCATCGTTCAGTTGGCCGAAATGGATGTTTAATGGTGCATCACTGACGGTAGCCATACACTCGAGCGCGCAGTAAAAGGAACCCGGGAAGGCTAATAAATAATACTAATAACTAGACGTTTCCGGTCCCCGAAGGCCGCGTGGGTGCAGCCCTCTAATGCTATCATCCTTGTTGCCCCCGAATATCTTAATTCAGACAAAATTTACTATTAGTGTCAGGCAGGTGTCTTTCATCATTGTCATTAATAAAAAATGCAGGCCTTAACTATTTTATTCCATGTGCACTCCCCGTAGACTGTTGAAGCGCTGGATATGCATGTGTGAAAACGGACACGACTCATAAGTGAAATATACGATGCATGTGCGAAAAGATGCATATGTGTGTACATATGTGTGAGGAAATCAAGCCCGATCACAATTGTATTATTATTGAGTGGTTAAGACGAATTTGCACAGAACCAACAGCCTACAATTTATACAGTATATGGGAACAATATCGATCATTTAAAACCAAGCAGCGGAAATGGTATGCACACATTAATTTAGTGTAGTCATGTTGCGCTTGCATTGGTTGTAAACTGCTATATGACATTTACGCAGTAGATGATTTTATGTAGTGTGCCCTAGAACTATTGGCGGATTATCCCCTCTAATCACCGTCCCGCGCGCATGGATACATTACAGTATAAAAACCCCAGCGCGTGGGTTGGGATAATCAGATCTACTTCGCCGCCGTCTTAGACACATGTTAATTCTAAAAAATTCTTTATAAAAACGACTATCCGGAGATTCAATTTGTTCGACCCACCACTTTCCCCTATAATCCTCCACATGTTGTATTTTGAATCCTTTCCAAAGTTATTGATTTACATCTTGTGTGTGCAATGTTATTACTGGTACCTTCAATTATTCATTGTCATTGAACCCAGTGCTATAACTCATGTTATATTCCTTGCATGTCATATTTGTCAATTGACCATTATATTTCTTGTTATGTCAATTCCTTGATTGTGCCAATCTTCTGTAAAATACTATTGACTTGCAGTGTACATATATATAGATTATGTTTGTCTACTAGCATACTGTAAAAAATTACTCTCATTGTCTGATCATGTATACTATACTCAGTTGATATATTTTTGTCGATAATAAACCGGCCAGATATTTTCTCCAGACAGTCGTTTTTCATTCTATCTCATTCATTTTAACACCTAGGGCACAGCTGACATAAATATTGCAAATATTTGCGGTTGCATCAATGTACATAGAAATACCATTTAAAACCAAATCACACATGTAGCGTCACCATTACGCTTAAAATTTAACGTTATTTGATGATGTTAGTGCAAAATGATACAATGCATGTGTGATGAACATTCGCTATGATACGATGCATGTATGAGAGGATAGTACACATGTGTGAGAGGATAGTACACATGTGTGATCACATTACACGTGAAAGAAACGAAGAAATGATGGTCTGTGTGTGCTAAATCTAATAAAGTAACCTGCAGCCAGTTCTTATTATTAGGATTTTAGGCATTTCCGAAGCTCGAGCAAGACAGGTGCCCAGAGGTCGGTTGAATATAATAGACTGTGAATATTGCCAATACAGTAATACAGGATTTTCTCCCATATATTGATAACATGAATACCAAGATTTGCATCTGGCAAATGTCTCACTCTGCATCCAGACAGTAAGCCGCAGCGATCGGAGTAAAATCTACACATACAATTTTAATAGATCCATACGAAATTTATAAATATAAACACCAATAGTAATGCATTGATGATATGTATTGGAATGACCAGTGAGCATTTACCTATTAGACTGCTACAAATTAGACGACTAAAAACAGAAATAAGTCATGTAAGTTATATATAATAGCTGCAGTATTCGTAAATATGTTCACATCTTATAACCGATAGGACGTCAAAGTACTAGAAGATATTATATGCACGAGAGCACCCGCCTCTCAAATTAATATTTATGTTGGTAATTGATTGGTAAATGAAATGATTATTTTGATGAATGAAATGAATATTCTCGCATAATTATTTGAACAAAGTGACCCTAAACTGGTAAGATGATAATTTCTACATAAAACCACCATTTTGATGTGTTTGATAGCAATTAAAGGTTACATGAGATATTCTAGAGGTTACAAGCTGGATTTGTTCTCATTCCCGGTTCCCTTCCCGAGTACCCGGGGACAGGAAATCGGGGAATATAGTAAAACATAGTCAAAACATGTATTTGAATGAATGTCACTTCTCACACATGCAGCAAAATATCTTATCATTTCTCACACATGCATACTATCTCCTCACACATATGTACTGTCTTCTCAAACATGTGAAGATAATATTATTTCGACCTAAAAACTGCGTGAATAATGCAAATAAACAGCAATTTTCACCATCGGGCCAGTCAATAGTTATTCACGTGTACCATAAATTACGCATTGGGGGATTATCAACAGGTTTTCATACGTATTCAACAGAAACTGTCATCGTAACACTTGAATGCGTTTCTAGTCCGGATAAAACTGGTCTACATTACTGCAGAGCATGTTATAATACATATAATACGACACAACTTCTTACTTTCTGGTTCCACTGCCCTGTTTTATCTCTTCACACATGCATCAAATCTTTCACACATGTGTCGTGTTCGTTTTCACACATGTATATCCAGCGCTTCAACGGTCTGCGGGGAGTGATGTGGTCATACTCTTAAGGTAGTCCGCTCCAAACAGTGAGGGGAGGGGGTCAAAGAGTTTTTTTTAAAATAAATAACTGTGTCAACATAATCTAGAGCTACAAAATGATATATTTTATAGAGTAACTGTTCAGCATCCTGAAACTGGGGGTCACCGTATCCGTTCGCATGGAAAACACGATGCAAGATGTGAGTATGGACGAAAAAATGTGCAAAAATGCCATAATTTATGTCATTTTAGGTCAATGTGTGTGATTTCGATCGGATATGTAGAAGAAACGAGCTATGTAAAAGAATATGTTATTTTGAAGTGATAATATTCAAGAAATGACTCTTAAATTTTGACTCTTCGTTACCTCACTGTTTGTAGCGGACTACGGTCACAAGTTTAAATATGAAACCTTGCTTAATCCTAAACAGCACGAGTGATTTCAATAATTCACATCTGAATTATAATTAACACCATTCAATTTTCTAGTTGTTGCAATGAGTTAGCAATATTAAAGCTATAATCACTTTTAGAATTGACAAAATTTATTCATTCTGCGGTAGCTTTATTTTGTCTATAGAATGAGAAATCGTACAAATTTGGGTCTGAATATGTGTATTACGTGCCTAAAATGAGTTTCCACATCAAAATTCCAATTCGGGCCAGTTAATCCCGCATCAATTCTTTCCTTAGAGCGGCCCGCCTTGTAACTTCATGTTACTTTATTCAGTAATAGTAATCTGTTTTTGCACAAACAAATCACCTCCCTATTTCTAACCACATTCGCGGTGATTTGCTGACCACCAACTGGACTGATCACACACAACGAACTGGATATTTCACATTGTTATTATAAGTTAACTCTTTAACTTCCATATTAAAATTTATCCAAACTTTCCGAGAAACAATAGGTTTCATGTGCGGGAGTTCATCAACAAGCCTGCTCGATAACAAAGCAATTTCTGTGAAATTAGCCATGTTCGTCAAAAAGGATAGATTTCATCACAAAAAGTGTCACTAATCGGCCATTTTGGTTGATAGGTGGCGCGGCTTTCCCAAATTATATGTTCATACCAAATAATACCAAAATCCTATGAAAAATGTGACTTGCCGAGCGCTCGCGAGAGAGTGTGCGTCTTGTTTTTATGGAGTCAATCACACTTCACCGGATAGAATCGACGGATGAGCAGCAGGAGACTGCAGGAGTGTGTTGCAGGAGACTCCGTTCCATTCTTAATTAGTGGGCATATCACACATAACCAAATCGACCCCAGCAGGGTAGAAAATAGATTAAATCAGTTCTGTGGTAAAACATGAAAGCAAGGGGCGAGACCCTGAGCAATTTTAAATAAGCAAAAGAAGCAAGATAAACGGTCGGGCTTCCTTGCCAATAAAAAAGCTGTCGTTTTTTAGGTTACCGGACCTATGGTCCGATAACCTATTGCCGTGGCGTTGCGTCCGTCGTCCGTCCGTCGTCGTCCGTCCACATTTTAGGTTACGGACCTTTGGTCCGATAACCTATTGCCGTGGCGTTGCGTCCGGCGTCCGTCGTCCGTCGTCCGTCGTCCGTCAACAATTTTATCTTTAAAGTTTACAGTCGGATTTTTCTGAAATTTCGCACAAAAATGCCTAAAAATATTTCGAGAGGGACGTATTTTTTAGTTTTTTATTTTCGCATTTTTTTTTCAAAATGGCGGCCGTTTTCGTCGAAAAATGGCCAATTTTGGACTTTGACAGTCGTTTTCTCAAAATCTTATCAGTAACTTTTTTCTTATTGATGCATAACATTCCTCCTATGTACCCCTGTGACATGTATAAATTTTGTTGCCCTTGAATCGCTCGAAGTGGGCCGTTTTGGGCCCAAACTCGGCCCAAATGGGGATTTCCCATGTTAAATTATCCTATGCTTTATAATGGGACACATTAAGCCTAATATCTCACTTAAAATTGAGATTAGAGACTAAGAATCAATCTTGCTTATTATTGACTTCACAGCTTAGGAATCAATTGTGGACATATAGGAAATGATATATGCAGATTATTGCCTGAACATTGAATTTGAACTTCGACCTCATTTTCAGGATCACAGGACAAAATGGCTAATAGCTCGCTTTTTATCGACTTTACAGCTTAGCAATCAATTGTGAACATATAGAAAATGATGCATTCTGAACATTGTCATGACCTTAAACTTGACCTTTGACCTCATTTTCAAGGTCGCAGGACAAAATAGCTAATATCTCGCCTATTTTCGACTTTACAGCTTAGGAATCAATTATGAACATATAGGAAATGATATATGCTGAATATTTGCTATGACCTTGAATTTGACCTTTGACCTTATTTTCAAGGTCAGAGAACGAAATGGCTAATATCTCGCTTTTTATCGACTTTACAGCTTATCAATCAATTGTGGACATATACAAAATGATATATTCTGAACATTGTCATGACCTTGAACTTCACCTTTGACCTAATTTTCAAGGTCACAGGACAAAATGGCTAATAGCTAGCTCATTATCGACTCTACAGCTTAGGGATCAATTATGAACATATAGGAAATGATATATGCTGAATATTGCTATGACCTTGAATTTGACCTTTGACCTTATTTTCAAGGTAAGAGAACAAAATGGCTAATATCTCGCTTTTTATCGACTTTACAGCTTATCAATCAATTGTGGACATATAGAAAATGATATATTCTGAACATTGTCATGACCTTGAACTTCACCTTTGACCTAATTTTCAAGGTCACAGGACAAAATGGCTAATAGCTAGCTCATTATCGACTTTACAGCTTAGGAATCAATTATGAACATATAGGAAATGATATATGCTGAATATTGCTATGACCTTGAATTCGACCTTTGACTTCATTTTCAAGGTCACAGGACATAATGGCTAATATCTTGCTTATTATTGACTTTACAGCTTAGGAATCAGTTGTGGACATACTAGAAATGACATATGCCGAATAATATCGTGTTCTTGAATTGACCAATGACCTTTTTTCCAAAGTCACGGGACAAAATACTAATATCTAAAATATATATTGTCCGGTAACCTTTCTTAGCCCTTGGGCTAATTTTTTATCTTTAAAGTGTACGGTCCAATCTTTCTGAAAATTTGGGAAAAGATACCTTAAAATAATTCGAGAAGGAGGTAATTGAAGTTTTTTGATTTTAGAATTTTTGTAAAAATGGCGGCCGTTTTCGTCGAAAAACGGTCAATTTTGGACTTTGGCGGCCATTTTCTCAAGAACTGTCTGATCAGATTTGAGATTTTTATTTTCAAAAGATTCCCCTTATGTACCTCTGTGATGTGTATAAGTTTGGTTGCCCTTGAATTGCCTGTCTCCGTGTGGCGGCCATTTTGAATTTTTGACGAGTCGACGAAAAAAAAATTTTTCGCCCCAGATTGCATTACTATCCATTTTGGGCCATTTCTAGGCAAAAAAAAATTTACACCCTTTGAAAAAATTTTGGACTTAGAAAATTTCATAATGGGAGCTGCCGGGACTGGACTCATAGAACGCTTGGAGATAGAGCTTAGAAATTAGCACTTTCAAATGGGAAGTCATATATGGCGATTTGTGTGGTCACCTTGAATTTGACCTTTGATGACCTTGAAAGGTCAAAACAGCCATTTTGGGGTAAAAAAAATGCCCAGATTTGCCTCTACAGATGAAATGCTCGTAGATAGAACTCATGTTTGCATTATGAGCATATAGGAAGTCATATCTGGAACAACTGATAATGACCTTGAGCTTGACCTCGGATGACTTTGAGTGCTAAATGTCCAATGTGAAATGTGTAAATTAGCCACTGAGGCTTAAACACTTGCACATAAAGGTTAGGATTGTGTATAAGCTCACAAGAAGTCATGTATTTATGGCACATCTTTTGGTGACCTTGAATTTAGTTTAAACATATTTATTTATACTGGATTTCCCAAAAGCTGTTGCTAATCGAGGGGTTCTCCAGATCGAATTTGACCTTATATGTGACCTTGAAGGCCAAATCTCACATTCTTGCCTCACCTGACATGTGTAAATTGACCTCTACAGACAAAATACTTGTTGATAGAGCTTTTATGTTTGTATTATGAATTCATATGCAGCATACCTAATGCAGTTCACAAAGATGACCTTGATTGGTAAATCTCAAGGTCATATGTCAGTAATGTCACCTGCAATGTTTAAAACCAAAATTGTCCGGTAACCTTTCTTAGCCCTTGGGCTAATTTTTTAGGTTTAAAAAGGTATTCAGCTGTAGTACTGCTGTGTTCTACTAAAGGTCCATTGTTGATCCTTGGTGACAATGTTTCAGTTTTGGGGTGATGAGCTGTTGTAAATTCATATGTATCACGACATCTCTTGATGTCGGGTGTTCCTGAATGGTCCTTTCTAGGATCCAATTCCGGCGGGACTATGGTTCGACTGAAAATGTGACGTAATGATAGATTGTTTTCAACACCGATGAACCATCAGTCCATGTTGAGTGGATTGTTTTTAGCTACCGGTAATTCACTATTTCAACATTCAGATTATATCGAAATGACTGAAACTTCGACCCCCCAGTTCCTTTGAAAATAAAAGTATGACCCCCCAATAATATTGAAAATGAAAGTGTGAGCCCCCCCCCCCCCGCCCCAATTTTGAATCCCACCCCCAACTGAAGAGTAGTGACCGGCCCCTGAATTGCGAACTTGCTTTTGATGCGCCTCTGGCCAATTGCCACTCAAATACAGCTTTGAGATGTACATCGACGTAAATGGGTGGATTTCGCATGAGCGTCGATCATGGAACATCGCTATTTCGCCCCGATATACTATACTCGCCCTAATTTGAACCGTATGCGAGATCTAATGAACCGTTTCCGTATAGTAAGTAGCATTCCATGACCTGTTCAGGGACCTCTGTGTGATATACCGGGATTCGCGGATGTGGTCGGTCCGTCTGCCCAGGCCAGTGAATTTTTGCACGGATTAATCAGAAATAGAATCTATTAAGCCTGATAACAACATCCACGAAATATCTGTTTTGGGAATAAAGGGGAGAAAATTGAAAATACAGCTGTACATACAACTTGGGCATTACATATTTATATTTGGGTATTTGTAATTTAATATTACAAACCATATTATACAGTAGCTAAATGAGTTCAATAAATAACATATATATGACTTCAGACAGCATATTCATAATATGTGCATTACGACAAGTAAAAACATATCTCCCGGACATATTCCTACCCTTTCCATTCCTACCATCCTGTCGCTGGTAAGAGGAAGAATCATATTTGTTTGGCGGGTCCATTATAATGAATCTCTTCTGACAAAGCCTATAGTTTGACAGTGAGTAGGTGGTTTGTTTTGTGGTCTGGCTATTTGTCACATAATTATCAATACTGAAGCCAATCACAGAGATTAACACGCGTATATCACCAAGAGACATTACATGATAAGTTAACTCACTGAGAGATCTGACTGTCTCGGTTATCATAGATATGTATTGGTATGTAAATTAGACGTCATTAATTGTGAAGAACAGAAATATCAGATTATCGAGACATGAATGATGTGGGATTAGCTAGACAAGCTATTTATAGCATCAAAGCTGCAAGACGATAATACTGGGCATAACTTCCTGATATTCGAGCGTAGATAGTCAAATGAACACTTCAAATCATATTCCCGTCATTAAAACGGATTAGCGCAATTTCATGCCTTATTTTTACCTGGATGAACATCTGACAAGTAATCCAGTTCCTCCTTCATCACTCTCATTTTACTATGTACATGTACGTGGTACATTTTACCATTTACCTAGTAAAATGGTAGGTTTGTGCCAGAATCAGCACAAACCTGATGCTTTTCCCAGATATTCGCTCCTAGCTAACTATTACGATACACATATCCTTAATGTTAGCTAGTGATTCACTCACATCAGTTCTAGTAGCCTACTACATGTTCGTGGTTACTTTTGGGTTTAATTATGGTAAAATAGTGAGATTTGATATGTAGGAATATGATGGACTATATTTCTGTCCCAGAGTGTTTCTTTATGATAGAGTTCACAAACCAGGTCAATATATGTGTAGTATCTCATACGTATGAGTAATAAACTTTACTTTTTTGTGGCACGAGCGGGGTGCCATTGATTCCAGCTATATAAACAAAGTCAGGTTGAAGAAATTCTGAGTGACGCACAAAACCAGTGATAATATTAACTGTTTGATTCATCCAACCGAATTAACATAGATTATTTCAAATCCGTACATGGTGGTACGGATTTTGTTACGGGTTTCGTTGAAATGGTTAATAATGACAAAAGGGATCGGTCCATAATACTTTTGAAGGTAAGTTTTAGTTGTTGGAAGCTAATACAAATAGTTAGTGGTCGTCAGTAATCGTTGTAGTAATTATATTTTTAATTATATTATATTTTTTGTAATAATTATATACTTAAATTGCCCTTAGATAATCCAAGCTAAGCCAATTCTATATAATACACTAAACTTATGAACTTAGCGTTCAAAAAGTATGTGCAGATGATAAGTATTCAATCACAAATAAAAATAGAAAACCAAGTTCATATTTCAAGGCCGGATAAATGCAGGAATGCTCAGGATAAAAGGGATATTGTTGGTATCAAAGAGTCATAAGAATATCAGGACTATATGTACAAGTATACGGTTATAGTCTTAAAAGATAATAGACGAGAAAAAAGTGTAATAATAGACTGATACCTCAGTTATACTTCCAATATTCAACCATTTGGTGATAAGATTAATCAAAGCCATGACTACCTAATACTGATTAGAGGTTATTTATCTTAATATAAGTACCTACACTGGAAGAAAATCGGAGTGTTATACAAGCCGTTATGTTCATTGAGCACACAAGTCAGCATTGTACGTCCAAAATATGCGGGGTGTTTCACAAATCAGTAGTAGTGGAGTACGGAAGCGTATTAGGGCCACATGAGTTTTTTTAAAATTCAATTTGTCGACTTATTATCTCGATAAATCGAGTTAGTTATCTCGATAAATCGACTTAATATCTCGATAAATCGAGATATTATCTCGATAAATCGAGATATTATCTCGATAAATCGACTTAATATCTCGATAAATCGAGTTAATTATCTCGATAAATCGAGATAGTATCTCGATAAATCGACTTATAAGACTCAGACATTTAAAGTACAAGTAAAAAGAATATGTATCGACTATAATATAGGCGAGCCATACCATTTCATTGGTTTCCTTGTATTGGCAACAATAGGACAAAGAAAATATACTGATCACTCATATTGAAAACTTATGGAGTATATGATTAACAGTCATTACATTAATCTCTGAAATAATACCAAACTATCCAATTGAAGAAGCCGCACAGATTTATAACTTTATGAATATACCTCATTTCATGTTTAATAGCTAAATAATTTCTGAAAAACAAAACAATTATACCATTTTCATTCATGAACATGTTGCATCTTTCTAAGAGATAGTGATATAGGAACTTCACTATAGATTTTAATTCGGTAGTTTGGTCTGTATTATTCAATATTTAATGTTGTAATGGTCCTTCATATAACCCTATTCAACATAGTGTTCAATATGAATAATGTGACTCGAAACATATTTCCAATTTACTTGAACTTTGAATACCCAGGACATAAGTCAATTTATCGAGATAATATCTCGATTTATCGAGATATTAAGTCGATTTATCGAGATAATTAACTCGATTTATCGAGATAAATAACTCGATTTATCGAGATAATTAACTCGATTTATCGAGATAAATAAGTCGATTTATCGAGATAATAAGTCGATTTATCGAGATAATATCACGATTTATCGAGATAATAAGTCGATTTATCGAGATAATAAGTCGATTTATCGAGATAATAAGTCGATTTATCGAGATAATTAACTCGATTTATCGAGATAATTAACTCGAATTATCGAGATAAATAACTAGATTTATCGAGATAATAAGTCTATTTATTGAGATAATAAGTCGATTTATCGAGATATTATCTCGATTTATCGAGATATTATCTCGATTTATCGAGATAATAAGTCGACAAATTGAATTGAAAAAAAACCTCATGTGGCCCTAATACGCTTCCGTAGTACGGAAGCGTATTAGGGCCACATGAGGTTTTTTTTCAATTCAATTTGTCGACTTATTATCTCGATAAATCGAGATAATATCTCGATAAATCGAGATAATATCTCGATAAATCGACTTATTATCTCAATAAATAGACTTATTATCTCGATAAATCTAGTTATTTATCTCGATAATTCGAGTTAATTATCTCGATAAATCGAGTTAATTATCTCGATAAATCGACTTATTATCTCGATAAATCGACTTATTATCTCGATAAATCGACTTATTATCTCGATAAATCGTGATATTATCTCGATAAATCGACTTATTATCTCGATAAATCGACTTATTTATCTCGATAAATCGAGTTAATTATCTCGATAAATCGAGTTATTTATCTCGATAAATCGAGTTAATTATCTCGATAAATCGACTTAATGTCTCGATAAATCGAGATATTATCTCGATAAATTGACTTATGTCCTGGGTATTCAAAGTTCAAGTAAAATGGAAATATGTTTCGAGTCACATTATTCATATTGAACACTATGTTGAATAGGGTTATATGAAGGACCATTACAACATTAAATATTGAATAATACAGACCAAACTACCGAATTAAAATCTATAGTGAAGTTCCTATATCACTATCTCTTAGAAAGATGCAACATGTTCATGAATGAAAATGGTATAATTGTTTTGTTTTTCAGAAATTATTTAGCTATTAAACATGAAATGAGGTATATTCATAAAGTTATAAATCTGTGCGGCTTCTTCAATTGGATAGTTTGGTATTATTTCAGAGATTAATGTAATGACTGTTAATCATATACTCCATAAGTTTTCAATATGAGTGATCAGTATATTTTCTTTGTCCTATTGTTGCCAATACAAGGAAACCAATGAAATGGTATGGCTCGCCTATATTATAGTCGATACATATTCTTTTTACTTGTACTTTAAATGTCTGAGTCTTATAAGTCGATTTATCGAGATACTATCTCGATTTATCGAGATAATTAACTCGATTTATCGAGATATTAAGTCGATTTATCGAGATAATATCTCGATTTATCGAGATAATATCTCGATTTATCGAGATATTAAGTCGATTTATCGAGATAACTAACTCGATTTATCGAGATAATAAGTCGACAAATTGAATTTTAAAAAAACTCATGTGGCCCTAATACGCTTCCGTACCTAACGGCTGATACTATTGTAATTATATATCGACGTTATTTGATCTGATCATTCGAAAAATGTATTCATAAAACACATACATGTATAAAACATGACGCGTATTAGGGCCACATGAGTTTTTTTAAAATTCAATTTGTCGACTTATTATCTCGATAAATCGAGTTAGTTATCTCGATAAATCGACTTAATATCTCGATAAATCGAGATATTATCTCGATGAATCGAGATATTATCTCGATAAATCGAGTTAATTATCTCGATAAATCGAGATAGTATCTCGATAAATCGACTTATAAGACTCAGACATTTAAAGTACAAGTAAAATGAGTATGCATCGACCATAATATAGGCGAGCCATACCATTTCATTGGTTACCTTGGCAACAATAGGACAAAGAAAATATACTGATCACTTATATTGAAAACTATATGGAGTATATATATATATATATATGACAGTCAATACATTAATCTCTGAATTAATACCAAACTATCCAATATAACTTTACGAATATACCTCATTCCATGTTCAATAGCTAAATAATTTAAAAAAAACAATTATACCATTTTCATTCATGAACATGTTGCATCTTTCTAAGAGATAGTGATAGTGTAACTTCACTATAGTTTTTAATTCGGTAGTTTGGTCTGTATTATTCAATATTTAACGTTATATTGGTCCATCATATAAGCCTATTCAACACAGTGTTTAATATGAATGATGTGACTCGAAACATATTTCCATTGTACTTGAACTTTAAATGGCCAAGACATAAGTCGATTTATCGAGATAATTAACTCGATTTATCGAGATAACTAACTCGATATATCGAGATAATAAGTCGATTTATCGAGATAATAAGTCGATTTATCGAGATAATAACTCGATAAATCGAGATAATAAGTCGATTTATCGAGAAAATATCTCGATAAATCGAGATAATTAAGTCGATTTATCTAGATAATTAAGTCGATTTATCGAGATAATAACTCGATAAATCGAGATAAATAAGTCGATTTATCGAGTTAATATCTCGATTTATCGAGATAATAAGTCGATTTATCGAGATAATAAGTCGATTTATCGAGATAATATCTCGATTTATCTAGTTAATAAGTCGACAAATTGAATTGAAAAAAACTCATGTGGCCCTAATACGCTTCCGTAGTCATGGAGAGTGACTGAAAACAACATGCTGAATATCAGATTGTCAATTCGTTGTATTCAGGCCGTGGGGCTTATTACCACATATAGAACCAGATTTTGATGATGACAATGACAAACCTAAAGTACACAATTTTCGAATAAAAACAACAAATATTCACAGCCAAAAACACTGGTGTCATCAGGGACAAATAGTGTGTGGGATATCACGAATATAGGTGTCTACAACTTACTAAAACAATTTATAATTCCGGAACAAACCTTTGTATAACTGAATGACAAGTCCACAAGTACCCAATCAAAAGCGAAAAAGCTAATAAGTTGATGGTATCCTCGGGGACAGATATATAACGTCCACCAGCAATGACACCGGCTCAGTGGTAAAAAAGTCATTGCCTTTTCAACATATTGCTAAACTAGTGTCGGTTATTTTATAACACCTGGTGTCAACTCATCAGATTGTACAAGTGACTCCAGAGACGCAAGACTGCGAAATGTTTTGTTTCTTAACACTTTCCAGACCGCTCCATTTTTTTCTTGTCTCCAATCTTACAAAAACATGACACAACACTAATCACTCACTCTCCTGACGGAGATAAACATTGATTATTATGTGGGCGGTATATAGCGTACACTGAGAGGGCCACATTCACAAGAAGTGGATATCATGACGATAGTTGTTACAGATCATTACGGATATGGCCGACAGGGGCAGATAGCAGGATGAAAACACTCCTAGCCTCGCCAAGCGACCGCCGACAGCACACTCCTGGTCGGGGACTTCAACGCTATTGTACATGTGTCTGGATAGTATGGAAAAGTTCAAACTGTTCCAAGATTGTTTTGTCTGGAGAATAAGTTTATCAAAAAGGAATAATACTGGGGTTGGAACCTTGGAATAATATATATCGGCACAGTTCAACTCTGAAAACAATTTTCGTCAAACATTCCCTTGTGATATGGAAGAAACAGGCAAAAGACAGGGAAAGGTGAGATTTATTTCCGCGACTTTTAGCTTCAGAATCTCCGCAGCCCACAAGCGAATTCGCGCGGGAGAGGGGGAGGGGGCATTAAGGGGCGAGGCAACTTTATCAGAACATAAATAACAAAGCATCTCACCGCAAAGCGCTTGCCGCCGTCTCCCCACCCTCTAAATCATGTGCTAAATCCTGGATTCGCCCATGCGACCTCTCCCAGTAGGAAGGGACGTTTTAAAGTGTGTCTTGCTTCATGATATGCAAACATTAAGTTTTGAAATTACGAAAATTGAGTTACTGTGAAAAATCACTCAACATATGCACGCCATGAGTTCTTTGCAATTCAAAGGCGAAGGTCTGTCTCATCAGCTCAGCGGCCCTGATTCTTGGTCTGATGAATGTTCTTATAAATTACCAGACCCCCAAATTTCCTGACTGTCCCTCCGGTTTTCGTTCGTCATCATTTTTTTTCTACTTTTTTTGGCATGAAAATCCATATGTAAAGTTGCCAGAATATATCTCGTAAAATTATCTATATATTACGGTGGCTGATATATGACATAATTATTTTTTTTGCAACACGCTTCGCAGCATGCAAAAAATAAATAATTAAACTCAACAATTTTGATAACGTTCAAAATGTTTTCTACGCGGAAGTCACAGTGCATATTATGATGTATATGTACTTGATATCTTAGCTGACCATAGAGTGTTGGATGTCATGTCTATATGGAGTCATCAGTGTCTTGATCTGCACCACGAGCACATAGTCATATACTGGTGACCTTGAACTTTACTCGAGATGGAGTTGAGTGCTCAAACTCAAGGTCAAGTCTTTTCATCACGACTATGAAGGAAGCCAAATTTTGATGATTCCAATAACAAACGCAAAACACAACATTTTGCAATAGAAACAAAGCCCGACCAAAGACTTTATTAAAAGACACACTGGCGCCATCAGGGGCAGACAGTGTGGTAAATGTAGTTGTTTCTACGGTACACCTGGTGGAATTAGTATAAAACTGCCCAGCAACTTATGAAAATAATTTAGAAATCCGAAACAAACCCCCATGAAATAGATATATGACAAGTACATAAGTACCTAATCACAAGCCAAAATGCTACTGAGTTGATGGTATCCTCGGGGACAGACTTAACGTCCACCAGCAGTGACACCGACTCAGTGGTATGAATGTAAGTATCATTCTATTACCACCGATAAAGTAAAATTTTGATGATTCCAATAACAAACGTAAAACACAACATTTTGCAATAGAAACAAAGCCCGACCAAACACTTCATCAAAAGACACACTGGCATCATCAGGGGCAGACAGTGTGGTAAATGTAGTTGTTTCTACTAATTCGATAATAAGCGAGATCAAAGCCATTTTGTATTCTGACCTTGAAAATAAGGTGACTGACCTCGAGATTTAGGTCAATATCAAGATCATGAGAATATTCAGAATATATCATATATGTTCCCAATTGATTCCTAAGCTGTAAAGTCGATAATAAGCAAGATATTAGCCATTTTGTTCTGTGACCTTGAAAATGAGGTCAAAGGTCAAACTCATGGTCAAGAGAATATTCAACATATATCATTTCCTATATGTTCACAATTGATCCCTAAGCTGTAAAGTCGATAATAAGCAAGATATTAGCCATTTTGTCCTGTGACCTTGAAAATGAGGTCAAAGGTAAATTCAAGGTCACGAGAATATTCTGCATATATCATTTCCTATATGTTCACAAATGGTTCCTAAGCTGTAAAGTCGTTAACAAGCAAGATATTAGCCATTTTGTCCTGTGACCTTGCAAATGAGGTCAAAGGTCAAATTCAAGGTCACGAGAATATTCAGCATATATCATTTCCTATATGTTCACAATTGATTCCTAAGCTGTAAAGTCGATAATAAGCGAGATATTAGCCATTTTGTCTTGTGACCTTGAAAATGAGGTCACAGGTCAAAAGAATATTCAGTATATATCATATCTAGTATGTTCACAATTGATCCCTAAACTGTAAAGTCGGTTATGAGCGAGATATTAGCCATTTTGTCCTGTGGCCTTGAAAATGAGGTCAAAAGTCAATTCAAGGTCACGAGAATATTCAGCATATATCATTTCCTATATGTTCACAATTGATTCCTAAGCCGTAAAGTCGATAATAAGCGAGATATTAGCCATTTTGTCCTGTGACCTTGAAAATGAGGTCAAAGGTTAAATTCAAGGTCACGAGAATATTCAGCATATATCATTTCCTTTATGTCCGCAATTGATTCCTAGTCTCTAATCTCAATATTAAGTGAGATAGTAGGCATAATGTGTCCCATTATAAAGCATAGGCGAATTTAACATGGGAAACTTCCATTTGGGCCGAGTTTGGGCCAAAATGGCCCACTTCGAGCGATTCAAGCGCAACGAAATTTATAGACATCATAGGAGTACATATGAGGAGAGTTATGTATCAAAAGGAAAAAAAAGTTACTGAACAGATTTTGAGAAAATGGCCGCCAAAGTCCAAAATCAGGCATTTTTCGTCGAAAACGGCCGCCATTTTGAAAAAATGCGAAAAAACCCCTAAAAAATACCTCCTTTTTTATGTATCTATCAACCTATTACCCCTGTTAACCAAATTTTGAATTATTTTAAAGCATTTTTGTGGGAAATTTCAGAAGACTTCGCCCGTAAACAAAACGACGGACGACGGACGGACGCCGGACGCAACGTCATGCCAATAGGTTATCGGACTAAATGTCCCGTAACCTAAAATAAAACCAATGCCCAGGTTAACAAGTATTCCGAGCGAACAAAACCGAGTCGGTTATCCAATCTCAAAGTCCAGTGTCAGGCAAAATCAGGGAATTTGAAGGTTCATGAACGTCACTGCCACGAGCAGGTCAAATAAGATGGTCTGGAAAAAGTTGGTATTCCTTGCCTCACATGTGGCAACCGTCATGAATTCCCAAAAAATAATATGCAAATAAGTCTTCTTGTATAAGTAAATTTGGATGCCGACAAATTCATATTCCAAGACCGGAATCCATGGACGAATTTTACAAAATATATCAACCAGATAGTGATGGCGTCCGTATATTTTCCTAAAGGCAGCTATATTTATTAGTCCTGTTAAAAAATATCAGTTTCGCGCCAGTTTAGAGACTAGCTGGACACAGCTGGATAAGTTGTGAGACAAACACATAATATGCTCTTGGAATGTTGGTAGTCAGGAATGGGAATTTGATTATGTAACAACTAAACATCATCCCGTTAGCCATATATATTCGATAATCCTTATCAATTTGCAGCCCTAGATGAAAAAGGGAAACAACAGAGGAATTTGTAGTATCATTAATATTATATGACATTCAAATAATCACCTCGTAATACGCTAGTTTTATCCTCAAATACAGAGGAAAACAGAAATGTACAGCGGAATATACATAGATATACCATACTTTTATAAATTCAAAAAATGCGCGTGGGCATATTTATTTATTTATGAACATAGGAAGGAGTACACTGCATATAATAGATATATTGTGTGTGTCGAATGCGCTGAGCAGTATCTGGCTGTGCAATAGTTCTGTTGTTGTCTGGGATTATTCTTTTGTTTGAGTCTCACTAACGACATGATACATCACAGCAAACTTGAAAAGTTACAGATTTAATTCTTTATCAGAATAGTATTTGCTGAAAATGACCTATGATTTGAGGTTCAGTAGTATAATATATTATTGTAATCTTCGAATAAGACACGAAAAACATAATTATGTCATCATTATGTCTGATTATCATGATTATATTCACCCCAAGCTTCACGAAGAACCTATTCGACAAACAGTTGATAACTTTTACGAAAAACGGTTACATAAACAAGATCAGGTTCATTAGCATTAAGATCTGATCAAATTGCCTAGGGCAGTCTCTTTCGAGCGGCTCACGATTGTTTTATCTTCGTGACGACTCTTAATACCCAAGTACAGAAACATATCGTCTGATCTCGCTTTTACAATAGACACGAGTTCGTTTCCCAATCCGCCGAGAAGTCCCCTTCCCGCACTCATCTTACGTATAAGCTTCCTGTGCGTGTAATTATATAATTAAAACGCCATTGAAAGAAGTAAGTTTTTTTTAAAGACATTCACGATTTGTATCATTTTTCGCGACCGTTACTGCAAAAGAGGTCCACACTCGGTGGAGTCATTTGCGCGTGTAGGATGTCTCTGCGAGAAATATATAAATGCATCCGGATCGGTCACAATTTTCACTCAGACGGACAACGGAGCCTGTCATCCCCAAGATTTGGTACATGAATACCCACATTGGAAAAGTGAGTAGAAACTTTTGTTTTCACGAATATAACGCCTATTAGATACTAGTATTTCTGCTATGAGTCAAATCTAGTTATGTGCGATGACGCATTATGTCATATCTTAACATCAATTGATTTCAATGGCATCACGAATATTGTCTATTAATTATGACGTGCGAGCCTGCACCAAAAACTTGGTTTTCTCTCTAGCGTGATATCTTTAAGAGAAACCGATGTACCCATTTCTTATCATCCCCATCTCCATCACTGAGCGCGGTCAAAAGCTGGTCAACTATACCTCTTCTCATCTCCTAGAGTCTACTCCAGTTAGCGTCAAATGATACTGCTAACTGAGCAGTGTACATTGATATATATTGTACACTGCCAAGAGCCCGCGAGATAGTAATTTTTCACATTGAGTATATACGTTGTGTCTGTTTGAGAGTATCTTGATGTGCTGCAGACCTATCCCACAATTCTCTGTAACGCATCCCCACAAGCCACGCCCACTTAAGATGTTGCTTTATCAGTAAACGCATTCTTGAGAAGTCACGTGAGCTGTGCACCTTGTTGCAACTCAAATGACAATAGCAAGAAAATGGCGGAGAAAATAACTAGGAAGGTTATGGTGAAATGAAAGAAATTGGAAGTGTTTTTGAATTACATTTGAGAGTTATTCGATTATTCAACTAGTTCACAAAAAGGCTGATATATATGCCTAGGTATTGGATACCAACTGATCTGAAATAAGAAAATATTCAGAATGTTCAAGAGAAAGGTATGTTTCAAGAACACAGAGGTCACATATGCATGTTAAAACGTATTAGAAAAACATATGATATAAATATATCATATATAGTGAATATAATTATATAAATGTATATAGTGTATAATTATAACGATGTAATTATACAGTATGAAAATAAATGCTACCTATATTTACATAGTAAAATGTAAGTATCAATCTATTACCACTATTACAGTCAGATTTTGATGATACCAATAGCAAACGTAAAATACAACATTTTGCAATAGAAAGCCCAACCAAATAGTTCATCTAGACACACTGGTGTCATCAGGGGCAAACAGTGTGTTGAATGTAGTTTCTACTGTACGCCTGGTGGAATTAGTGTAAGAATATATAATAAGAATAATTGTATCCAGTTTCCGAAGATTATCTGGTCATCATGGTCATATTATTCTTATTTTGTGAAAGGGTCATTTTCGTGAATCACAAATACATACCAGAGAGAAAGTGACATTATACATTTTAATTACGCATAATAGGTCAAATATTGATCTCTATTGAACTTCATATGCAATATTGGCGATATGTTAGCATACTGTTCCATTTGTCGTTCATCTAAAAATATAAATTATTAGTCATCAAAACATAACGACCCAGGAAGTTATGTTATCTGATGATGTTAACATCAATATCACTTTTTAACGCAGTATATAATCTCTGAATATTTTCCTGTTTCAGCACTAGTGTATAGTAACATTTTAGCTCTGGAACAAAGCATCAGTTGTTATGGTTTAGGTGGGTTATCGTACCAGTCGTATCCTCTTTAAAAGATGAAAATATACAACAACATCCAACATAGAATTTATTTTCGTTTTCACATCAGCAGTTCATGTCAATATATATACAGATATGTGCAAATATTTTCAGGGTTTGATGGAAAACAAGGGTACCAAATTAGCTTTTACATCTAATATTACATGTAAAATAGACCCATAGTGTGATGCGACTTTTTGATATCATATATATTATCAAGATCAAAACAAAATATAATTAGTTAATATTTCAAGGAAAATTGTGAGAAGTATGATTAATATCCTAGCATTTTGTATATAACACTAATGACAAGAGGCTTTCCAGACATTTATATCATCATCAAAATCCGGTTGTATTGGTGGTAATAGATTGATACTTACATTCGCACAGCAAGAATATGTGTGAGCATATCGTAGTTTTCACAAATCAAATCCCTATTCTAGATCCCAAAGCAGGATCGGATTTGAGAGTGTAGAAGCAGTGTTGCTCCTCTATCGATGGACCGTAATATGTAGTTTTCAGCTTGTTACACAAGCCATCTGACAAAAATAATGTAGTGTCTGGGAAACAATGTCCCTATAATACACATTCAGAATTGTCGGCCATGTTATTTCATTTTCATTGATTTTTGAATGAGCTCATGGTAAAGTCACGGAATCGCAAGCCCCACCAGGTCACATTGATCATTGTGTGACACAAAATTGATTGGCCATGAACACTTTCTATATTGAAGAGTTCATCAGATGAGTTTGACCAAATGTTCATTTCGTTTACCTCTAAGTACCGTAACAATATTATGTACGCAATGCACATGTTTTATCGCGGATGCAAGCGCTATTATCAAACTATTTGAAACATTCAACCCTGATAACAACTGATAGCACCAGGTATTGATATATTAGGTGCAATAATATTTGTTGTATTGTGCTGTATGTTCAGTCATCGTACAGTTTAGCAACAGTATAAAAGTACGATTCGATTTTTGGGTTACATAACGATGATTTTTATGTGAATTCAGGTCAGTAACCAACCCCTTCATAAATTAAACGCCAGATATTTACCTCTCGTAACCCCAATACTGGATATCAATCCATGGAGCCTGTCGCTCGCTGAAAACCATTGAAAGAAGACACCTTTTTACGTGTTATTTATTCGCAAATTTCCTTTTCACTAGTATTACGATATCTAATATGGAATTATTCACAGTGTTGCAGAGAACAAAATGTGGGTTCATGAAATAAACTTTGTTATGTATTACTTTTATTCAAAATTACGGAACCGTGAAAAACACTACCAGGATTCGATAGCCCACATTTCTCCTCTCCTTTGACAGGGTTCCCTGGATATCACAGTGATCGAGGACAAGCCTCGGGGGAAGAACCCCTTCCTAAGAGGCACCTCTTTGCCCAACTTCAGTCTCCCGAGTTCCGCCCCGGGTACACCACACAGCGTATCAGCAATCTCCCGGGCCGAGACCGCCCCAGAGTTCGGCTCCATGGAGGAGATTAGCCCCGCCCTTTCACTCAGATCACTACCAGCCAATCACGTGGCAGGGGCGGAGCTTGGAGACGGACTTGGCATCATTCCAGAAAACGACGACTCCAGCCGCGTGACGTCATTGTATAAGAGTGATGATGATTCGCTTTCGGTCTGTATTCAGATTATCTGTTAAAGAAATGGTTGTAATAGAATTTAGGCATCATTTGAAGCGAAACACGCCCTGTATGATCGGAGATTTTGTATATTCACACTCTCAGATGATGATCTGTCAAAACAGCTCTGATCTGTCAAAACATGTTTCATTGAGACAAATCATGAATACATATTTGCTCACATGTGATGTATCAACATTGTTTGTTCGATTCTAGATAGATGAATAAAAAGTGCATTTGTCTCTTGTCTTTTTAATCGTTTACAAAATACCTGTACATAAAAGCCAAGGGAAATCATTCGCTGATTTCATGACTGAACCCCTTTGCTTTTCCCAGTTGCTCGTGCCATGAACACAATTATGCTCCTCTCTCACACTCAAGGATGCGGACACAGTGGTGCACGTGGATCCGTCAGAAGACGAGAGAGGGCGCCACCGTGGAGAGTCAACTACATCCGTCCCAGAATCCTTTATTGCCTCGCGTCTGTTCCGCTCACAACCGTCAGTGACCAGCCTCATCCCTCACTCCACATCGACCCAAGACTCCTCCCCGACCAACAGTATATCCAAGTATGACGTCATCACACTCAGCCAATCAGCGATGAGATATCTAGCCACCTATACTGGGGAACTGTGTTAGAGATCAAGGCGATCAATTGAAGTTCACTTGAAGCCTCTATGTTTTGGTGTACAAGTTTAGTCATATTATTATTTTAAGCCCTCAGTGACTTGAAAAAAGAACAATAAACCCATTATAACATACTTCCGAAACTGTACATAAGTGTAGTTCTAACTGAAAACGGAACGTTCTAACCGCGATAATGTGGGTTTTCAAATGTCATCATGGAAATCTCATCACACCGTATTCGTGGTATGTTAGGTACAAGTATGTGTACATGTTTATATCCGAAGGATGAGCATGCGCAGTTTCATGAACGGTGTGGACTCGACCCTCGGGGTCACGAACCCTGTATTTACGGATGAGGATGTTGGAGAGCTGGAGCTGGAATACAGGTATGTATCAAACCTACTGCCACCCACACGACAAGATTCTGATCATGACATCAGGGGCTACGACAAAGCCTGACAAGGAATTAAATGAACAATGTTTGTGATGCAAAAAGTGTTTGATAAATATTTACATCGGAATCGATCGGAGAGTATAAACTGAATAATGATGGGACTATATCGAGTTATTATATAATGTGAAGTAACACGCCACTGATACATCCACATCTACAGAGTGAAGGCGACTGCGCCGGAGTCGACGTCTGAGACCGGAGAGACAAGCTCCCAGGCCGAGACTAGCTTTGATGACGTCAACCTGGAGGAAGAGACTCCATACCCCGAGCCCAAGGACACCTTCCCGGCCCCGTACGGCAAGGACGAGCTGTCCGAGGAGGAGACAGAGAACCTGCTCAACACAGCCAGGTAACACCTCGACATAGCAAAGTAAAACCCAGCTCATGCAGGTAACACATCGACATAGCAAAGACAGGTGAAACATTGACACGGACAGGAAAATCCCAGGGCCAATGCTACCCTTCGACACAGCCAGATAGAAGCCCATATACCCAGGTAAAAATTCAGCTGAAACCTCAGGTGAAACACCAACATATCCAGATTGAACCTTAGGAAAAACCTCAAAATACCCAGATGAAACCCCAACATACCATAATGAAACCTGGTGAATCCTCAGGATACGCAGATGAACCTGAGGTAAAACCTCAAGATAGATGAAACCTCAACAGCCTCAAAGTAAACCCTTGCCTTACGGGACATTATAGGGACATATCAGTCAGTGCCGGAAGACACTGGGACATACTTTGTACGATGACAATACGTGGATTCATGTAACACATAATACGTTAGTCCCTTTCGCTCGTCATATGTTTGATATCACCATTTTTACTGGGGTTTTTTTGTAATATCTTCTGATAGGGATGACGACGAACTTGAACAACTGGACTGGGATGTGTTCCGGATCAATAATCCCGACGAGGAACGGAGAATGTTCCAGAACTTCTTCCGCGTCGGCGTCAAAATCCTGAAAGTCATCTTCATCGTCTTCGCATTTATCGTGATTCTGGGTTCGCTGGTGGTCAGTAAAGTGGGCCTCCTCTACGCCACGTCCAGCATCAACAAATACGTGGGATTTCGCAAATATGGAGGTGATAGAAAGTATGATTTCCATCGGACGTTCAATGACTCCTGTGGCGCTCCAGTCTGTTATGACAAGAATCCGGACCAGCCCACAGATTTCAAGTATCGAGAGATGATTCGATGGCTGTGGTGCATCATACTGTGTCTTTGTATGCCATACCTTCTCACATTCCTACAGTGTCTCTTCAAGATAATGTTCAAGCGCAAGAAACGACCGAAAAAACGAGCGTTCATCTTTGTAAGTCACTGTTTCAATTCCTCTGATTCCTTGTATTATACGTATTGAATAATAGTGTATTCTAAACGCCACGTTGAATCGGCACAGGCTTGTATAGATACACAATAACAAGTATATATCCGAACCGATTTATTCGGTGATACTACAGGCTACAGCACATGAAGTACTGATTTTATGTCATCGTTAGACAACGTGTTCGAATAATGTAGAAGCTGTCGCAGTTGTCTAACTTTTCTCTCAATGTCCACTCTTTATTTCAGGTGCTCATTGTTGAGATTCTGCACACTTTCGGAATTTTCTGTCTGCTTTTTCTCGTGTTGCCCAGTCTTGACTTAATGCGTGCGATCTTCCTAATGAACGCGACCCTGGCCGTTCCCGCGTTCCTCAAACTACTGGTCAGACCCAAGAACCATAATGACTCCATCGACATCCAGGATAACGGCGGGTTTGTTGTCATGGATCTGATTGCCTTCCTCTGCCAGATGTCGGCTCCGATCCTGTGGCTAGCAATGAGTATTGACAAATTCTCATCCAAGTGTGGGTACGAATCCTGCGACTGTGAAACGCTCTCAATGCACAACGTCTGTAACGTCAGCAACTTGGGAACGTCGACTCTCTCACACATGTTCCCCCACAAGGAAAACTCCCCAGATCACCCTGAGGTGTACAATAGTAACGACACGACAGGAATCTACACGACACAGGCCATGACGACTGTCCTCCCCCGGTTCTACCCCGTCAACGTCACTCAGATCGGACCATTGCCCGAGTGTCTATCGGACCCGAATGTATTCATGATTCCCGTGGGTCTGATCTTGGTGTCTCTCACTCACTGGGAGAACTTTGTAGACGGGAACCTCCGTCTGGGAGGCCTCGCCAGGGCGCTCTGTGTCATCCGACAGGAGGTGAAGACAGGACGCACCAAGATCTACGCTATCGTGTCCTTCGTCAAGATCGTCATCACGCTCGGCTTGTTGTTTGCGTATGTTGCCATGGATCCGTATGATACGTACACGACGACGGCGGCGGAGCGAATCAAAATGCTCTTCAACCGGACTTCTTTCCAGTATCACAAGGTGGCCAACAATCAGTCTTTCGACATCGACGACGACTGGTTGGCGGTCTTCGGCTTCGTCGCTGTGGGAGCACTGCTCTGTTACCTATCAACCATCTTCAGCATCCAAGCTAACGTGCAACGCTCGACATTCTCCCTAGCAACCACCTTAGCAACGCCCGTATCCATCGCGTTCGCTCTATGGATCTGCTCGGACTGTCGAGGGAGCTGGGACCTCTCACGCAGTATGAACGTTAACGTAGAGCTGTATTGGAACTGCCATGGCGGGTACGAGAACCTGGAGCAGATGGTACAACACCGGTATGTCACCCTGCTGGGCCTGGCCTGGTGGGTCGGGCAGATGCTCCTTGTGCGCTACATCTGGTCCCCGCACAGTGAACGACTCGCCAAGTCAAAGAGGTAGGCATGACCTTTATGTGTACATCAGTGTAGAATATCACATTTAATCCGGGGTCAGGTATATGGAATCGATTCATGTAAGACGCTAACCTGAAATACTTGAAGTAGGGTACATGTGATTGGCCTAACGTTTTCTTGTGATTTTATCCCCATTCGGGTGTATACAGCGGTACCACTCTTTACCAAACCCTAAAAGGATACATATGTTTACCATTGTTCCACACTATGACATCCTAGCCATATTTGAAGAATAAGATCAGATGTCAATACTGGATAGTTGAATAGTGTCGAGACCTTCCCAGGTTGATGTTTAACGAGCCTCTGTTCCATATACACAAGCGTCTATTCATGCCACTACAACTGCTGTTCAATGTTCTCGTCAGGATCTTTGTCCAGCCGCTGTACTGTGGAGCGTTCCTCGAGCAGTCCTTGACCCTCAACAGATGTCGTGATGATCTCGAGTCCATACAAGAGAGTGAGGTACTGGAAAGCTTCAGCAGATAAAAATGTGACCATTAGTGCATAAAGGAGAGCATACACCACAAGGGTATACACCGATTAGGGTATTAAAATGACTCATCCGCAGAACGTGTTCAACCGTAGAAATCTCGCCTAATTAATTAGGGTTTCATTGGTAAATATTACCCTACTCACTCCCAATGACAAATGTTCACCTCTCCCCGCCCCCAGTTGCCTCCGTATGCGGACCTGACAAACGAGAAGGAGTCGGACGACGTGCCATACGAGCTGGAGACAGAACTGCGATACGCCGTGGAGCCGCTCTTTGACCGACAGGATCTCTCCCGTCCCATGGTCTTTGTCTGTGTTACCATGTGGCACGAGCGAGAAGCAGAGATGATCCCGCTACTCAAGAGTATACTCAGGTAATGTATGATCCCGCTACTCAAGAGTATACTCAGGTAATGTATGATCCCGCTACTCAAGAGTATACTCAGGTAATGTATGATCCCGCTACTCAAGATTATACTCAGGTAGGCTAATATGAGGGGATGCTACGTGAACTTGGTTGTGTGATGTATCCTTGGGTTGATTGATAAACTGAGGGAGAATACCTTGTGGGTCCAGGAGGGGAGTTTCATGTCGCCCTCAATTTCCAGGTCTGATTCCAATGCCTAAACTGAATTGTTGGCCCGTTTTCAATAATTGGGTTCGGTGGAGAGATTTATGAATTGTTCGTATGGTGTAGGCAGTGAGCGAATACTACATGTATAGAAGCCCGGTAATTTCATGAACGGGTTCGACATTTTAACATGGCGCCACATAATAAATATGCGTTGGCAGATGAGCCTTCAGGGTCCAATAGTAGAAGTAACAATCACAGCTCACATTCACAGTACACATACATTATCACGTGTTTCAGACTGGACAAGGACCAGTGTGCAAAGCGTCTGACGAGAGACTATTTCAAGGTCCGGGTCCCAGACTACTACGACTTTGAAGGTATGACCAAGGATAGGATTCTTGGTATGACGAAATACAACATCGGGAAACAAAAAACAATGTACAATGTCGGGAAACAGTATTACGATGGATGCAGAAAGTACTACATGTATATCTTGCTCAAGGAACCGTGAAAAAAAACCCCAATATCTGCCAATTCCAGAAGAGGCGATGGAGATTTTCAAACCATCCATAAGTACTCCACGCGTATGTGAGAGTTCGCTCTTTCTCTTGTAGTTCACATATTCTTCGATGACGCGTTTGAGAGCCACACTCTTGACTCGGACGATTTCAAGGTCGGTCCGTTTGTGGAGACGTTCCTGACAGCCATACAGGATGCAGCCAGGTGATTAGTTATCATAGCCAGGTAGCTAGAGGCCATCTTACAAAACGATAGAATGTTTGCATTAACCCATGACTATCACAAGACATCGGTGATGCCAATAACGAATTCAAAATTGTTTTTCTTGGGAATAGAACAATTCTTCTGTATGATTTAATAGCTGTGCATATTCAACAGAGTGATTGTTAGGTGTACAGTAGAAACACCTATATTCGAACAGGTGTCTTCTCAAGATGGCGTCAGCTTTTTTCCATCAAAAAATTCCATAGTTACAACTTGGCATCGAAATCTTGTCATATTTATGACGATGGGATACGATGGGATGGATAATGTACGGAAGCCCAGATAGGACATTTGCCCCATAAGTTAAGTTCGCCTCGGCGAACTACTAACTCGCCTCGGCGAACTGCTAACTCGCCTCGGCGAACTACTAACTCGCCCTGGCGAACTGCTAACTCGCCTCGGCGAACTACTAACTCGCCTCGGCGAACTGCTAACTCGCCTCGGCGAACTGCTTGCTAACTCGCCTCGGCGAACTACTAACTCGCCCTGGCGAACTGCTAACTCGCCTCGGCGAACTACTAACTCGCCTCGGCGAACTGCTAACTCGCCTCGGCGAAATACTAACTGGTCTCTAATCAACCAACTGCTAACTCGCCTCGGCGAACTGTTATCTCGCCTCGGCGAACTGCTAACTCGCCTCGGCGAACTGTTATCTCGCCTCGGCGAACTGTTGTCTCGCCTCGGCGAACTGTGGCTGCCGTTTGTAAGGATTACATAACTGGCAACTTAGTAGTTGGCCTCGGCGAACTGTTAACTCGCCTCGGCGAACTGTTATCTCGCCTCGGCGAACTGCTAACTCGCCTCGGCAAACTACTAAAATGCTAGTTGTGTAACACACCTAAATGGCAACCACAGTTCGCCGAGGCGAGTTAGCAGTTCGCCGAGGCGAGTTAACAGTTCGCCGAGGCCAACTACTAAGTTGCCAGTTATGTAATCCTTACAAACGGCAGCCACAGTTCGCCGAGGCGAGTTAGCAGTTCGCCGAGGCGAGTTAGCAGTTCGCCGAGGCGAGATAACAGTTCGCCGAGGCGAGTTAGCAGTTCGCCGAGGCGAGATAACAGTTCGCCGAGGCGAGTTAGCAGTTCGCCGAGGCGAGATAAACTATCGGGGCAAATGTCCTATCAGGGCTTCCGTAATAATGGACCCTGTTTTGTTCGCTCGGAATCGCAACCACAGTTCGCCGAGGCGAGTTAGCAGTTCGCCGAGGCGAGTTAACAGTTCGCCGAGGCGAATTAACAGTTCACCGAGGCGAGTTAACAGTTCGCCGAGGCCAACTACTAAGTTGCCAGTTATGTAATCTTTACAAACGGCAGCCATAGTTCGCCGAGGCGAGTTAGCAGTTCGCCGAGGCGAGATAACAGTTCGCCGAGGCGAGTTAGCAGTTCGCCGAGGCGAACTTAACTTATGGGGCAAAAGTCCTATCTGGGCTTCCGTACGATTCCGTTATGTTTGACGTTTTTGCCGCCAATTTACGTTTTACGCTGATACTCTAGGACCTCTGAAATGGCCTGTGAATCGAATAAATATGTGAATAAAAGCTGTATTTCTTGCTCATTTCTTTCTAATCGGATATGATTCGGTCATTTGAAACATACTAAAATGTTCCCGACATCCACTGGCATATGATAAACGGGTTATTGCACAATATGGGGTTTCATGCCCTCGGGCCAAGTCTTCAAGAATCCCTCCGCTTCGCGTCGGGCTTCTCAGACTTGGCCGAGGGCATGAAACCCCATATTGTGCAATAACCCTATAGTATCTGCCGCTGCCGTAGGTCCGTGCACGGGATACGCGTGGAGATCGATGACCCGGTAAAGCAGGTGACACCGTACGGGGGCAAGCTGATCTACACCCTCCCCGGCGAGAACACCATCACCATCCACATGAAAGACATCGTCAAGATTAGACACAGGAAGCGCTGGAGCCAGGTCAGTGACAGGACAGCATGCGACATCGACTGGATAGGATGTCATTTTCAGTAATCTTGTTTCGAGCAAACATCACCAACAATTCTACTTGATAGTCTCATCATTCGACGCCTAGTTGTCCAGTCATAACTGCATCGGACGCCATTTCATAGAATATTTTTATCACTGAATTATATTTCGTTAAATGCCTTTGACCAGAAAATGGTTCAGGCCTAGTCCAGAAGCAGAGATGACGGAGGAAGGAAGGAAGATGAAAGATGCATATATCCGCTTCAAGTACTTATCTCCTGCCCTATGTTACGTCCCCAGGTGATGTACTTGTACTACCTGCTGGGTTTCCGTCTGTGGGGCACTAACGCTGGCACCAAGGACACAAAGGAGCTGATCGCCAACAACACGTACATCCTGACCCTGGACGGGGACATTGACTTCCAGCCTGATTCAGTCCTGCACTTGGTCGACCTCATGATCCGGGACATCAAGGTCGGGGCGGCCTGCGGGCGGATCCACCCTAAGGGGTCAGGTACGTCATGGGGTCGGGGCGGCCTGCGGGCGGATCCACCCTAAGGGGTCAGGTACGTCATGGGGTCGGGGCGGCCTGCGGGCGGATCCACCCTAAGGGGTCAGGTACGTCATGGGGTCGGGGCGGCCTGCGGGCGGATCCACCCTAAGGGGTCAGGTACGTCATGGGGTCGGGGCGGCCTGCGGGCGGATCCACCCTAAGGGGTCAGGTACGTCATGGGGTCGGGGCGGCCTGCGGGCGGATCCACCCTAAGGGGTCAGGTACGTCATGGGGTCGGGGCGGCCTGCGGGCGGATCCACCCTAAGGGGTCAGGTACGTCATGGGGTCGGGGCGGCCTGAGGGCGGATCCACCCTAAGGGGTCAGGTACGTCATGGGGTCGGGGCGGCCTGAGGGCGGATCCACCCTAAGGGGTCGGGTACGTCATGGGGTCGGGGCGGCCTGCGGGCGGATCCACCCTAAGGGGTCGGGTACGTCATGGGGTCGGGGCGGCCTGCGGGCGGATCCACCCTAAGGGGTCAGGTACGTCATGGGGTCGGGGCGGCCTGCGGGCGGATCCACCCTAAGGGGTCAGGTACGTCATGGGGTCGGGGCGGCCTGCGGGCGGATCCACCCTAAGGGGTCAGGTACGTCATGGGGTCGGGGCGGCCTGCGGGCGGATCCACCCTAAGGGGTCAGGTACGTCATGGGGTCGGGGCGGCCTGCGGGCGGATCCACCCTAAGGGGTCAGGTACGTCATGGGGTCGGGGCGGCCCGCGGGCGGATCCACCCTAAGGGGTCAGGTACGTCATGGGGTCGGGGCGGCCTGCGGGCGGATCCACCCTAAGGGGTCAGGTACGTCATGGGGTCGGGGCGGCCCGCGGGCGGATCCACCCTAAGGGGTCGGGTACGTCATGGGGTCGGGGCGGCCTGCGGGCGGATCCACCCTAAGGGGTCGGGTACGTCATGGGGTCGGGGCGGCCTGCGGGCGGATCCACCCTAAGGGGTCAGGTACGTCATGGGGTCGGGGCGGCCTGCGGGCGGATCCACCCTAAGGGGTCAGGTACGTCACGGGGACTAATCACCGTGTCACCTCAATGAAGATTAACCAGGAGGATGGCACGTTTACTGGTTCTCATCACAACAGAGAACAGATAAATTTCATTTTTTCTTGGTACATACCATAGCGTAAGGCACGAAAGGAGATGATCTGCTTTTCAAGACATGACGGTATGGTTTCAATCGGTGTATCTATCTTCTAGGTCCGATGGTGTGGTACCAGCAGTTCGAGTACGCAATCAGTCACTGGCTGCAGAAGTCCGCGGAACACGTCCTAGGCTGTGTCCTCTGTAGTCCCGGCTGCTTCTCGCTGTTCCGCGCCTCGGCTCTCATGGACGACAACGTCATGAAGAAGTACTCGATGCGCGCGCAGGAGGCCGTACAATACGTGCAGTACGATCAGGGTACAGGTAGCCGCGCACATCGCAACAACAGCTAATACACAGTAGTATACATGCCCAAGGGGGAAATATAATATATACACCACAATCCACAGACTTGACACACAAACTACGGAATTCACAAGCTAGTCTCATTCGTGTGCAAGAAGTCATGCGATTTGAGCGATATTTATCGATACGTAGCTCTTCAAAAACGATACATACCCATCAGAGCCATATGATATTGCTGGCATGAAATGACACTTCAGACCGTACTTGGTAACATTTGATTGTATCTGTGAGTTTCCTATAAGTATGTTTCTCCCCTCAGAGTCAACTATACATACTGACAAAACATTCTGTACCCCACTCTCCAGGTGAGGACCGCTGGCTGTGTACACTGCTCCTCCAGCAGGGATACAAGGTCGAGTACAGCGCCGCGGCGGACGCCGTCACCTTCGCTCCGGAGGGGTTCAACGAGTTCTTCAACCAGAGGAGGCGGTGGACTCCCTCAACCTTCGCCAACATCCTGGACCTGCTCACAAACGGCATGAGCACGGTCCGCAAGAACGAAAATATCAACATCCTCTACATTGGCTATCAGGTAAGAAGCTTTGCAATAACAGTTCGAGGTGTAGTATAGGCAGTTGAACGAGGAGGTTTTAGTAGTTTTCAATTGTCATCATCATGTTCACCATTGTTATCCAGGGGAAACGTTTTGTAGGGTTTGAGGTAAGGTAATTATGTATTGCAGAGTTTTTCAGCTGAATGAACCAGGTAGGTGTCATCTAATGTGCCAGATGCATTCAAAATCCCAGTTTCAGTTCTAATTAGTAATATTCCAGCATTGGAGAAACGAGAAAACTTTAGCACACCACACATATTAATCTATTAGAAGTGTTGACACGATCCCTTCTCTGTTGACAGTGGGGCCTGTTCGCCTCGTCCGTGCTGGGTCCAGGGACCATAGTTCTGATGATTGCAGGAGCGTTCGAGGTCGCCCTGGGGATGAGTGCTCTCGGCAGCTTCTTCCTCGTCATGACTCCGCTCATCGTGTTCTTCATCCTCGCGTTCTTCGCCAAACCAAACATACAGGTAAACGTAATGAGAAAAAGTTTTTTTCTTCGGTAAAGATAAATTCGGAAGCATTATTAAAAACAAGAGATCAGGAAAGTAGGCCATACTAATTAAACGGGAGAAATCATACTTCCGACATTTGTCTACTCATGGGCTCCTTCGTTTCCAAAGTCACTTCATTGCATACGTGTCCATGTGGGTTATCTTTGATGCTTCACCGCACCGACCACCATGTTGTTACGTGATTCGTGTGGTCACCCGGTAATGTCGGTTTGGTGTCCCGTGATCCTTCAAGTGCATGTTGTATTTCCACCCCGCTCCCCGGGACAGTTGGCGTTCGCGGCGATCCTGTCGGCGGGGTTCTGTGTGGCTCAGATAGTCGTGTTAGTCGGGATCATCCTGGAGATTACGGAAGAGGGAATCTGTTCTCCAACCTCCATGTTCATGATCTTCATCGTTGGCATCTTCTTCATCAGGTCAGTCAGTCGACAGATAACTTCAAACTGCCTGAACACTGGCTTGTAATAGGTGCTGATCATATTTCAACGGCAGCCATCTAGATCTTCATGAGGAGATATAAATTATTACTATTCGTAGTTGTTAGCACAAAGTAGCATATCATATTTCTGTTCACATTGTACCTGAACTATTCAGAACAACCAGAGTCGAGCGGGTTGTTTGTTCTCAATGTCCAGTGTCAGGCAAAATAGCCACTACGAATGCTTACACAATATGACCACGCCCTTCTAAAGAACAGAGTACTGTCGCTACCAAGCGTGTATTTGACCTTCCAGCGCGCTGCTTCACCCGATGGAGTTCTCGAACATCCTGCACGGAATCATCTACTACCTCGCTATCCCCACCATGTACCTGATCCTGATCATCTACTCGCTGGTCAACCTGAACGTCGTCAGCTGGGGCACACGCGAGGTCACCAAGACCAAGACCGAGGAGGAGGAGGAAATGAAGAAAAAACTCGAGTCGCAGGTGGCGCAGGTCAAGAAAACAAAGAGCTCTTTTGGTAAGTCAGCGGAGAAGGTGGGTTGATTTGTACGCTGTAATTGTGGTAATAAATGTTGATACTTCAGATCAACATGAATGAATATTGTACAGTAAAATGTCTTCCCCACACGGAATATGATTTGTACGAATCTGTGTAGTCTATACTATCTTTATGACACGTATATCCCGTACCTCCGCAGGCCTGGCGAGTTTCTTCGGCGGCCTGGCTAGTCTCGGTGGCCTGGGCGGCGGGGAGGTGGACGGGTGGACATGGTCCTGTGGACACTGCTGCCGGATGATGTGTTGTCCGCGCCCCGGGCAGTCCGCCACTGACGCCCGCATCACCGGCCTCTCAGCGCAGACCTCGGCTCTACACAACGAACTGGCTACACTCCGACAGAGCATCCAGGTCAGGAAGACAGTCATTGGGACAATGGCTCTGTCATCGTACCTAATCAAACATTAAGAGCACTAGTTGGCCAGTTTACAGTTCAGAAGAAATACGATTAAGATATACATAGAATTAACACAAATGGATAGTATTTGATTGATTGTCTCTGAGGTTTTCAACATTGAGAAATTTAGATTACAATTGGGTTCCGGTCAGTGATACACATTGGTTATATTTCCTGCATTGTGTTCACGTGGATAGATGCTGCAGGGTATGCTCCCTAGCACAGCAATTACAGAGAGTGGAGGACAGAAAGCTGAGGACATCCCGATCAAACCTCACAACCCGGACACATACATCAAAGGTGGGCACAGAGGCAATTGATGGATAACTCCGATTAGTGGGATATCCATATATTGACCTACTAACCTTGGGAGTGATCAGATCAAGTGCAAGCCCAGAGAATTATTTGGAATAGAAAGTATTCTGATGGTTGGACTCCGTTGAATGAGTGAATTAATGTATTTTAATTGTCATATATAGAAGTAAAAATGGACGATGTGAAAACACACGACGTCCCAATATCACATCAGATATTCAGCACTCAGTCTAATGAACTTTGACATTTCAGAGTCGGACGAGGACGAGGAGGATGAGATGGACAAGCTCCTAGACGCCGCCTTGAAGCCCCTGGAGATGCCTCACCCGGCTCCCCTCAGCCTCCCCCCACCCCCCGTTTTTCCCCACGCCGCACCCCTTGGTATTCCGGTACAACCCTACCCCACAGGCATCCCACTCGGCTTCGAGCATATGGAGACGTCCCCAACCCAGGCGCCCGAGGGTGCAGACAAACCTTCAGCTCCCCAAACGCAAATCAACATCGGGGAGAAAACTGGGCTGGAGCATTCGCCAGATGGCGCTGCTGTCAAGACAACCCTGCCTTCGCCAGAGGTCGTGCGGTCGTCATCAGTGTACTCGCCAATCAAGTCGGACGAGCTGCCCTGGGTTCTGGACGAAAATCTTGGAAAGGGGAAAGTCAAACCTATCCACAAGAAAGAGAAGACTTTCTGGGAGGACCTGATCAAAAGGTTTGCTCAAGAATATTCATGACGTCTCTAACATGAGCTGGCATTCCATCATGACCTACTAATTATACAACACACATCCTTTACGCAAAACTCGGTTTGATATTTAGTATGACAGAAACCTTAACATATCACCTTGTGACTTCCCCACGTCAGGTATCTGTACCCCCTGATTCACGACAAGATCCACCAGGAGAAGGTAGCTAAGCACTTGAGGGAACTCAGGAATAAGGCCGTCATCGGGTTCTTTATGGTCGACGTGCTCTTCATCGTCCTGCTCCAGTCTATAACGGTCGCCAATGACAACGTGGCCTCGGAGACCGGGGGCGGAATCATGATCCGCTGGAACTGTTCAGATCCCATCACTGGCACGATCCGCCCTCAGGTGTGTTATTGTTTGTTTGTGAGACGAGAGGACGGTCTAAAAGTCAAATTGTACAACATTCTTTTTTTTAGGATGGAGAGCACTCTCTTGAAAGGTTGTCTACAAGATCAATTTTCAAATGAAACAGTATGATAAGTGAAGATGTGATCAGTTAAGATATAAGATTACAGAAAACCATCCTCTATAATGTAATCACACTTTGCACCTCGACGTCGTGTAAGATCGTTCTTGTCGTTTACATACTTCCAGCTGCTAGAACCCACAGGTCTCGCCTTCATCATCGTGTTTGGTATATTCCTGGCCGTGCAGTTTATTGCCATGCTGTTCCATCGCCTCTTCTCGCTCATACAAATCGTGTCAACCACGAATCTCTTCGCGAAGAAGGACCAACGCTCCGCGAACGTGGATGACATGGTGAACTTGACAAAGGAGATGGCCAAGCTAGAGGAGAGGAGTGTAATGTCCAGCTCGTTCGGTGACGAGGAGGGGTCGGACAGTGAGGAGGAGCGCCAGAGAGCAGAGACCATCGCCTCCAACATGGGCCCAGGCGTGTATCATCACCACACCGCGAGGAACATCGTCCATCGCATAGAGAGTGACATGCGCAAGAACACCTTCAAGACAATGGAAGGGGCGTTCGCGAGGAAGTTCTTGGCTTTGCGGGATATCGCCGACACACCGCGAGGAACGCTACAGGGGAGACGATTCAGCCACGACGTGGCGGCCGGTCATCAAGAAGTCGGTGTTAAGCGCAAACATTCCAACATGCACTCATGGGTCAACACGTCGAATGCCGAGTTTATCTCCAACATACAACTGAAAAGCAACAAGTCCAGGCCAGCAATACCCACCGAACTCAAGCAAACAGTGGGGCCCAGTCAGAGGAAGCTGGATCGGTTCAACTCGAGCGTCAGTCGCGCCAACAAAGGAACTCTGCCTGGCAGAAGTAAAGGCACGATCAAGGGCACGTTTGGCAAGCATGACAAGGCTCTAACCAATGTCATCAAGCGAAAGTCGACGATTCTGGACGACGCCAAAGCGAAGAGCATACGGGCGAAGCACAACCTGACATTGCGGGACGTTGAACAGGCCAAGAGGGAAGTGGCCAAGATCATGAACGTTCATGTCGTGGCTGACGGGAATGTCAATGAGGAAGACGAGTCAACTAAAATATAAACACGGACGGGGGATTTATGACATGAACAATTCGATTTATGACATGCGTGCAGTGAGAAACAAAATAACATGTATGTTTAACAACCTTCAACCTGGATTTTGTTAGGGCATATGTATGTTGTTGATTGATAAGAAACTACTAGGTGCATAATGCATAACAAGCTGGTGTTTAATGAATGTTGTTCAATTAATCAGGAACATAAACCCTATGGATCAGTATAATTGAAAGGATTTGTGCTGCCTAACGTACACGTACTTTCGACTGTATTTCGCCTCTGGTTATTTGTGTTTAATTCATATTTTTAATGTTTGTGTTTTTTTAAAAAAAAATGTATATGAATGAATAGAGTGAAATGTTGATCCTTCGTACATCTCGGGTGATAAAGATGAACATGACGGATATTTACATTGGTGTTTCTATAGTATGCAGGGTATATGTGCATTGTTATACAGCTTACTTGGTTTTATATTACATAAAGAGAAGCTTTGTGCTTTCAATGTATATCAATCAGTTTATGCCAAAGACAAACAAATTTCCACATTCATGTGATAGTAAGCTGTTTAGTGACACACGCAGTGGTATTGTGTACATGTGTATTTTGTGTATTCGCCTATTTAAATACTGAGACATGCTGGCCATTGTTATTTGTACATGCACTATTTTGTACATTTTTTTCTGCTTAATAAAATATTTATTCGTCAAATAGATTCCCATTACGTCATGTCAGGTTCCATGGATCAAATATTTGAGATGAATGGATGAAATATATCCGATCACTAGGTGATTATTTTATCAGAAGATCCTGATTATGAACCGCATTGAAGTGATTTATAGTGCATTTATGTTGTATATATGCCTATAGTACATGCTTAAAACAGCATGAATGCACATCCAGGCATGGATGTGAGATTTTAAGCACTGACGATTATGTATATGGATCACCGACTGTTGTGCGAGGAAATGAAATCAACATCACAATTTGCAGCATACTTTATTCACTACATCACTACTTTGGCTTATGTGTGTGTACTTTATCATGGCAGTTTCAACTGCAGTGCTACGGATTCTCTACATGTGCGAACGCAATATCATGTAAGTATCAATCTATTACCACCAATACAGCCAAATTTTGATGATTCCAATAACAAACGTAAAATACAACATTTTGCAATAGAAACAAAGCCCGACCAAATAGTTTATCAAAAGACACACTGGCGTCATCAGGGCCAGACAGTGTGTTAGATGTAGTTGTTTCTACTGTACACCTGATGGAATTAACAAACAACTTCCCAACAAACTATGAAACAATTTGGAAATCCGAAACAAACCCCATGGAATAGATATATGACAAATACATAAGTAACTAATCACAAACCAAAAGGCTACTGAGTGGATGGTGATCATCTTACTCTCATGACCTGGTGTCAATCATAAACAAGGCAAATACGGTTTCCACACCGATTTTGACCAAATATAGTAACAGCACAAGGAATTATTTCACTGTTTCTGTGCTGACAGTTTCCCGGAGATTTTCCTGTAAAATTTCTTGAGCCCATTCTGGAATTCCTCATACCTGGCGACATAAATGAAAGGGTTGACGAAGCAGTTGGTGAAGAGGGCGATGACCGAGAACTGGTAGTAACTTGTAGTGTACGAGTCTTGAGCGAGCAGCTTCAGGTTGTACAAGAGATACCACCATTGGTTCCATGAAGTACACAACACGAAGGCAGTGGCTACTATGGTCATCATCTTCACCAGGTTACGCTTGGCTCGATCTTGCATGTGGCTGCTCGGAGCAGCTGCGCTGGCAGGTGCTTGTATGGCAGAAGCCGGGGCAATCCTTGTCTGTAGAGCGCGGAAAATCCCTCCATAGCAAAAGATCAGTAATACGAGTGGGATGAAGTAGTCCACGAAAGAGCCAAAGATACCCTTCGCTTGCTGCGTCTGCGGAGAGTCCTAGGAGAAGAGAGAGCAGTAACCATCGATGATTTTTACACCTGGACTTGTCATCGCGAGTTGGTAGGTGAAGGCGAGTACCCACATGATCGGAATACTAGCCACAATCTTGGCCTTGGTGCACATCAGCTTGTGTTTTATCGGAAACACGATTGAGAAGTATCGCTCCAGGGTCAAGACCACCAGATTAGTTGTGGAGACCGTGAACGAGCTCCACATTGGTATCTGAGCCACCCAAAGATGGCAGTATAGTTGGTCCCCCAGACTTGTCCCGAGCCCAAATTTGCTGTCGAGTCTCACGTTGGTCACGAAGAGGAAAAAGCCGGTCAGAAGATCTGCCACAGTTTGGTTGATGATGTAGAGAACAGCTTTCCTCTTGCGGAAGTCCACGTAGGTAAGAAGAACCACCAAAGCCAGAGCGTTTGAGGTCACGCCTAGAGAGCCCACAGCAGCGAGAACTTTCCGCATCAAAGACACCACATCTGAGCTTTCATCCCCGGTTAATTTTCAGTATGTTCAAAAGTCGAATTCCACGACGAATTCAAGGCTGATTCCATGTTGAAGTATTCGCCAGATTATAACGTTCTAAATCAAACAGAACTAGTTAGTCTTGTCAGGAAACCGTTCACTGTAATCAGACGGACTGATTCCATGTGCGAAAAGAAAGGAAAAAATATATCCCTTCTATATAAGCAAGAAGGTGATTATTTGGGAGAAGGTAAATGATATCCAAAGCCAAGAGACGTGCAGTGGCAACAGGAAAAGGGCGGAGTTTTGTAGACAGTCGTGTTAGTCTCATAAGCAATACTTACTCGGGCCGCAGGGCACAGTCGTACTACACTGAGTCTGACTGGCCTTAATTATAGGGGACTTAAGGCACGATCAATAGCAGAGTGAAAAACACAACAGAAACATCCTGAGGCGACCATTATCGCACCTTTAAACCATACGTGAATCTATGCACAAGTAAGCGTCAGGAAATGTAGTAAAAGACATGTGTCGCATCTAACAGTGTATAGCTCGATTCCAATGTGGAGAATGGGAAGTTTATTTGAGTCTGCATTCCTGTAGTTATGACATACTGCAATTATAGTCACAGAGTTTTCACTATTCTGTGAATAACAAGATCAAGGACTTTCCAGAATCAAAATGGAACAATTTCCAGACCTTTTCCAGACCCATATCGATTCGAAACCCCTATGCACGATAGCTCGTTAATATAAATTCAACATGCTACATAATAAAATATCATGCTACATAACGATAGCTTGTTAATATAAATTTAACAACATTTCGTCAAACTGCATCGAACGGGAAAATCGCTATAAAACATAAACCAGGGAACTTCGGACACTTTCGTCTTTGAGTGTTTCTGACTATGCAAATATCGGCCCATCACCTCAATTGAATGTGGCGACACCTTGCGAATGTAATCCCATTTTAACTTTATAAAGTCGTGAAACCGAATTACAAAGATAAAGGGGATAAAAAGAAATAATAATCAACACAGGTTCAAGTAGGGAATTTCGGACACAATGCAGGGAACTTAGGACAAGGATGGTGGGAAAATCGGACAGAACACATGTATGTTTTTTCTCAATGTTTTGTGTATTAATATGGAAAGCCAAATAGTTTGTATGGAACATGGTAACGGCGACATTCCTTCGAATAAAGAAACAAGGCAATAAAATATATTTCAATATGATAAAAAATGAAAAGTTGGGCGTACGGGTCCGACATATTGTGTTTAACATTAATCATTGAATGCAAGACTTCCCTGTATGTTCATTACACAACGATGATATCTTGGGAGTTATATTCACATCGTATACTGGTTGCGGGGAGCATAATTCCACGCTGAATGCACGGTTGCCAGGTTACGGTCACATGTTATCATTGCCACGAGCACGCGGGATATGCAGATGCCTGGATGATCTCGAGCAATAAAAAGTGGTAATCGTGTCGTTTGGTCCAAAGAATTGAAAGCGAACTGAGCTATGAATAGATGCCTACAGGTACGTACGCTAGTATAAAGTTATATCACTCAAGAGTATATTTGAGCCATTAGATTGAAGAACAAACGTGTACATTCAAAATTTGAAGCGAGCAGGTGAGCGCCAATTTAGGGCAAATCCAACTAGGTTAATACTAGTAAATGTGTAACAAAGGGAAATTCGAAAAATATATATTGCAATCCGCAATATTGTGACTAGAAATATGGAAATCTAAAAAATAGATCGAGGATTCCATTATAAAAAAGAGACTACCTATCGTTGGTTAATTTATTACAGGCATCATAAATTTATATTCATATAGACTAATGCCGGGCCATAAACCAAGGAAATACGAGTAACATATGGAAACACAAACGGTCTGTGACAAGGAAACAACAAATGTGTGGAGCATCTGGGTGCATGATTTTGAATTCCATCTTCATGTCGGATGACGAACTGATGAAATTTGAAGACAAAAACACTTCAGGAATGCAATAACTGCTGAAAATATCTCATTTGATATCTGAATGAAATTCTCACATGATGGAAGAACGAATTCGTGAGGTGAATCTAATTTTTATTTGATTATTCATCTGATTTGAGATGTAGACATCTGGAATACTAGGAACTGATTTTTTATATACTAGCAAAGATTCTTAACAATGTGCTAGTGATTTTTGCTAGTATTTAACTATCCCGAACGATGATGGTCATTCCGTTGTTGAATAACTCCTTAATGGTAGAAATGTCTTTCTCCCTGGCATAAAACCCAACTGCACATTTTTGGGTTAACTTTCTATTAACGTATTGGGCCTTGAATTTGGCTTTAAGGGCCAGAGGCCCCATCATGAGATTCATACTGAAGAGTGGCATCAGTATTGTTCTGTATTGTCTGGACAGGTATCCCTGGGTGACTCCATCAAGATCGGTTACCATGAGGGCTTTGGAATCGAACTGATTATGTAAGTCGCGTTTCACGATGTGCGTGACATCGACTGGTATCTCCTGATGATCCCCATGATGGAGCATTCCGACGATGTTCACATACCGAATGACAACGGCTTTCCTATCCATGATTCTGAGAAAATGTTGTTAAGGAATATGTATTCTACCTTTGGACATTTCAAGAAAAATAACCCAGATAAAGGAACTGTAAATGGTACATATATTTCAACCAGTCGTTTGATATAGATTTGCAAATTCAACCTAATGTTCCACTGTCGAATTCAGACGACAAACAAATTGTACAATGTAGCTATTTTTTCGAAGTATTACAAGTAGACTCATATCTGAGAATGTACTTTATCATTGCTGGGCTGTTTGTTTGTTTTTTCAATCAATGATTGTGTAATAAGGTGAATTTTAGTAGATGTTCTGTTTGTTATTGCCTCAATATGGTATTTCATAGAAGTCTTAGTCTTCATATGTATAACGATATGCTTGTACATATGTGTAGATATGTATCATATGTATGTGGATATGTATCACAATTATAACTCCTTCCAAATCATGAGTAAAATGTAATTTCATTTCAACACTGCAGACCCGAAGCAGCAGAATTTTGCACAACATCGGAAGAAGAAGAACAGAGAAGTGAACAAATGAAGAAAGCAGTGAATATCAGGGACTGACCTCCAACATGACTTGAGGCATTTCAAGGATTGGTTGTGCAAATGTGGCAGGTGAAATCACCATTGTCTCCAAGGGACTGTTCCATTGCAGCCTGATGATAGGATGGAACACATCTTTGGTGCATCCACCTGTCACACCTATCACAACCAATCCAAGGAAATTCATCCCCACCATACACTCTCAGACACACTGAACATTTTGTGTCCGTCTCTTTCTTTTGTCTTTTGGGGCCATCTCGCTGCTTTGTATTTTTCACTTCCTCTTGGCTCTTCCTTGCTTTTCTTTCCTCACGCTTGCGCTTTCTTTCCAGCTTTTCATGTTCTGCTTTTCTTTTCTTTTCGGCCTTTTCTTGTTTGTGAAGGATTACATCTTTACTCGTCATGAGGAAATTAGTTTTAGGTGGTACTTGGTCGCTCCGTTTATGAGGATTTCTTGGCTTGATTTCCGGTGAGAATAGTGTGGTCACATTTGTATGCCATGTCGTGGTGTTGCTGGAGTCTTCACTTGCAACGACTTCCACACGTCCGGCCTCAATCATCTGCATTAGCTGCTGCCCTTCTTCGTCATCCAGATTGACTACTGGGACGGCGACGTCAATTTCCTGGAGAGGAGGCCCACCTGATGATACAGGAGCACAAGTGCTTGTTGAAGGAACATTACATGGACCTTGAATGGGTTCCTCATCACAGATGATGTCGTCGCTTTTGTTTGACAAGGACACCTTGCGTAGGGCCCATGCTAAAGGATGTTCATGAGATGTTGCAGATGAGGAGAGGGAAGGCGAAAAGGCAGTTTCTGGAATTGCCATAGGGTTCCACTTATAAATGCCTGTGCCATCAAAGCCTGAAACGATATTGGATCGAGAAAATGCCTGTTGGTATGCGGAATGGATGATTGGCGTTACGTTTTGTTTTGTTATGATGTTCTCGGGAGAAGATGACATGAATACTGAGGCAGCTGTGTTGTATGCCTTCTGAAATGGGCCGAAAACTGCTCTATCCAGTGGACAAAGAAAATGAGTGGTGTGGGCTGGAAATGCAAGCAGATGGATATCATTCCTCTGGGCTACCTCAAGCAAGTTGAGAGATGTGTGGGACACGTGAGAATCCAGCAACAGAAGCTGTGGACGGTCCGATCCACAGTGTTGTAGAAATATTTCCTCGAACCACTGAACAGCAATTTCCTCGTTCATCCATGCATTTTTTTGATAAGTCCACAATGCCCCGACTGGTCCAGCTGCAGTATCGACATTGTGGAGGGAACGCCTTGTCTTGCCCTTGACGATGAATAGGGGGGGCATACTGTCCCCACTGGCATTGATGCATGGCATCATGGTGATGTTCTCTTTTGAGTTAGCTGTGCGACCAGGTATACTTTTGGACCCTACCCTCGCTACAACTCTCACAGGAGTGTGCTCAAGTGAAATACCACTTTCATCGCAATTCCAGATGCTACTAGGTTTTTGCATGACTTTCAAATCCATCATCGTTTGATGCAGTTGTATCATGTATTCCCCTACAGCCGATGCACTGAGACAATTCGCTCGTACCGAACTCAACTTCTCTGGCTTGCGCAGGCAAACATCAGGATGACGACGCTTGAAGCCTTCCCACCAGTACTTTCCTGGAATGCCATCCTTGAAAGGGGTTTTCATATTCATGGATTTACACAAAGCTCCAGCTCGAACCATAACTTGCTTCCGGCTCATGCCGAGACCCTTCTCAGCAGCTGAAGATATCTTCTCCACCATTTCATTTTCCACATCTTTCGGTATTACAGGCTTTGCCCCGGGCCTCGATTCGGGTCGACTTCGACCACTGACTCGGTCTGCAAGTGTTGATTTCGGTATGCCGTAGATCGAAGAAGCCTTGCGGATTGACATACCTTTACGGCATTGTGCGACAGCAGTCTCCATCTGCACTGGGTCATATCGGCTGTATATGCCCTTACTCACGTGTGGCATAGTAGTACCAGTAACTGTTCACTAGGTTAAGGTTAAGTTGGTGTTGTTTGTTAATTTTTAGCTTACGAACCATTTGGGCCGAAAAGCTATTGTCGTGGTTTTTCGTCCGTCGTCCGTCCATCGTCCGTCCGGGTCTGTAACTTTTTTTGGACATGATGAATTTCCCCATATAATTATCAGAACATACCTTGGGCCAGCATCTAAAAACGTTTTTTAAAAAAAATTGTTATTGAATCGATTTTGCTGATTTGGCGGCCATTTTTGACGAAAAATTGCCAATTTTGGACTTTGCTTTTTCTCAAAAACCGTCTGATCAGTTTTGAGAATTTTGTTTCTATACATTCCTCTCATGTACCGGTACCTCTATGACGTGTATAAGTTTCGTTGCCCTTGAATCGCCGGTTCGCATGTGGCGGCCATTTTGATTTTTTGACGGGTCGGCGAAAACAATTTTTTTTTGTCCCAAATCGAATCACTGTTCGTTTTGAGCTATTCCCAGCAATAAAAAAAATAATTTTTTTTTGCCATTTAAAATTCATAGAACACTTCAAGATAGAGCCTAAGTATTGGAACATTCAAATGGGAAATCATATATTGGGGTTTGAGTGGTGACCTTCACTTTGACGTTCAATGACCTTTTTTGTCGAAAAAAAAAAGATGAATTTTTTCTTTGGTGGCCCTTTTTTCAAAATGTATTCAGACAATTTTCATCAAATGCATAAGATTACCCCTATGTACCTTTGTGATGTGTAAAAGTTTTGTTGCCTTTGATTAGACAATCTGTGAACATATGTCATTAATGAAAAAAAAATTCCGAGATGTAACTTGATTTTCTTATTATAGTCCATACAGAAAATGTGTTTCCGGCAACATTTACATGTTTTGACAACAGAGTTTAAGATCAGTGTAATATTTCATATGTTGGGTAATCAATACTCTGTACAATTCTCATGATTGCCGATAAGCTACAGCACCATTGGTGCTATGTTTATTAGATAAGTTAGCTATTTAAATTATTTGTTACTGTTAGTTTGCTTTACTAAAATAGTTAATAATAAATTATGTGCAAGAAAACTTAGATATTTATTGTTCAACAAATAATATTCACGTACTAGTATTATAGACCATTGTAAATCGTATTCAAAGATTCATTGTCTAATTTGTGTATTTCGACTAAATGTTAAATATGTCAATATTGGATATTGTAAATAGAAAAAAATTGTTGAAATGATCGTATGTTTGTTCATGTATTAAAAATTGTATGGAAAAAATGTCTTAGTATTTTGTTGTTATGATATAAACACAGTTTTTCATGCCATTGCACTTATTACCACAACAACAGCTTGTGTACTGAGCTAGGCGAATGTCCAACCACTGATGCTTCTACATTTCTGTATATATACTGTATTAGTCTGGCCGAAGCATTCACATGTTATATATGATCTTATACACTTTGAAAATAAATACCGGTATATAGGCTATATAGTTCTTTGATTCTACCGTGCATTTGTTTTTACAAGTTGTGAAACCCACTATTCGTCTCATATATGGTAAGATTTATCAATACATTTAATAATGTCGTATGTGGCTAAATATTGTTCATTGGGCTTTCCATTGTCCCTGTAGCGAGCATATGTATTGATGTCGTAGTAGCACGTGTCCACTCTTGGCAATCGTGGTTATATATGACCTTGAAGTTGTTTACATCGTTTTGACGTTTGGGCAGGGAAAATCGGACACCCTTATTTTGCTTATTTATTATTGGCAACCGGATTTTATTAACACACATCAAGTGCAAAATGTATCTAGGCTTAAACTTCCGTCATAAGGATACACAGAGACTATCTTCAGAGGAAATGTGTGGTTTTCTTTCAAGTAAGTATGACGCCCAACACTGTTTGTTTGGGTTTCCCAAAGGTTTTAAAAATGGCGCCAAAAGGCACGTGATCGATGGGTGTGTTCATTTGCATATTCATAACATTCCAGAAATACAAAACTATACAGGTATTATTATTTATTTATTGCCATTAATATATGGATATATTTCTTTTTCTAACATTATTATATTAGCATTATACACAAATAATCTATGCATAAATTTATTAAAACGTCCGAAGTTCCCTTACTGTCCGAAGTTCCCTGGTTTTACCCTACTGACCAAAAAAAAAAAAGAAAACGCAATTTGGAAATTGGGCTATACTTTTTTTTTGCATCATTGTAAATAGTATTTCAAAATATCCGAGCCTTGTGACTGTCCATATAGTGCAAAAGAATAGTCGCGAAACATTTACTCGCTCCGTTGGTGACAAATTACGACGCGACAAAAGTTACGTATAGATGGTCGTCTTTCACCATTTGCACTACTCAGCCACTCCCAGTTATGGTGTGATCTTTTAATACTCACTGGGGTATATAAAAGACATGCAAAACTTTAGGCAAATTGTGGCAGAGCGCTCGGCCCATGATCTACAGGTCGTGGGTTCGAGTCCACTCAGCGCCACTTGTGCCTGAAAACCTCCCACGCCAGTGCAACCCGACTGGCGTTAAAGACAAAGGCCGGGTGGTGTCTCATGTATTACGAAATGCATGACATTACTATTTGTTTTATTGAAATTATACAATAACATTGAAAAGTTGCGGGTTTTTTTTGGTCAGTATATTTCCGCAAAGCATTGTGCACCCTGTCACCAGTACCGAGTAGAAAATCGATAAAGAGACAGCGGTGTTTGACCACCCGTCCCCATTTGCCTGTTTTTAACCGACTGTCATACCTATATAATTTTAAATAGTTTTTTTGTAGATTTGGAGAGATTCATATAGATACAAATGCATTTATGCCCATTCCATCATGTTCAAAGCGTCATGATCGCAAGTATTGGTACATCGGTTGATGACAAGGGATCCGTACCTGCACAAATATTTTTTGACAAACGTTTTTTCCCCGACCATCATCGCAATTTGAATGGTCGGCAATACGTTCTCATTCACTGATTCAAGAATGACATGTTTCGGAACAGTGCTCAAGCCATGATGATATCAACAACCCATCCCCATGCAGGGAGCGGCTGTCTGATCGGTCAAATCTTTCGACGTACTCGCAAAATTTTGCGGTTGTCAGGCATAAAGAAAATTTGAGAATTTTCACAATCTAACTGGAATATTTTATCAGTGATTGTTTCCATCTGCTTGTTGACACTGAAATTTTTAAAACAAATGCTGCGGTAAATATTGCAGGACCGGACCAACGCATCCACCCATGGGTCGTGTTAATCGTATTTGAATGTGTCGCCTCCTGGTGGAGGCGCCAATAAACATAATAAATGTATACTTACAATTCAATGATCGAAGAGCCTCGTGGCTATCGATGTTCCTTGACCAGTGCTGTGGATTTGCAGGTGCTCAGTGTAGGGTATCAATATCAGCATGTCGTAATTGTCACACGGTATTCCATAGACTGGCGCCAATAAATACAGATTCATTACAAACAACAAGTGTTCAATTTATGCTAATATTCTCCGGATATTACACTCAGCTTGTCATATTTCTCCGAAGAGCGTGGCGCACAAATATATACACAAACAACTTCATTCAGAGACTGTCATTGTCACCAGCTAGGAGAAGAGTTATAGCCGTTATCGTATACAGTTAAGCGGATGTCTTTGGAGAAGTGAAAGACTCAGTTTTGTCTCTTATAGACGTGGAATCAATACCCAGTATTAAGTATTCCGAATCAAAATACAATGTATACTGTTTTTTTTATCTATTGTGTGAACAACAATCTCTGGACGTACAGTGAATTTTGGTTATCATGTTGTAATGCCTTTATATTCCCAAGTTCACACGTTTGCACAAAATGCATCTTTCATGATAAAACATATCGGGAACTCGAAGCTGAAAGTTTATGCGAGTACTTTTGAAGTCAACTTCCAGTGTATCTCACACGAACCGCCGTTTGATGCATAGCTACTTTTAATAGTGTCGCCAGTGTGTCTTTGGGGGTGAATATTTGGTCAGGATTATTTGCTTTCCTAAAATGTATAATGTTAATTTTCGGAATCTCACTAGAATCATCCTTGTTTGATCCCGCCCCACCGAGAACAGTGAGAGAATCATCCTGAATCATCCTGATATGACTTTCTGTCCCCGGACTATGAGATTGGATAACGGACCCTGTTTTGTTTGCTCGGAATACTTAATACTGGGTATTGATTCCACGTCTATCCAGATGTTATTGGTGGTAAGATACTGGTTGATAATACATTTCCCCAACTTTGGTTACTTATTTCGAGTCTAAACAAGCAGTGTTAATAAATAAAATATATGTCGATATTAGCGTTCTATAAAGTATTCCATCATTTTAAAATTTGGACCTTGTCCACAAGGACCTTTTACGGAGTGATACGACACATTGTTGAACAATTAGAAAAAAATAACTTAGACAATTACGTCATAGACTGCTGTGGAAATGACATGGCTGTTACTGGATTGCACACTTGTTGCGTGCATCACGCTCACTGTATCATATTTGTATGTCACGTGTGCTAGTCTGGAAGGTTTCCGGCTCACGCTATTGTTCTTTTTTCCATGAAAATGTATTTGTTACGTCTTTGGTTTGTGGACTTCGGATCACGAGACGCTACGTAATTTTGTGTGTCCTTTGTGAGCATAGGCCTACTATTTTGGTAGCATTTGTCAAATGCATTGCACATATTCCATTGATGATTTCAAAACGAAAACACTCTATAAACAATATCCCCTGACGACCTTGCAGTGAAGTTTGAAGATACCGAAAAAAATGTGACCAAATTGTTTACATTCCAATAGTTTATGAATATAAAATAGTATTATTTCGTTTATGGTTCTTGCATGTGTTATTGACGTTTAATATGCTCGTGTGTACCTTGTACATACCTCTTGTAACCCAGTTGAACGTCATTGATTGATTAGAATTGATACCTGGACTTTATTGTTATCCCGGCATGTGAACAATTTTATTGGATAATTTTCTAGTTTTGACCATATCACTGGCTAAATTGGGCTGTTGTATGTATAAGGACCCTACTATTTATACCATAATAGTATGAAAATAAGAAACGCCCCAAGATAATAAGTTAGGGATTAGAAACAAAGCCTGACCAAGCTATTACACCCAAGTACATGAGTATCCAGAACAAAGTAGAAACAACTACATTCACACACACATGTCTGCCCCTGATGATGCCAGTGTATATAAACTATAAACTATATAAGTTGGATAAACAATTTGGTGGGACTTTGTTTTTATTGCAAAATGTTGTATTTTATATTCGCTATTGAAATCATCAAAAGCTCGTGGTATTAGATTGATACTTACATTTTTACCTGCTATGGATGACAATATACCCCTAAATATACTTGATGAATACGGGGTTATCAGAAATACCTACAATCGCCAACTGGCAGCACTGTTTTATCAGTCTTATGACCTCATTGTCCTGTATTTTCTGACGTTATCAATATAGACGTAATTAAAGACGATATATGTCAATGATACGGCGCCAAAAATGACTGATACTACAATGCTGCCCCTGTCGAATAATAGTATGATACCCTCTGTTTCAATGTAGATGTTTAACCTCTGAATCTGATGAACATCAAACTCTTTCTTGAAATAGTCTGCTCCGACCGATCAAATTCATCTGCAGTCGTTTCTTTTGAACATGTCAATGTACATGTATCACCTTGAACCTTATCACACAAGGTAAGCTTAGGGGTCAAGGGTACCAAGATAGCTGTCTCATTTAAATTTCTAGTAGACTCTATATGATCATTATGCGAACAGAACCTCCATCTACAGTTGTTTCGTTTACAAAGGTAAATCTAGGCATCAGTTTGCATATGACCTTGCGAGTTTCCAATCAAGGTCAATGTGAAGTCAATTTCAAGGTCACCAGATGACGTTTTATATGCCCACGATACACACCTAAGCTCTGTATAGATCCGTCTTGTATCTGTGTATGCAGATTTCTATACTTTAATCAGTGGAAAATCCGTACTTTGCTATATACTGGTACTCTGCCATGATGACACTGTTGGATTCCAAATTATCAAAAGACATTGATATAGACCTGGAAATCATGTCTCTACATGTAATAGAAGAGTTATAGTCCAAAATATGATTCTGGGAATATCGATAACGACCCTTTTGAAAAAAGGCCCAGAATACGGACCTCTCGAAAGATACCCATTATTCATAAGTATTATAAAACCTGACTCAAACAAGATGGATTCGGACATTCATTGTGTCTGTATTCCAGGCACATATATTGTAACAGAAGGTATTATTGTAACATTTCAGGTCTCACGTGACCTTGATAACCACCACACAAGGTCTTCTTGGATCATGTTTGATTTTACTAAAAAAATGTGCTGCATATGACTACCTATGTGTCTACCTGCAATCGTTTGTCTGTAGAATCAAATATTTCAACTAAAATGTTATCTTGGAATTCAGTGCTCAAATAATCTGCGGTCGAGTTAAAGATCATTCCCAATCATCCGCATCAATATTTATATACAGAACCCATAGGGGCTACATGAAAATTCGACCGTCCTGCAAGAAAGATAAAATCGCTTACGAACAGACGAACGAGAGGTTCGGTAACTTAAAAAGTGGCTAGAGATTTGCCAACAAAACTTGGAGTCAACAGCAGTAACTCGCATACAGACCATGTGGGATAATTTAAGAAAAAGTTATTACTGGCCTGAATTTTAGAGAACCAGTAGCCGTTTGACCGTTCAGTGTCATTGGAGGTCGAAGTCAAAGCCAACAATGGAATTGCCATGTATGATTTACCGAGTGCCAGGCAAAACAATATATGGAAATGGCCTCTGAAGATGATAACTTGAATAATGATAATATAATTCAGCCATCAAGTCGGAAAAGCTGCCACGTGCAGACGGGGTGATCAGGAGCATTAGAGCAAAATTCTAGACACACAGAAAAAAAATGAATGCTTGAAAAATATACAAGAACGTTTACAATGAACGTACTTGTATATTTTTCTCTTGATTTTGTTTTGTTGAATTTCATGAAGTGTTCGGTCTTTCACTACAACTAAAAACATGTGAACGAAAGAGGTATGCAGTGTAAGGATCAATCTTTCACCGCCAATACATCCAGATTTTGATGATGCTAATGACAAACATAAAATTCAACATTTTGCAAGGTATGCAATGCCAATCGTACGTGCTCTCCACAGTCATCAACCCTGATGATTATTATATACTATAACATCCATATTTATTCTGGAATATAGCCCTTGAGATAAGTTTACCTTATTAACGATGTGCGTCATAACCATGGAAACAGATTAGGAGCAGACCAGAGCCTGTAGCCTGCCAATTAATTACATCGATTAGATGACATCAATTTACACTGTACTTCTTGATTCGGGGATAAGATGAGTCGATGGCTTCAAAAAGATGTTTGCTATTAGTTTTTCCTAACATCTAATGTTTTTTTCACCAGTCTTCGACGCTAAAGCTCATGTAATTAGTGCTAGTGTTCAACTGTGCCCTGAAGCTGATTTAATCAGTATTAGCCTGTCTCAGAACCCACGTCATGCGGCTTCTGTCAGCGTACATCTGACGACTCACCAGCTAAACTGAAAGGTTTACCTTCAAACGACCACCTTCCCAAAAGCTATAGAAAGGGTGTGTCATTTCATATTTTCCCGCACATTAAAATAATTGGTCTGACTATAGTAAACAATTTTCGAACACGCGTAGCTGGCTGTGTAGTTTATAGAACGTTAATCTCAAAAGATTTTCGGACATGGAATCAGCCATGAATTCGTCGTGGAATTCCACTCTTGTAAATGATGAAAATGGAAGCAGTTCCTCAGATGTGGTTTCCCTGATGAGGAAAGTTCTCGCTGCTGTAGGCTCTCTAGGCGTGATCTCAAACTCTCTGGCCTTGGTGGTTCTTCTTACCTACGTGGACTTCCGCAAGAGGAAAGCTGTTCTCTACATCATCAACCAGACTGTGGCAGATCTTCTGACTGGCTTTTTCCTCTTCGTGACCAAGGTGAGGCCCAGCAACAATGCCGGGCTCGGGACAAGTCTGGGGGACCAACTGTACTGCCATCTTTGGGTGGCTCAGATACCAATGTGGGGCTCGTTCACGGTCTCTACAACTAATCTGGTGGTCTTGACCCTGGAGCGCTACTTCTCAATCGTGTTTCCGATAAAACACAAGCTGATGTGCACCAAGACCAAGATTGTGGCTAGTATACCGATCATGTGGGTACTCGCCTTCACCTACCAACTGGCGATGACAAGTCCAGGTGTAAAGATCATCGCTGGTTACTGCTCTCTCTTCTCCTGGGACTCTCCGCAGACGCAGCAAGCGAAAGGTATCTTCGGTTCATTCGTGGACTACTTCATCCCACTTGTTCTACTGATCTTCTGTTATGGGAGGATGTTCCGCGCCCTGCAGACAAGGATTGCCCCATCTCCTGCCGTACAAGCACCTAGCAGCACAGCTGCTCCGAGCAGCCACATGCAAGATCGAGCCAAGCGTAACCTGGTGAAGATGATGACCATAGTAGCCACTGCCTTCGTGTTGTGTACTTCATGGAACCAATGGTGGTATCTCTTGTACAACCTGAAGCTGCTCGCTCAAGACTCGTACACTACAAGTTACTACCAGTTCTCGGTCATCGCCCTCTTCACCAACTGCTTCGTCAACCCTTTTATTTATGTCGCCAGGTATGAGGAATTCCAGAATGGGGTCAAGAAAATTTACAGGAAAATCTCCGGGAAACTGTCAGCACAGAAACAGTGAAATAATTCTTGGGGCCGAGCATTATAAATGCAATGCTCTACACCATGTACGTGGTATTTATCCGTCAGGAGAGACATATTCGAATATATACGAGAAATGGCTTTTGGGCAATGGACGGCTCCGGTCCGATAGGCCTACTGGTTTCAACGAAAGATCGATTAAGTAACTCTGTTAGTTCGCACCAGGTTTCAACATTTATTTAGCCTAATAACCTCAGTATTATATATTTATCTTATGTGTTCTAATGTGTTTTATCTATCATACTTTCTAACCTGTACGACTGTGAAGCACATAGGGAATAATATCATGTTGTTATGCGCTGTGTGAGTGGTGAATATTATCATTGTTATTGTTACACAAGGACACGAGGATCGGGATAGACCATTTGGAGGCCGGGTTTTTTTCCCAGTCATTTTACTATAAAAAAACCTGGCTCGCTGTTTCACAATTAAGAGTCACACGTCATTCGGACCAAAAGTTTCACTGTCGTCTGCTGTCACCATCGTCGTCTCCAGGCTCCCGTCTCGGGACCTTGTCGTACCCCGTCTATGACCCACTGCAGGTCTCCGTCCCAACTCCGACTCTCTGCCCACTGTCGCTGTTCAACTTGAACTCATCCACCAGCTCTTGTTCAAGCTCATGGTAATCTATGTCATAGATACCACACAGAATTTGGCGGATATATGAATACAAGAATATACAAGTAAAATCTAAGTTTGTTCCTTGAGCATTCTAAAGATATTAGGAGATCTCCTTGGAGAGTGATATAAATTACCACATGAAACAAAGATTCCTATCTATAACATTAGATTTGAGTTTTAACCAATGAAAATCCCCAGCGAATCCGACTTCTCGCGACGGCCTGTACATAGGTGAAGCACTGATGCTGGAGATATTGTTTCTGTATCGAATGGTAACGCATCGATAGAAACTTTCATAAAATATAGGAATCACGCTCGAAATAAAGACTGTATCTTTGCAGTTGAACATGACTTCATACTCTTTTACATTTCCCAGGTGACCCAGACTGGGGTCCAGCTTAACATTGCTAGGGGGGGGGGGGGGGTGCTATCGTTTAATACATACCCTGGCGCTTAGGCCTACTTGTAACAAATTATTCAAAATGAGATATACTTCAGTTGCACGTGTAGAAATACTTACACGTAACTGCTCTACAGTAACTGCTCTTGTATATCACGGTTTGGTGTTTAAAGTATATTGCAACTTCAGAATAATTTTTGACATTGTAAAACAGTCCATGGTCCCCATTCATAATCGCCAGTGACTACTACATGTATATTGCATACCTACATGTGTAGGCATGTTCGTAACCATGGTAACAATGTGTGCGATATAGATTTGAGCTATTTTGTTGTGGAATACTCATGTAACACTTCTTGCAAAACACTTTCATTACAGCTGGATAATAAATATATAACTGTGACGTTTGGTAATGACTTGTTTTCGGTGTGGCCCAAAAAACCTGGTTTCTCTGATCGTATAGACTTTATGTAACTCCCGCTCGTTGTGATTCGAGAGCCGTCACTAAATTGGTGTCCCCCAACGCTGGTGTATCATCACTCCGTAGCTTACCGGCTTCACTTAGGCAAGAAGCAACTCAGATGTAAATAAATTGAAGATTTATATACATCAAATCAACTTACAATTGTATGGCTGGTCACCCACGTGACGTACAAATATGAAGTTCAGACATGGAGCACTGTATGATCACATTTCAAAAATAAATAGTGCACGAGGGCACAACTAAAAAGAGTTCTTAGCCGGCGGCGTCTCTCTGTCCCTTCCCGTTGAAGTTTCCCGTCCCGTTTAGTCGAATGGTTTTTCCAGGTAGTCGGTCTAATCCCGGTTGACTCTAAGGCCCTGAAGAAGGAGTCGTCCGCACGGAGTTCGTCGAGTCCCTTGGCTGTGGCGGTGACGATCTCCCCACGGTCGATGTCGCTGTTGCAGTGCTCTCAGAGCGGCCGTCCGCTCTCCCTTATATAGCCAGGGTGGCTGCGCGCGCATCTTCGTCCGCGAACGTATCTTCCGCACTCTTCTCCACGTGGTGAAGACTGCGTCCGCGAACGGTTCTTCCGCGAAGGCTCCTCTTCCGCGAACGGTGCTTCCGCGACTGATGCTTCCGCTGACGATGCTTCCGCAATCGTGCTTCCGCGAACGGTTCTTCCGCGAACGATGCTTCCGCTGATGATGCTTCCGCAATCGTGCTTCCGCCAACGGTTCTTCCGCGAACGGTGTCTTCGCAAGTGGACTTTGTAGATCACGTGACCGTTCCTAACGAACGTTTCAGCGCGGCAGTTGCATGGTTTTGTTACAACTCCACCCTTTCTGGAGATCAACGTCCCCGTTGATCCTTTCTCTCTCTTCTTTTCTCTTCTTCCTCCTTCTTCGTCTTTTCCTGCCTGTCTGTTGTTTACAGGGCTCTCTCCCTCCACTTCACTGGCGATCCACCTCGCTTTCGGACGTCTCCGCCAGCCTGTCCCGAGTGTCTGTATATGCTCGGAGCTGTTCCCGGAGCAGCTTGGTCTCTCGGACGTGGGCTCGCAGCTCCTTCCGGTGGCTCTTCTCTCGTTGAGAGGCCTCCCCTCGCAGCTGCAGCACCTCGAGCTGTCTCTGCTCCTCCTTGGCTTGGAGCCGAGCCTCCGCTTGGGTGAGGTGGCGTCGTCCCATGGCTATCGTGGATGCCAGGTCCTCCAGGGCCTTCTCTCCGGCAGTGACCGCTCTGCCCAGGCCCTCCACATACGGTCGCAGTTGGTCCTCCTCCTCCGGAACGGGCTTGAGGTACCAACTCAGGTCTAGGGGCTTGTAGGTAGGGGCCGAGTCTCTGGGAACGGGGGGTCCGTCGTCCTCGGGGGTGGGGGCCTCCGGGGATTCCGCCTCTCTCCGCTCCTGCTGAGACTCCGGTTCCTCTTCGCTATTCGGGGGGTCGTCCTCGGGGTCTGGGGCGTCCTCTGACCTGGGGGCGTCCTCCCGGGGGCTTGATGGCGTGGAGCTGGTCGTCCCGCTGGCCGCAAAGCTGACAGTCTTCAGCTCAGGGGCAGACACAGTGGACGGACCATCCCGGGGGTCGGACACGGGCGTGTCGGTTGCCGTCCTCCTTCGTCCTGGCTTGAGGGTGTTGCCGCTGGCATGCGACGTCTCATGCCGGTCTCTGTCAGCTCGGCGGGCGAATCGCTGGCTGCACATCTTGCAGAGGTGCCGCCCCTCCTTCTGCGTGTGTTTGGTCGCCACGTGTCGGCTAAAGTTGGATGCCGTCACGTGGATCCGGCAGGGGCTGCACCAGCGTCGCCCTCTCTCGGTGGACAACTTCCGGGCAGGGGACCGTCGACCTCCTCGGGGCTCCTCACGACGCTCCCGGCTCCTCGAGCGCTCCCGCTTTCGGTCAGGCTTGTCTATCTTGGTAGGTGGGTCGCTCATCTTGTCGACTTCAAGGGGCAGAAAGTCAGCCAAGTCGAAATCTGGAACGTCCCCGAAATCTTCGTCTGCAAATGCGGGTATCTCAATGATCTGCAGAGTTGGTGTGTTCATGGTTGAAGTGATGACGGAATCGTAGGCCGGCCTGCTTATATAGAAAAGGCGCGGACCAGGGATCTGGGGGAAAAAGCATTGTCGTGGAACGAAATAACGTTTTTCGCTTGCTTCCGCGAACGGTTCTTCCGCGAACGCTGCTTCCGCGAACGCTGCTTCCGCGAACGCCGCTTCCGCGAACGGTTCTTCCGCGAACGCTTCCGTCGTCGTTTACATCGTTTGGACTGCATTCCCGCTGTTTTCCACTCGTCCCTCGTCATCACTGGGGGTCCGGACTGGGGTCACATCGTCCGGATTGGGTATCCAGGCGTCGGTTTCAGGGGTAAACCAGCACCTTTTTAAATTGTTGATGGTCCCGGGCTCCAGAATATCCATCGCCACCCTTTCTAGCCGATGGCTCACCGGTCGTGGGGGGCTCCGGTCTTCAGGTAGGGACTCCTCGGTCGGCTCTGCAGTCGTCCTCGGGTCCTCCTGGCGGCGCACCTCCCAGATCTGGAATATCCCGACTCCATCTCCGCAATAGTGATCTTCCATCAAGGGCTCAACAGGGACCTCCAATACGATGTTGACTTGAGGTCCTCCTGGGCTCCATCCTTCTCCGCTGATCGGAGGAAGCAAATCCTCATCAGAGAAGTCCTCCAGGGGTAGGGGACACTCCTCCTGAGTCGGACAGGCCTCCTCTTCTCCTTTGGGTCTTGCTACGCTTCATATCAGGGTACACCAGCAGGGGGCGCTCGGTCAGAGGTTGATGCAGCGCCTCGAACACCTGCTGATGAGCCTCGCTCCAATGGTTGTCGAACTCCATCTCCGTCGTCCTTCTGATAAGATGTCAAATCTTTCGTCGACTCAAGGCAGAGGGTACGCATCCTTCCGGGTGACTTCATTTAGACGGCGGTTGTTGACACAACTGACGACCTCCACCTCCTTCTCCGTCAAGTCAGGATGCATTCCCTCCAGGAGCGGTTTTAGATGCTCCGGGCACTCTGGTGTCTTCGTCGACGATTCTGCGTGCATGGCGTGCACTCTGGTTTCGGGCTGCTCAGGCGTCCGGTTCCGCCACTTGGTGGAGTTTGGTGTAAGGGGCTCATGCACCCTCCCGCTCTCCTCCCGGTACCACTGTTCCCTTTTAGGTTCATTCTGGGTTGTTTTCCCTCCATCGGGACGAAATCCCAGGTCGATCACGGCCTCTATTCCGTGAAGCTCGGCTAGGATGGTCCCCATCAGCACAGTGCAAGCTCCAGCGCCGGCGTTCAGAAGTACCACCGGTACCAGGCGTCCTCGGGGTCGTACCAGGGCTCGTCCCACTACGAGGGGGTCGTCCTCCAACGGCTCTCTTGCGGACTGCACGAGGCCGGCCTTCGGAACTCCTCCCTCACTTCCTGTCAGCTTGAGGTCCACCATCATCTCTGAAAAGGGTGGCAAGACGACCGTCTCCTCCGTCACCAGTGTGTAGACGGCGTCCTCGTGGCCCGAGCTCATCACTACGGTAGTGTCGCCCACCTGCCACTCGCCCTTACGCAGATCCAGCTGTCCCCCAATCTGTTGAAGTACATCAAGCCCCAACACTCCCGGGATCCCTAGTTTGGCTACCAGTACATCTGCCGACACGAGTCGTGTGCCCAGTAGAAGTTGAACTGTCATCTCTCCTTGAACCTGTAAGTAGTCTCCGGTTGCTGCCCGTAACCTTATTCTCGTCGGCCTTATCATTGCTTTATGTTCGTCATCCATTTGGTCGAAGAGACACTCGTCCAGAACGGTGGAAGAGGCACCCGTGTCCACCAACATACGAGTCGCCTTCCCCATAACGTGGCACGCCGCATACCACGCCAATGTGCCTCGGGCACCGGCTGACAGCGACACCACCTGGCCATTTCTGTCAATCTTAAGAGAGCTGCCACTCTCCTCAGGGACGCCGCCCTGGATAAGTACTGAGTCGTCCACCCACAGTGATGCACCACCCTGGTCCTCTCTGTCAGTCTTAAGGGAATCACTCCCCTCGGAACCGCCGCTCCGGATAAGTAATGAGTCGTCCACCAGCAATAGCTGCTGCGCTGGCCCCTTGGTCATTCCGCTCCACCGGCCCTCCGTCTCCTCTTTCACGGCCGCTTGTGGTTCAGTTGCATAGGGGGGTCCCTGCTGTTTCGCAGCCTCCAGCCTCAAGGTTGTAACCTGTTGGTTCTCCTTGCTGCTAGCAGAAACCTCGTTGATGTCTCCGTGGGTCCCCAGATGCTCCACGGCTCCATCGGTCTGCATTTCGTCGACGTCTCCGCGGGTCATTAGACGCTCCACGGCTCCATCGGTCTGCATTTCCTTGACGTCTCCGCGGGGCATTAGACGCTCCACGGCTCCATCGGTTTGCTGTACATTGGCACTCCCGTCTGTGTTGACAGGCTTGCCCTCCAAATAGTCGAGAATTCGATCCTCGAGCTCCTCCTGCGCCCATCCAGTTACTTCGGATGCACACCGGAAAAACCTATTAAAAATCTGTGAAACTAAAAATTCCCCCCTGGCAATGTGTTCTTCACGTCTTCGTCGAGCTTCTCGCCTGTGAAGCCGTGCACACACCTGCCAATGGCCCATACGGTTGGGGGCTGGTGTGAGCCCTACCGGTTTTCCGACTCCTCGTCTGTCAAACTGTTCCGCTCACCAATCTCCTCGATTAGTCGACTCAAGCGCTCCTCCTTGGTCCGAGGTGGCGGCCGATCTGGACACTGGTACTTCCGATGACCCGGCTTCCCACAGTACCAACAGTCATCTGGTCCCGGCCTAGCGCTTGGTCCCTTGTTCTCAGCAGTGGCGGCCCTCGGCTTGATGGATAGCACCTGCTCACACAGCTCGATTAGTCGATCCAGCTTCCTGTCTTGGCTCTCAAAGAGCCCCTTGAAGTAGGGAAGTCTGGGTAGACCCGCTACGTTCGGCTGGTTGCTCTGCTGCCCACTGGTGGTAATCTCGCCTCCCTGCTGGTTCTTCAATAGCTGTAGGACCCGTCCTAGAGTTGGCTCGGAGTCCTCCGACTCTATGGACATCACCGGCTTCCCAGGCTTGGGTTTGACACATTCGTACTGGGTCACGAACGCTATGGCCTCCTCCATGGTCTTCATCTTCCTCATGAGCGCCATCACCTTCATGTCCCCATCTGGATGGCCCTTCCAGAAGTGGTCTAAGGCGATAGCCTCCTGAGCTGCGGAGTTCAGATCCGGATAACCACGGCCGGCCAGTCGCTGCAACTCATAGCCGTACTGCTGGGGTGTCTCTGCCTTCCTGCGGGTTCTCTGTCCCAAGGTCGCCTTGTAGGACTCCTCCTGACAGTCAGGGTCGAATCGTAGGGTCAGCTTGTTGGTCAGAACGTCGATGTCCCTCCGGTCTGCAGGACTCAGGCTGGTCAGCATTCGTCGCGCCTCTCCTGTCAAGCTCCCGGCTAAGTAGACGCCCTGTTCCCGCTTGCTCCATCCGTTGACCTCTGCGATGACGTCAAAGTGGGCCCGGTACACCGGCCACTCTATGGAAGTCCCATCGAACTTGTCAGGGGTCAGCATCTTCCGGTTCCTTCTGCCGTTCTGATTCCAGGCTGTGCTGTCCTCGGACGACGAGTCCTCCTGCCTCCGTCTCGGCCTAGGGCTTCGTCGGTGCAGCGGCGGTCCCCGCCTCGGTGGTCTCCTCCCCCGTCCTGGGTAACCATGGCTGCTGTCGGTCCCTCCATCAGATGAAGGCCCCTCATCGCCCGATGATGAGAAAGGGTGCTGTCTCCGGCCTCCCTGGGTGACTGAAATAGAAGCTGGATTTCTCCAGGAGGCTGGCTGTCTCGGTTGTCGACTGGGTGAAGACCTCTCTCTTCCGCGAACGCTGTCTTCCGCGAACCTTCCGCGAACGGACTCCTCCGCCAACAGCTCCCGAAGAAGTTCTTCCGCGAACAGGCCTCTTCCGCGAACGCCGTCTTCCGCGAGTCTTCCGCGAACGGGCTCGTCCGCCAAGATGTCTCGGAGACGTCCCTCCACAAAAGATGTACGTCCGCGAACGCCATCTTCCGCGAGTCTTCCGCGAACCGGCTCATCCGCGAATGGTCTTCCCCGTCTATTCTGAAAAACTGGAAAGGAAGATTGGTCGCCTGGATCACTCCTTTCGTCGAGCCGCCGTCTGGGTGAAGACTCCTCTCTTCTGCGAACACTCTCTTCTGCGAGTCGTCCTCGTCCGCGAACGTGGTCGTCCGCGAAGGGCCCTCCCCGGTCACAAGCGTCCTCGTCACCAAAGACTCCCCCTCGCCCACGAGCCCGTTCATCCACGAAGGATCCCCGGCTGCAAGCGTCCCTGTCGCCGAAGAATGCCTCTCGTCCGCGAATGTTCTCTTCCGTGAAAAGTCCTCTCCCTCTCGAGCTGCTCTCTTGGGTCGGAGCCCAAGTAACCCGTCCTCCAGTCACTCCCGTTTGTCGACTCGTCACACCAGACCGCTGCCCTGTTGCACCAGACTGCTGCTGGGACTGGTCCCAAAGCCGTCTCAATGCTGCATTCTCTGGAGGTGCCACACTTGGACTCTGCTCCGGTAGCTGTAGCCGATCCCTCCTCGCCCAGATTTCGCCGTCCTCCCCGTCCAGATTGACGTACTCCGGTCCCAGCACTCGTCGGAACTCGGGGCCCCTCCTAACGCTCTCAAGGTAGGTTGACCTCTCCCTGTCTCGATCGTGCTGCCACCCAGAGTCGTGTCTGAAAAGAAAACGGTTGTCGGGTGTCTGGCTCCGGGGTCTCTGTTGACTAGTCGACTGGCCCATGGAAGGTCTCGACCTCCCTGGTTGCTCCTCACTCGTCGAAACGTCCCGTCTACCCCTGGCTGTGAAGCTGCTCTTCCGCGAACGGTCGTCTTCCGCGAACGTTGTCTTCCGCGAACGGTCGTCGGCCTCTTCCGCCAAGGTCGTCTTCCGCGAACGGTGGTCGTCCGCGAACGTCTTCCGCGAACGGTCGTCTTCCTCTTCCGCAAAGGTCGGCTTCCGCGAACCGCTGTCTTCCTCGTCCGCAAGTGAGGCCGTCCGTGAAGAGTCTTCCTCTTCACCTCCTGTCTTCCCTGGGGCAGTTTCGTCGTTTTCGCCGGACATGAGTGATGCTGAGGTTCGTTCCCTGGCAGTAGACCCTCGGGGATCCTGGTCACGGCACCAAGTTGTGACGTTTGGTAATGACTTGTTTTCGGTGTGGCCCAAAAAACCTGGTTTCTCTGATCGTATAGACTTTATGTAACTCCCGCTCGTTGTGATTCGAGAGCCGTCACTAAATTGGTGTCCCCCAACGCTGGTGTATCATCACTCCGTAGCTTACCGGCTTCACTTAGGCAAGAAGCAACTCAGATGTAAATAAATTGAAGATTTATATACATCAAATCAACTTACAATTGTATGGCTGGTCACCCACGTGACGTACAAATATGAAGTTCAGACATGGAGCACTGTATGATCACATTTCAAAAATAAATAGTGCACGAGGGCACAACTAAAAAGAGTTCTTAGCCGGCGGCGTCTCTCTGTCCCTTCCCGTTGAAGTTTCCCGTCCCGTTTAGTCGAATGGTTTCTCCAGGTAGTCGGTCTAATCCCGGTTGACTCTAAGGCCCTGAAGAAGGAGTCGTCCGCACGGAGTTCGTCGAGTCCCTTGGCTGTGGCGGTGACGATCTCCCCACGGTCGATGTCGCTGTTGCAGTGCTCTCAGAGCGGCCGTCCGCTCTCCCTTATATAGCCAGGGTGGCTGCGCGCGCATCTTCGTCCGCGAACGTATCTTCCGCACTCTTCTCCACGTGGTGAAGACTGCGTCCGCGAACGGTTCTTCCGCGAAGGCTCCTCTTCCGCGAACGGTGCTTCCGCGACTGATGCTTCCGCTGACGATGCTTCCGCAATCGTGCTTCCGCGAACGGTTCTTCCGCGAACGATGCTTCCGCTGATGATGCTTCCGCAATCGTGCTTCCGCCAACGGTTCTTCCGCGAACGGTGTCTTCGCAAGTGGACTTTGTAGATCACGTGACCGTTCCTAACGAACGTTTCAGCGCGGCAGTTGCATGGTTTTGTTACATAACTAACAACCAATTATGAAGTATTCTGAGGGAAAAAAGTCCGTTATCCCATGATATGTTTCTTGTGAGCAGGACCGGTAAGTATGAAAGTATAAAAAAAACCGGTGGTCTCCCCAGTCTAAAAGAGAAGTATTCAACACAAGCCACCTCCAATTTATAAAATACATAACCCTCTCAGAAAGAAGAGAACAATACGAGTTTCTGATTTGCTGCGACAAGGATATGTTTACCACGACTATAGATATGGTTGGAACAAGGATTGCCGACATTCTCAATGTAATGAGCCAGAGCGTCGGACTTTGGTGGCGGGGGGGGGGGGGGTGGGGGGGGTGGGGGTGGGGGAAGTTTGAGGGGGTACGGGAATTGGCGGCAACGGGTGTTCGAGGATCACTGTAGCACAATGCACAAACGAATAAATTTTCAATTTTTTTTTCCATGACTCCGGAATATGTTAAGCTTCAGTGCAGCGTTCTTCATTACCTTAGTTGATCAGTGGTCATAGTATATATTTCACAGACTATTGGAATCCATCTATCAGAGGTCAGTGTTGCTTGTGTTGTGACTGTTGGCATAAATTTTCTCTATATCGAAAGTATTGTTGTGTCTTCATTATCGAGTCGAGTTACCCGCGGTGCCCTAGGCATTACAAGTACAAAGCACTTGTCCCCATGTTACGCCGTTTTCTAATCTATTACCTGTACGACTGCACCTGTAGGTTATTGCTTCAGTACCGGGAAACAATAATGTTGCACAGACGAAACAAATCTTGCAAACAAATTTGTTCAGGGTAATGAATATCGCACCTCATTGTTCGGGTACTAAGTAGTTTGGTAATCTTGTCCGAGAATACGAGCGGTCTGGTCATTGCATCATGTGTTCTTATTGTTGTTGGGCGATTAGTATCGTAGTAGAAATAGTCACCATCGTAAGAATTTCCAAAATTTTACACATATGTGTGGTGACAATCGAGTGCAATCCAGGTACATACGCACGATACAAGACGCTGTAATAATCCACATATTAACCATTGATTGTCCGAATACATCGCAAAAACATTTCTTCACAAAGGTCCAAATTTGTGCTTATAAATCCCAAATCGAATTGAGGATGCTTTATCTATTAAATCGTTACCTAACATGTTATTATTACATCAATTCGTATTGATCCACCGTCGTCATCTCTTTGATATTCATGCAAATTACTTCATATTCATCATAAACTACTATAACAGCACTGAAATGCACAATTCAATGGGCACTGTTAACCGGTAAAATTTAAAACTTGCAACAACTTTTCTATGAATCAGAATTATAAGCGGTTTGTAGTTATTATCAATAACCTAACTAAACTGATCGAAATCATAATTAACTAAGTTATGTGACCTTTGTTCAGGGTTCATATATCATGTATATGGAATGACAACGTTTGATTTGAGGATAAGTATACTTAAATACAAGCAATATGACAATAATACCCACATGCAGTTGAGGAATGAACTCATTCAGGGCCAGAGAGAGCTCAGAATCAACTACAGAACAGAAAAAACCCTGATCCCAGACCCGACTCCGTATAATCCCTCGCTTGTTCACTCGGTCGCTCGTCTCATCTAATCTGCTTGCAGCCTCGAGGAAGATGCAGCCTCCAACTCCCGACCCTTGGTTCCATTCAGATCCTCCCTGGGGCTCCAGATGTAACACGCTTTGTCATACTCATATTTTATGGGATTATCTTAGATATCTGAAATGCTTTTAATATTGTTGGGCAGTTGTACACTAGTTCCATCTGGACTTTGATATTCTGCTCCCATGAACTCTGTCATCTGGACACGCTATGTAATGTAGATCGCCACCCCCCCCCCCCCCTCCCAATAAGTTTGTGTCAGTAGACAGGATGTGAGTAACTTATCAGAATGTTACCAGGATGGACACATGTGTTGACACATGTGATATACTTGTATTTGTCTTGTTGTCAGGAGGCGACATACTCAAATACGATTAAAACGGCCCATGGATAGACGCGTTGGTCCGGTCCTGCAATAGTACCGCAGCATTTGTTTTAAAATTTTTAGTGTCAACAAGCAGATGGAGACAATCACTAACAAAAATATTCCAGTTTGACTGTGAAACGTTCTCAAATCTCAAACGTTCTCTTCATGGCTGACAACCGCAAAATATTGCGAGTAGGCGGCTTCCCTGGAATTCCCCGACTCTGTGGGGGATGGCTTGTTGATATCATCATGGCTTGAGCACCTTTCCGAAAGATGTCATTCTTGAACGAATTGCCCACCATTCAGATTGTCGGGGAAAAAGTTTCATGCACGTACTGGTTCTCTTATCAACCGATTTACACAGTATACTCAGATACTTGCGATCACGAAGTTTTGAACATGATTGAATGGGCAGTACTTTTGCAACATTTAACGAGAACTTAAGGCATATAAGGCGTTTGTATTAAAAGGAATCTCTTCAAATCTTGTAGGTAGGAGTCGTCCGCACGGAGTTCGTCGAGTCCCTTGGCTGTGGCGGTGACGATCTCCCCACGGTCGATGTCGCTGTTGCAGTGCTCTCAGAGCGGCCGTCCGCTCTCCCTTATATAGCCAGGGTGGCTGCGCGCGCATCTTCGTCCGCGAACGTATCTTCCGCACTCTTCTCCACGTGGTGAAGACTGCGTCCCCGAACGGTTCTTCCGCGAAGGCTCCTCTTCCGCGAACGGTGCTTCCGCGACTGATGCTTCCGCTGATGATGCTTCCGCAATCGTGCTTCCGCGAACGGTTCTTCCGCTAACGATGCTTCCGCTGATGATGCTTCCGCAATCGTGCTTCCGCGAACGGTGTCTTCGCAAGTGGACTTTGTAGATCACGTGACCGTTCCTAACGAACGTTTCAGCGCGGCAGTTGCATGGTTTTGTTACAACTCCACCCTTTCTGGAGATCAACGTCCCCGTTGATCCTTTCTCTCTCTTCTTTTCTCTTCTTCCTCCTTCTTCGTCTTTTCCTGCCTGTCTGTTGTTTACAGGGCTCTCTCCCTCCACTTCACTGGCGATCCACCTCGCTTTCGGACGTCTCCGCCAGCCTGTCCCGAGTGTCTGTGTATGCTCGGAGCTGTTCCCGGAGCAGCTTGGTCTCTCGGACGTGGGCTCGCAGCTCCTTCCGGTGGCTCTTCTCTCGTTGAGAGGCCTCCCCTCGCAGCTGCAGCACCTCGGCATCGAGCTGTCTCCGCTCCTCCTTGGCTTGGAGCCGAGCCTCCGCTTGGGTGAGGTGGCGTCGTCCCATGGCTATCGTGGACGCCAGGTCCTCCAGGGCCTTCTCTCCGGCAGTGACCGCTCTGCCCAGGCCCTCCACATACGGTCGCAGTTGGTCCTCCTCCTCCGGAATGGGCTTGAGGTACCAACTCAGGTCTAGGGGCTTGTGGGTAGGGGCCGAGTCTCTGGGAACGGGGGGTCCGTCGTCCTCGGGGGTGGGGGCCTCCGAGGATTCCGCCTCTCTCCGCTCCTGCTGAGACTCCGGTTCCTCTTCGCTATTCGGGGGGTCGTCCTCGGGGTCTGGGGCGTCCTCTGACCTGGGGGCGTCCTCCCGGGGGCTTGACGGCGTGGAGCTGGTCGTCCCGCTGGCCGCAAAGCTGACAGTCTTCAGCTCAGGGGCAGACACAGTGGACGGACCATCCCGGGGGTCGGACATGGGCGTGTCGGTCGTCGTCCTCCTCCGCCCTGGCTTGAGGGTGTTGCCGCTGGCATGCGACGTCTCATGCCGGTCTCTGTCAGCTCGGCGGGCGAATCGCTGGCTGCACATCTTGCAGAGGTGCCGCCCCTCCTTCTGCGTGTGTTTGGTCGCCACGTGTCGGCTAAAGTTGGATGCCGTCACGTGGATCCGGCAGGGGCTGCACCAGCGTCGCCCTCTCTCGGTAGACAACTTCCGGGCAGGGGACCGTCGACCTCCTCGGGGCTCCTCACGACGCTCCCGGCTCCTCGAGCGCTCCCGCTTCCGGTCAGGCTTGTTTATCTTGGTAGGTGGGTCGCTCATCTTGTCGACTTCAAGGGGCAGAAAGTCAGCCAAGTCGAAATCTGGAACGTCCCCGAAATCTTCGTCTGCAAATGCGGGTATCTCAATGATCTGCAGAGTTGGTGTGTTCATGGTTGAAGTGATGACGGAATCGTAGGCCGGCCTGCTTATATAGAAAAGGCGCGGACCAGGGTACCGGGGGAGGGGGGAAAAAGCATTGTCGTGGAACGAAATAACGTTTTTCGCTTGCTTCCGCGAACGGTTCTTCCGCGAACGCTGCTTCCGCGAACGTGCTTCCGCGAACGGTACTTCCGCGAACGCTGCTTCCGTGAACGCTGCTTCCGCGAACGGTTCTTCCGCGAACGCTCCCGTCGTCGTTTACATCGTTTGGACTGCATTCCCGCTGTTTTCCACTCGTCCCTCGTCATCACTGGGGGTCCGGACTGGGGTCACATCGTCCGGATTGGGTATCCAGGTGTCAGTTTGAAGGATAAACCAGCACCTTTTTAAATTGTTGATGGTCCCGGGCTCCAGAATATCCATCGCCACCCTTTCTAGCCGATGGCTCACCGGTCGTGGGGGGCTCCGGTCTTCAGGTAGGGACTCCTCGGTCGGCTCTGCAGTCGTCCTCGGGTCCTCCTGGCGGCGCACCTCCCAGATCTGGAATATCCCGACTCCATCTCCGCAATAGTGATCTTCCATCAAGGGCTCAACAGGGACCTCCAATAGATGGATGGATAGATAGATAGATAGATAGATAGATAGATTTATTTCCCAAATCAGCAAATTAATAAAATGTGATACAGATATTATGATACAAAAAGGAGTAAAGTGAGATGGGAGGAGCAACGTAACCAATTGAGGTTGTCTTCCCGTTGCCCCCAAATAAAATAAACACATAAATAATTATATTCATACTGAACAAATAGTCGTAGTGGAGAGATTGTTAGAAGGGAGTTGTCCACAGCACGCATGTGCCACCCGCCACGGTGAATCAGGAACCGGTACATTGGTTAGGGAGAGGTACACGACTCGAGAAATATACTATATACAAATAACATCAATTCGAAAGACGAATTCAAAGGAGATGTAGATGATAAGTTTTAGCGACAGTCAGAGCACCTGGGATTGTCACAGTTCACAGCAGATTGATATGCATTCAGATAAGTGGATTTGACGGTGTGCTTGACTACATTTTTTGAACAAGGCAGTTTCAGATTTGATGAGTATCTGTTAAATACTACGGGGAAGTGAAAAGGGGGGAGTTTATCCACAAAACGAGATTTAGTTCTGGATATATTGAATAACTGGGACTGTCGCGTGATATAATAAGTTTGAACATTAATATTTAAACTGAACACGTTATCGAAAGATTTGGGTAGATTTTCATTTATATAGTCATACATAAAAAGCATAATCTGGAGCTGATGCAGATCAGTTACTTTCAGAATGCCACACCGCTTGAAGAGTGGATCAGTGTGGCTATTGTATTTTTTATTATGTATCGTTCTCATGGCCCGTTTTTGCATAAGTACAGTTTTTTGTAATACCGCCGGACTGGCATTTCCCCAGGCAAGTATACCATAAGTTAAATGGGGATGGATCAAAGCATAATATAAAGTGAGCAGGCTTTCTTGGGGAAGGAAAATTTTCAATTGTTTCATAGCAAATAATGCTCTCGAAATTTTCTTATTTATATTGGCAACTTGTTGTTTCCAAGAGAGAGATTCGTCAATTATTATGCCTAAAAATTTACATGCATTTGTGCGTGTCAAAGTAACGCCATTGATTACCAAATTGTTATTATTGATCATCCGGCGATGTATTCCGCTTGGTTGAATGACCATATATTGAGTTTTGGAAGCATTTAAAGAAAGTTTATTTGCACAGAACCAGTTAAAGAGTTTATCGAGACTTATGTTTGCTCGAGTGAATAATTTAGTCGGGTCGTCGTCAGATAGCACGAGAGTTGTGTCGTCTGCAAATGATAAGATATTTTCTTCCGTGCTGTGATTAATATCATTTATATAAATAAGAAATAATAAGGGCCCTAGGATAGATCCCTGTGGAACTCCACACCTAATTGGTAGACTGTCAGATAAATGCGAGTCAAAGTCAACAAATTGACTTCTACCTGTTAAATAACTTTTTATCCATTCATTAGCTAGCCCACGAATCCCATATATGTTTAATTTGTACAGCAGAATATCGGTGCTTATGGTATCAAAGGCTTTACTTAGGTCACAGAATGCAGCCAAGGTTAGTTTAGATGGGGATGAATTACTGGATTCCGCACATTGATTCAATAGGTGAATTATAGGATGAATAGTTGAATGCTTCGCTCTGAAGCCATATTGATGACGATATAGTATATTATTTGAGTTCAAAAAATTCATGATTTTGTTGTACATGATCCTTTCAAATATTTTGGAAACTGATGACAATAAACTAATCGGCCTATAATTGTTTAGGGAACATGGGTCGCCAGATTTGAATATAGGTATGACCTTCGCACGTTTGAGTTCCGACGGGAAAATTCCGGTTGAAAATGTCAAATTAATTATATGGGTAAGAGGAAGCACAATTATATCTATTATTTTTGTAAGTAATTTTGTGGAAATGCCGTCAGCACCAAAACTTGTTTTGGGTTTCAGTTTTTTCGCAATGTCCAGTATGTCAGACGGAAGAATCGGATCTAGAAACATGGAATTTACATTATGATTGGGCATATAGTCTGTGAAATTCCTATTCGAGATGGGCACGTTATGATTGACTTGGTAGCCAATATTAGCAAAAAAATTATTGAAGGCACTTGCTATATCATCTTTATTGCTTACCTGATGGTTATCAATGTTATATGACTGTGGATACTCTGACTTATCATTTTCCTTGCCTATAGCCTTTCTGAGTACTTTCCAAATCTGTTTAATATTTTGTTTATTATTTTCGATAACAGTCTTGTAGTACGATATTTTGGCTTTGCGTTTAGCCTTATTGAAAATGTTCAAGTGCGTTTTATAACAGGCAATATTTTTTGGCGTCGGTTTGTGTAATTTTTTAAGGAATAATTTCGATAAATTGCGAGAAGAAATCATCAGTCCGTCTGTCATCCAGGGTTCGCGCTTTATTTGTCTATTTTTGGCATTTGTACATTTTACAGGAAATGAAGTATTGAATGGTACTTTTATTATTTCGTTTAGTTTCATATAGGCATCATCCGGGCAATCTGCTAGGAATATTGGTGAAAAGTCAACACAACTTAGTTCTGTTTTGAACTTTAAAATATTTTTATCAGAGAATGAGCGAGAATATTTTAGTTGAGGTTCGCTTTGCTCATGTTTTGTTAAAGATGAAAAGAAAACACCAAAATGGTCTGCAATATCATTGATAACAATTCCTGAATGGCGCTGCGTCAACATCAATACGATGTTGACTTGAGGTCCTCCTGGGCTCCATCCTTCTCCGCTGATCGGAGGAAGCAAATCCTCATCAGAGAAGTCCTCCAGGGGTAGGGGACACTCCTCCTGAGTCGGACAGGCCTCCTCTTCTCCTTTGGGTCTTGCTACGCTTCATATCAGGGTACACCAGCAGGGGGCGCTCGGTCAGAGGTTGACGCAGCGCCTCGAACACCTGCTGATGAGCCTCGCTCCAATGGTTGTCGAACTCCATCTCCGTCGTCCTTCTGATAAGATGTCAAATCTTTCGTCGACTCAAGGCAGAGGGTACGCATCCTTCCGGGTGACTTCATTTAGACGGCGGTTGTTGACACAACTGACGACCTCCACCTCCTTCTCCGTCAAGTCCGGATGCATTCCCTCCAGGAGCGGTTTTAGATGCTCCGGGCACTCTGGTGTCTTCGTCGACGATTCTGCATGCATGGCGCGCACTCTGGTTTCGGGCTGCTCAGGCGTCCGGTTCCGCCACTTGGTGGAGTTTGGTGTAAGGGGCTCATGCTCCCTCCCGCTCTCCTCCCGGTACCACTGTTCCCTTTTAGGTTCATTCTGGGTTGTTTTCCCTCCATCGGGACGAAATCCCAGGTCGATCACGGCCTCTATTCCGTGAAGCTCGGCTAGGATGGTCCCCATCAGCACAGTGCAAGCTCCAGCGCCGGCGTTCAGAAGTACCACCGGTACCAGGCGTCCTCGGGGTCGTACCAGGGCTCGTCCCACTACGAGGGGGTCGTCCTCCAACGGCTCTCTTGCGGACTGCACGAGGCCGGCCTTCGGAACTCCTCCCTCACTTCCTGTCAGCTTGAGGTCCACCATCATCTCTGAAAAGGGTGGCAAGACGACCGTCTCCTCCGTCACCAGTGTGTAGACGGCGTCCTCGTGGCCCGAGCTCATCACTACGGTAGTGTCGCCCACCTGCCACTCGCCCTTACGCAGATCCAGCTGTCCCCCAATCTGTTGAAGTACATCAAGCCCCAACACTCCCGGGATCCCTAGTTTGGCTACCAGTACGTCTGCCGACACGAGTCGTGTGCCCAGTAGAAGTTGAACTGTCATCTCTCCTTGAACCTGTAAGTAGTCTCCGGTTGCTGCCCGTAACCTTATTCTCGTCTGCCTTATCATTGCTTTATGTTCGTCATCCATTTGGTCGAAGAGACACTCGTCCAGAACGGTGGAAGAGGCACCCGTGTCCACCAACATACAAGTCGCCTTCCCCATAACGTGGCATGCCGCATACCACGCCAATGTGCCTCGGGCACCGGCTGACAGCGACACCACCTGGCCATTTCTGTCAATCTTAAGAGAGCTGCCACTCTCCTCAGGGACGCCGCCCTGGATAAGTACTGAGTCGTCCACCCACAGTGATGCACCACCCTGGTCCTCTCTGTCAGTCTTAAGGGAATCACTCCCCTCGGAACCGCCGCTCCGGATAAGTAATGAGTCGTCCACCAGCAATAGCTGCTGCGCTGGCCCCTTGGTCATTCCGCTCCACCGGCCCTCCGTCTCCTCTTTCACGGCCGCTTGTGGTTCAGTTGCATGGGGGGGTCCCTGCTGTTTCGCAGCCTCCAGCCTCAAGGTGTAACCTGTTGGTTCTCCTTGCTGCTAGCAGAAACCTCGTTGATGTCTCCGTGGGTCCCCAGACGCTCCACGGCTCCATCGGTCTGCATTTCGTCGACGTCTCCGCGGGTCATTAGACGCTCCGCGGCTCCATCAGTTTGCTGTACATTGGCACTCCCGTCTGTGTTGACAGGCTTGCCCTCCAAATAGTCGAGAATTCGATCCTCGAGCTCCTCCTGCGCCCATCCAGTTACTTCGGATGCACACCGGAAAAACCTATTAAAAATCTGTGAAACTAAAAATTCCCCCCTGGCAATGTGTTCTTCACGTCTTCGTCGAGCTTCTCGCCTGTGAAGCCGTGCACACACCTGCCAATGGCCCATACGGTTGGGGGCTGGTATGAGCCCTACTGGTTTTCCGACTCCTCGTCTGTCAAACTGTTCCGCTCACCAATCTCCTCGAATAGTCGACTCAAGCGCTCCTCCTTGGTCCGAGCTGGCGGCCGATCTGGACACTGGTACTTCCGATGACCCGGCTTCCCACAGTACCAACAGTCATCTGGTCCCGGCCTAGCGCTTGGTCCCTTGTTCTCAGCAGTGGCGGCCCTCGGCTTGATGGATAGCACCTGCTCACACAGCTCGATTAGTCGATCCAGCTTCCTGTCTTGGCTCAAAGAGCCCCTTGAAGTAGGGAAGTCTGGGTAGACCCGCTACGTTCGGCTGGTTGCTCTGCTGCCCACTGGTGGTTATCTCGCCTCCCTGCTGGTTCTTTAATAGCTGTAGGACCCGTCCTAGAGCTGGCTCGGAGTCCTCCGACTCTATGGACATCACCGGCTTCCCAGGCTTGGGTTTGACACATTCGTACTGGGTCACGAACGCTATGGCCTCCTCCATGGTCTTCATCTTCCTCATGTGCGCCATCACCTTCATGTCATCATCTGGATGGCCCTTCCAGAAGTGGTCTAAGGCGATAGCCTCCTGAGCTGCGGAGTTCATATCCAGATAACCACAGCCGGCCAGTCGCTGCAACTCATAGCCGTACTGCTGGGGTGTCTCTGCCTTCCTGCGGGTTCTCTGTCCCAAGGTCGCCTTGTAGGACTCCTCCTGACAGTCAGGGTCGAATCGTAGGGTCAGCTTGTCGGTCAGAACGTCGATGTCCCTCCGGTCTGCAGGACTCAGGCTGGTCAGCATTCGTCGCGCCTCTCCTGTCAAGCTCCCGGCTAAGTAGACGCCTGCTCCATCCGTTGACCTCTGCGATGACGTCAAAGTGGGCCCGGTACACCGGCCACTCTATGGAAGTCCCATCGAACTTGTCAGGGGTCAGCATCTTCCGGTTCCTTCTGCCGTTCTGATTCCAGGCTGTGCTGTCCTCGGACGACGAGTCCTCCTGCCTCCGTCTCGGCCTAGGGCTTCGTCGGTGCAGCGGCGGTCCCCGCCTCGGTGGTCTCCTCCCCCGTGCTGGGTAACCATGGCTGCTGTCGGTCCCTCCATCAGATGAAGGCCCCTCATCGCCCGATGATGAGAAAGGGTGCTGTCTCCGGCCTCCCTGGGTGACTGAAATAGAAGCTGGATTTCTCCAGGAGGCTGGCTGTCTCGGTTGTCGACTGGGTGAAGACCTCTCTCTTCCGCGAACGCTGTCTTCCGCGAACCTTCCGCGAACACTGTCTTCCGCGAACCTTCCGCGAACGGACTCCTCCGCCAACAGCTCCCGAAGAAGTTCTTCCGCGAACAGGCCTCTTCCGCGAACGCCGTCTTCCGTGAGTCTTCCGCGAACGGGCTCGTCCGCCAAGATGTCTCGGAGCGTCCCTCCACAAAAGATGCACGTCCGCGAACGCCATCTTCCGCGAGTCTTCCGCGAACCGGCTCATCCGCGAATGGTCTTCCCCGTCTATTCTGAAAAACTGGAAAGGAAGATTGGTCGCCTGGATCACTCCTTTCGTCGAGCCGCCGTCTGGGTGAAGACTCCTCTCTTCCGCGAACACTCTCTTCCGCGAGTCGTCCTCGTCCGCGAACGTGGTCGTCCGCGAAGGGCCCTCCCCGGTCACAAGCGTCCTCGTCACCAAAGACTCCCCCTCGCCCACGAGCCCGTTCATCCATGAAGGATCCCCGGCTGCAAGCGTCCCTGTCCCCGAAGAATGCCTCTCGTCCGCGAATGTTCTCTTCCGCGAAAAGTCCTCTCCCTCTCGAGCTGCTCTCTTGGGTCGGAGCCCAAGTAACCCGTCCTCCAGTCACTCCCGTTTGTCGACTCGTCACACCAGACCGCTGCCCTGTTGCACCAGACTGCTGCTGGGACTGGTCCCAAAGCCGTCTCAATGCTGCATTCTCTGGAGGTGCCACACTTGGACTCTGCTCCGGTAGCTGTAGCCGATCCCTCCTCGCCCAGATTTCGCCATCCTCCCCGTCCAGATTGACGTACTCCGGTCCCAGCACTCGTCGGAACTCGGGGCCCCTCCTAACGCTCTCAAGGTAGGTTGACCTCTCCCTGTCTCGATCGTGCTGCCACCCAGAGTCGTGTCTGAAAAGAAAACGGTTGTCGGGTGTCTGGCTCCGGGGTCTCTGTTGACTCGTCGACTGGCCCATGGAAGGTCTCGACCTCCCTGGTTGCTCCTCACTCGTCGAAACGTCCCGTCTACCCCTGGCTGTGAAGCTGCTCTTCCGCGAACGGTCGTCTTCCGCGAACGGTCGTCGGCCTCTTCCGCCAAGGTCGTCTTCCGCGAACGGTTGTCGTCCGCGAACGTCTTCCGCGAACGGTCGTCTTCCGCGAACGTCTTCCGCGAACGGTCGTCTCCCTCTTCCGCAAAGGTCGGCTTCCGCGAACCGCTGTCTTCCTCGTCCGCAAGTGAGGCCGTCCGCGAAGAGTCTTCCTCTTCACCTCCTGTCTTCCCTGGGGCAGTTTCGTCGTTTTCGCCGGACATGAGTGATGCTGAGGTTCGTTCCCTGGCAGTAGACCCTCGGGGATCCTGGTCACGTGCGCCAAGTTGTGACGTTTGGTAATGACTTGTTTTCGGTGTGGCCCAAAAAACCTGGTTTCTCTGATCGTATAGACTTTATGTAACTCCCGCTCGTTGTGATTCGAGAGCCGTCACTAATCTGGCGTTCCCCAACGCTGGTGTATCATCACTCCGTAGCTTACCGGCTTCACTTAGGCAAGAAGCAACTCAGATGCAAATAAATTGAAGATTTATATACATCAAATCAACTTACAATTGTATGGCTGGTCACCCACGTGACGTACAGATATGAAGTTCAGACATGGAGCACTGTATGATCACATTTCAAAAATAAATAGTGCACGAGGGCACAACTAAAAAGAGTTCTTAGCCGGCGGCGTCTCTCTGTCCCTTCCCGTTGAAGTTTCCCGTCCCGTTTAGTCGAATGGTTTCTCCAGGTAGTCGGTCTAATCCCGGTTGACTCTAAAGCCCTGAAGAAGGAGTCGTCCGCACGGAGTTCGTCGAGTCCCTTGGCTGTGGCGGTGACGATCTCCCCACGGTCGATGTCGCTGTTGCAGTGCTCTCAGAGCGGCCGTCCGCTCTCCCTTATATAGCCAGGGTGGCTGCGCGCGCATCTTCGTCCGCGAACGTATCTTCCGCACTCTTCTCCACGTGGTGAAGACTGTGTCCGCGAATGGTTCTTCCGCGAAGGCTCCTCTTCCGCGAACGGTGCTTCTGCGACTGATGCTTCCGCTGATGATGCTTCCGCAATCTTGCTTCCGCGAACGGTGCTTCCGCGAACGGTTCTTCCGCTAACGATGCTTCCGCTGATGATGCTTCCGCAATCGTGCTTCCGCGAACGGTTCTTCCGCGAACGGTGTCTTCGCAAGTGGACTTTGTAGATCACGTGACCGTTCCTAACGAACGTTTCAGCGCGGCAGTTGCATGGTTTTGTTACATCTATTTTGTAGAAGTTTCCAGGAATGACGTGACTATACGGGCTGATAATCGGTCTATACTGATGTATGTTTTCTGATGACTACTAACGTGAATATACCTAAAGAACGTTATTATAAATAAGTAGTCTAGTATAATAGTTTTCTTGAGATAAATATATAAAATAAATTTCTAATTACTATTTGAAAAAAAAAACTATTTGAATAAAGCGAACTTAAATAAATCCAATTGTGGCTGTCTGTATCAGCTTGATATAGTTATCGATAATTCAATCACCGCATTTTTATGCCGGAAATATCACTCCCACACGCTATATTTTCATCATATTTCAGAGCTGAATAAAAAATTTCTGGACCTATTCAAGTAGTATAGCTGTGGCACACAGTTTTCCCGCCCTATCTGAAACTATAGTTTTATAAATATAAATTATAAACTATAATTAATAGTTAGATGATATGGCAGTGATATTCAACTCAATCTCAGCGGTCATGACTCGAGCTCATGGCGCCAAAATGGCCGCGGTCAAATTTGAGCACTGCGAATTTGCAAGAGACTGTATTTAATTGTGTTGTATTACTCGCGTGGGAGAAATTAACATGGAATTAAATAATTTGTTCATTATTAGCCATACACATCACAGCTGACCTTGACTGACCTGAATCAAAACAGCAACAGCAAACAGACAGGGGTTTCATGGCCATAAGTGAATAAATTGGTAATTTACAACATAATCACACATTATTCCCTGATGGTAAATGTTGAACATATATTGGGGGAAAATTATTTATTCTGAAAATATATCGGGACAAATATGGATGTAAGTATCAATCCATTACCATTGGAGTTATATGGATGTATGTATCAACCTATTACCGCTGATAACCAAATTTCGATAACTCCATATATATTATATGGAGTTATTTAGATCATGAGAGAAATAAATGTTGATGCATATGAAGACACTTGGCGAGTTGAACACAATAGGTTTTACATCATGTTTATACATGTGTGTGAGAGATTGAACAGAAGTTTTAGCTATTATTAATACCCTGATTCCTATGTTCATACAGGTGTGTGAGAGATTTGATCAGAATTTATAGCTATTATTAATTCCATAATTCCTATGTGTATGAGAGATTTGATCAGAAGTTATAGCTTTCATTAATTCCCTAATTCCTATGTTTATACAGGTGTGTGAGAGATTTGATCAGAATTTATAGCTGTTATTAATTCCATAATTCCTATGTGTATGAGAGATTTGATCAGAAGTTATAGCTTTCATTAATTCCCTAATTCCTATGTTCATACAGGTGTGTGAGAGATTTGATCAGAAGTCATAGCTATTATTAATTCCATAATTCCTATGTGTATGAGAGATTTGATCAGAAGTTATAGCTTTCATTAATTCCCTAATTCCTATGTTTATACAGGTGTGTGAGAGATTTGATCAGAATTTATAGCTGTTATTAATTCCATAATTCCTATGTGTATGAGAGATTTGATCAGAAGTTATAGCTTTCATTAATTCCCTAATTCCTATGTTTACACAGGTGTGTGAGAGATTTGATCAGAATTTATAGCTGTTATTAATTCCATAATTCCTATGTGTATGAGAGATTTGATCAGAAGTTATAGCTTTCATTAATTCCCTAATTCCTATGTTTATACAGGTGTGTTAGAGTGTGTTCTGTTTGATCAGAAGTTATAGCTATTACTAATTCCTTATTAGTCTCTTTCGTGTTCACCTTTGTACATTTCATTTTTTCATTCATTTTTTTGTATCTGAAATTTGGATGTGGCATCTACAGACGCAACAAGATCCGTCAAGCTAAGAAAACAGAATCCGAGACAGGAATCCTGGTTACAAGTGGCCCAAGTACAGCTGCGACAGGGGGGTGGGGGGGGGGGGGTGGGCAGGGGTGGTGGCGGAAAGCCAGAGCGGAGAAGTAAATGGTATCTTTTGCAACCATTTTTGCAACAAGTACATTAACACACTGATATTATATCGATATCTTTTCCAGTCAAGTTCCATTTACATACAAGACGCTACATAGAATCACTGGTAATGAGCAGTGATGATGATTATGATGACCAATGATAATTCCCAGTGGAACATATAAATATTGCATCAACTGGGCAGGTGTTCCGTTTTCCGGGTTTCATGCATTTATGGGCTTTTTCAGAAAGAAAGGTCCGCATTGCTGGCTTACCAAACTGACCATTAGGCTGACGACGACTGTTCCGAGAGGGTAGAATCTATGTCGGACGAAGAGCGTGAAGAGTTTTCTTTAAACATGTAAAATATTTAATTTCTTAAAATTTAATGAAGGGACTGATTTTAATTATGAAAAGTTATGTACGCACTTGCACAGCCAGTTGTTTGCATGACAGACACGACCTGTCAGACTGAGCCTTTGAAAAAAGCAATCACTTAACTACTTCAGTGCCAATGGTGCATGGTTGGCTGGCTAAGGTGGGCTCGATGATGTACGTTGGAACAACACTAACAGAAATCCTGTTATCACCATTGAGCCACCCTCGAGCCAAAGACGCTTTGTTTGCGAATCCGTGGGGATTCCAGCATGGACTACCAATGGACGATTGTTGAGCCAGCGTTGAGTGGTTGGCTGTTTGCCCATCAGCTCCACATCTGTTCGTCCCGCGAACCACTGTGAACTGGGAGAAGTTGAAACGCAAATATAACAACGCAGCAGAAACTGGATTAACAGAATACAGCTTCTAAAAAGTCTGCAAGAAAGCTGCTGAAAGAGATTTGCTTTCCGTTGCTAGTGCTGTGGCGAGTTCAATAAAGGATATTGAGAAAGTTCCACTCAATCCCCAAAAGGTCAAAATGTCAAAACTGAACCCATCGTCTGTATTTTCTTTCCCTGACGATTTTGTCCAAAATGCTGCTGTTTTTTCTGCTCATGCGAGGATTCTGTCCCAAACAATGGAGTTGTTCCTTCTGTCCCTCAGCCTGAGACTTCAACAGTCGTAAATACTGTTGTGATAGTAAACAAATTTGTGGATGTTGATATTGTTGTTGTTACTCAAGAGGCTGAGACAACATCAAGCTTTGAACTGGTCGCTGATGACCTGCTGCAGAAAGTTATTGAGAAAGAAAGCTGATCCAAGAAAGCGAACCCGTTCCAGCACGAATGAAAACAAACAAAATACCTCACAACTTGAAAACCAAAATAGTTTTGGGTCTACCACATACCTAAACCTATTTAGGTAGGTTGACGTTGTCCCACAAGCTACAACGCTTGCAGAACCATGCGGTATGTATAATTCTACGTCATCGTAGAACACTCCTTAATAAGGAGCTGAGTTGGCTTCCGGTGCAGATGCGAATTATGTTCGACTTATGCCGTCTGGTGCATGAATGTCAGCACAACCGTGCTCCTCAATACCTCCGTGAACTGCTAACTGTACATACTCGACCATTAGGACTAGGTCTACGTCAGCCTACCGACGAGTACCTCGTTGTTCGCAGATCGCTTCTGGCCGTTAGTCATTCTCAGCCGTGGTTCCAGCAAATGTTGAATCTGCTTCCCCACACACTAAAGCTGGTACATAAACACTACCAATTTCGAAGAAAATTGAAAGCATCCCATTGGCAAACATACTTGTAACCTATCAGTCTCTAAGCCCCAGCAGTGGCTCTCTCCAACCTAGAAATCGGTGGGGGCGGTTGGCCACCACCGTTTTCTAGGTTGGAAAGAACCACTGCTGGGGCTATCAGTCACCATGCATGTGTAAACACCTGGGTTTTTAGATATATTCATTTACTTTAGAGTCCAATCAGGGCCCCCTTCATCACAAATGAAATCAGCATTTCCTAGCAGTATAATAAGAAGAAAACATAAAATGACTTGAAATGAAGACCAGAAGAAAAAGGATGCCTAATGGGAAAAGAAAATGAAATCGCAAAGAAAGTTTTTTTTGCGTGAAAAAGCAGAAAAGAAACTGGCCGCTGAGAGGAAGATCGGCAACATATTATATTGGGAACAAATATGCACCCCCCCCCCCCCCCGATGTATTCACGGGCAGGGTACACGGGGAACATACGTAACTTGACTGAGGGAGGGAATAGCGTAAAATCAGACCTAATGATTTTATCATCTTGATACATTAAATTTGCTTGAGGAACAGGGGCTCTTTTCGCCCATCATTGATCCTTTAATCCATCCCATACTGTTTGCACTTGAATGTTATACTGGTGTATGCTGTCCGAGTATGTTGTCATTAAGCACGTCGATATATCCCCAGACCTACAACAAACAGCAACAAAAGGTTTCACAGTGATTTTCATCCTTACTGGGTATATTGATTTACAGGAAAAAAGTATATACCTTCCAAAATTTGACACATTCTTCAAAAGTCGAGATGGAAACATATTTTTTGGTTCCAGTCTAGGGTTTTGAAAGGTGAGTTATTCACCATGTCACTAAATTTCATATGCGATAAATTTAAATTCCAAAATGACAGCGATGAATGAAGGCTGTGAATCAATGAACTCGTCTATTTGTATCAAATCCTCAACTTTTTCAATAATTGTGATGAGGCATATCACCACGCCCCCCCCCAAACAGAACACAGTTTGAAAACAAAAACCTGCCTAATTATCATGTAATATCCTCAGGGATATTGACATATCAGTCAATGTCAGGTGAATATTCAGAGCAATAAAACCAATAAATTTCTCCAACGAATCGTTATAAATGAAGAGTCTAAACTGTCAACTGGATTATATGACAAACGTAGTAGTAACATTCCTATTTCACCAGAATTTCACCAGAAACCAGGCGTGTTTGTCTCACAACTCATCAGCCCAAGCGACGCGGAGCGCGTCCAAGATGGTCCACATTGGTGCTGGGGACGAAAACAAATAAATCACGATTTTGACAGTTATCTGGGTTGATAAACCAAATTGTCTTTTCGTATCCACTCAGATACACGAAAGGACCCAAATTGGGTTTGGGCTGACAACTCATAAGCTCTATAAATAGACGTAGAATCAATACTCAGTATTAGGTATTCTGAGCGAACAAAAAAGGGTCCGATATCCAATCTCATAGTCCGGGGACAGAAAGTCATATCAGGCATACGAAGTGAGAGAAAACAAAAAATGTCAGGGAAACTCATGAACCCCCAAAAATGGCCATTAGGAGGTGAAATCAGGTGTTCCGGAAAGAGTGAGCATTTCCTGACCCACTAGTGGCACCCGCCATGAATTCCCCAAAATTAACATGAAAATAGATCTAATTGCATGGCAGTCATGGATTTGGTGTATTTATCAACCAGATCATGATAACGTCCATAGAATCTCTTAAAGGCAGCTATAAGTCTTGGTATAACATATCCTTGTCGCAGCAGTTTAGAGACTAGCTGGGCACTTCGATGGACAATGTCCTCATATTTGCAACTAGCTCTGGAATAGCGTATGAGTTGAGAAACAAACACATCATATGCTGGTGACACAGGAATGTTGCTGCTTAGAAAACGACAACTTGAAATCATCACGTTTGTCATATAATCTAGTTGACAGATTAGAATCATTATCAATCTCCAACCTCAGGTCTAGATAATTGGAGAAATCAGCGGAGTCTGCATTATCCTTAATTTCAAGTTCCTTAGGATATATGGCATCCCAATCACTTAGGATTATTTAGCGACAATACATCGTCTATATGTCAAAAAGTGAAATTAAATTACATGTTAGTCTCTGATTCATATGATTATAGAAACAGGTCTGCCAATAATGCTGCACAGTTTGAACTCGTAGGAATATCACTAGTTTGCTGAAATATTCGACCACCAAATTTCACAAAAATATTATCAATCAGAAAATAAACCATATTTACCACATCTATTTCAGTATATTTGCATGGGCAATCAGGGTCACCTTTAACAAAATAAGCGGTATTATATTTAACTACAATATAGTGGTACCGACGTTGTCCCTTTTTGGAGAAAAATGAATTATTGATGAGTTTCTAAAGCTGAGACTTCAGTTCAGAATTAGGTATAGTTGTGTACAAAGTGGGAAAATCAAATGTTTTGATAGACAATGATAGACGTTACTTTTGAAAGTGTGTGAGCATGTGGATATTCCAATAAAGATTTGGAATTTTTTAGTATCCAAATTTGGTTTATACCACTTCTAGACTAGATGGTTTCACAGTACTTTTGGAGACCCTGTTTAATTTTAGACAATATAACAGTTAATACTTTAGGAAGGGCTTTGGTAGAACATGATGCTGTCGTGATATATGACCCATATTCCAGCTGGGTATTGGGTCCAGTTGGGTATTGGTTCCAGCATATATACATCATATGCTATAGAGCTAATTGCAGATATGAGGACTTTGTTCACAAAAGTTCCCCGCTAATTTCTGAACTGCTGCGACAAGGATGTGTTTTACTGAGCCTAATAGCTGCGTTTACAATTCTATGTATGTCATCACGACAGACACGACTTGGTTGAAAAGTACACCAAACCTGTGACGATTATGCAGCAGCTTGGATATTAATTTTGTTTTATTCATGGCGGTGGCACGTGTGGGGCAGGAAAATGTTCATTGTTTCAGGGACACTTGATCTCACCTTTTTACGACCATATATGTAGGTTCATGAAGTCCCATTCTGGATTTTGCCTGACACTTGATAGATTTGACAACAGGCTCGGTTTTGTTCACTTGGAATACCGATGTTCTATATTTAGGTATTGGTACCAGGTTTATGACTCGCCATACAATAATGAGTCCAATGTCAGCTAGGCAGGAACAATCCAGACAGTCATTCAGAAACTAGGAATTCATAAACAATGGTTATATCAGTTATTTTTATCTGAGTTGCTTGTTGATTGTACTGCCTCAATTCAGTCAACAACATGTACAGTCAACTGTTACTGTCAACAACAGTAATTCAGAAAATCCAAATTAATTATCCATTGACATCAGTTATTCTCATCCGAGTTGCTTGTTCATTGTACTGCCTCAATTCAGTCAACAACATGTACAGTCAACTGTTACTGTCAACAACAGTAATTCGGAAAATCCAAATTAATTATCCATTGACATCAGTTATTCTCATCCGAGTTGCTTGTTCATTGTACTGCCTCAATTCAGTCAACAATATGTACAGTCAACTGTTATTGTCAACAACAGTAATTCAGAAAATCCAAATTAATTATCTTTTGAGATATCAGTTATTTAAGAAAATCCAAATTAATTATCTATTGAGATATCAGTTATTCAAGAAAATCCAAATTAATTATCTATTGGGATATCAATTATTTAAGAAAATCCAAATTATTTATCTATTGACATATTAGTTATTTTCATAACTGATATGTCAATTGCTTGTTCATTGTACTGCCTCAATTGCTTGTTCATTGTACTGCCTCAATCCAGTCAAAAGCATACCTCCTCAATGTTCCAGTAGATTGACACAACTCGTCACACGAGAGGAACGACGTGCAGACGTAGGCAGGATTCTTTCAGTAGATGCAATAGGGTGTGTTACAAGAGCTGTTGCAGCGCGCCATCGATCAATGTGCCCCCATTCCTGGCTATGATGGCGACACTTCGGCTTTTATAATAAGTACAAATCAGCTGTTTTCATGGAACCAACCTCAGTCAAGTGGATGGAGCTTCCACCCCCCATCCGAACCACATAGGGACACGCAAAGAACTGAAACTTACTGGTCGATTCTTTTGGGGCAGATGTTCTTAGTGAGTACGTTAGATCATATGGGTGCCAAACATGGGCTCTCCTCTCCAAATGCTACGGCCATCGCTTGCCTTCCAACTCGCTATATGTATTACATAGAATTGTGAGTATGTATCATACCAACCTATTACCACGAACCTATTACCATAAGATTTCAAACAAAGCCCAACAACATTTAGTGTTTCAATGATACAATATCGTCATTCTAATGGGGCGTGTTACAATGTCCACATTCAGCACGGGCGGCATTTTATTAAGGGTCAGTTTTGGCGGAACAGAAATTGTGGCTGTTCAATTACGCTTGAACATCTGAACCACTAAAACATTGCTGCTAATACCCTCTATCAACCAGCTGTTAACAAAGCAGTGACACTTTCTAGCGCCCGTAATACCCTGCATTTGGAACGAAATTACACCCTCTCGAAAACTTCTTCTTTCATTGCGCTGCACAAAGGAGAAACATATACGTTAGGTCCACAATATACTCTGGCTTTCATCCTGAGAAAAATGAAGATGAAATGAACGTTTCAAGTATCAGGTAAATGATAATGACAAATATCAGGGGGGGGGGGGGTATTAGAAGAAATTGGATATGAACTGATTGATCTTTGCATGGATTGTTGCTTCCGGACTGAGTGGGTTATGTCGTAGCATCATTTTTATTCAATACAAATTTTAGCAGTAGTTTGTAGATTGACACGAACATTTGGGGCCCAAAGGGAACTCCAGATATATCCATTCTGTTACCTAGAAGTGATTTAGAGGGAACATATTTGAGAAAAAATTGTACTCATTCAGGAAGAAAAACAAATCTCCATTCGATATTCACTACTTGGCGGAATCTAGTCTACTGTACGCCTGATGGAATTAGGGCACAACCACCCAACAACCTATTGAAAACAAGCCGGGAAAGAAAACAAACAAACCCATAAGTAGGTGTATGACAAGGTGTATGACAATTGCGTAGTTTCATCGTTGATTGTCATTTTCCCGTGAAGCCTTTGGACGCGCCTCACTTCTGCGACCATTGTTCCCCCAAATTAGGATGAAACACTCAAAGCAAACACAAATTTTAATCGCATAACATATCTGGTAGATTTTGATAGCAAAGCGTGTTGACAGTGCTGGTTTGAATGTATGTATCAATCTATTACCACCATTAGATAAAATTATGATGCCCTGAAGTCGAGAAATTTAAAAGATGTTGCCACTTACAGCAGCCACAAACAATATGGATACAACAAACAAGGAGAGCCAAGTCATGGAAAATGTTTCTCAGCAAACTGGAAGTGAATTTGCTGGAAGGGAAGCAACCTGCTAAATTGACCCAACTTATACCAAGCGTTCGTGAATATTAACATGGCGACACAGAATTTAATATTTGGAAATCTTTTGGGGTCATTATACTTTTACTTCCCGCACCTCCATGTTTAGATATACAAAGTCCAACGATGTACACACTCCCTGTGTTGTGATGTAACAATACTCTGACTTAAATCGTTCAACACCGTTTTTTCAACACCGTTTGTATATATTCTGGCTTGTGATTGCGTACTTACATGTTTGTATTTTTCATGTATCTATTCCATGATTTTTGTTTCACATTTATATATTGTTTTCATAGGTCGTTATGTTGTTTTCATAGACCGTTGTATACTAATCTCGCCCCCCCCCCCCACCCCATCAGGTGTACCGTAGAAACAATTATAATACACACAATGTCTGTCCCTGATAACGCCAGTGTGTCTTTGGATCAACTACTTGGTCGAGTTTTGTTTTTATACCGAAATGTTGTATTTTAGGTTTGCTATTGGTCTCATCAAAATCTCGTATTGGTGGTAATAGATTGACACTTACGTTTATACCACTGAGCCGGTGTCACGTGGAGGTTAAATTTGTCCCCGAGGATACAATCAACTGAGTAGCCTTTTGGCTCGGACATGTGATTAGAAGAGGCGGATTTAAGGGGGTCCGGACCCCATGGACCCCCCTTTTTTGGGCAATAAAGGAGAAAGAGAAAGATAGAGCGGAAGAGAGAGAGAGAGAGAGAGAGAGAGAGAGAGAGAGAGAGAAAGGGCAGAGGAAGGAAAGGAGGGCAAGACTATACACATGATATAACACCATAGAAATATGTATTTAATTTAGGCCTATGACATGGTTCGTACTTCAGTGGGCCCCTACGGATATCTTGCTGGGCAGGTTTGTTTTCTAGGCTTTAACATGATTTGATATTTATTTTCGAATCCGAATCTCATCATGGAATTAAATGGATACGCACGCCTGCACGAAAGTATATCCTGTTTCACATCTCATCATGAAATTTTGGGTACCTCGGTTCTCCATGGTCAGAGTGAAAATAAAATGTACATTCAACTCAGGAAAACATTTGGCTTCTGGGGCCTTAGGCGGGCCCCATGCCCCATGTCCGAAAGTATTTTCTGCCATAGACTTTATTTTTTAGCTTATCGGCCCTTTAGGCCGATAAGCTATTGTCGTGGTTTTTCGTCCGTCGTCCGTCCGTTGTACGTCGTACGTCCGGGTCTGTAACTTTTTTTTGACATGATTAATTTCCCCATAAATTTGTCAGAACACACCTCAGCCCAGTATCTAAAGACGGTTGATTGAATCGTTTCTGCCGATTTGGCGGCCATTTTGACAAAAAATTGGCAATTTTGGACTTTGGTGGCCATTTTCTCAGAAACTGCCTATTCCATTTTGAGATTTTTGTTTCAACATTTCTCTCATGTACCTCTATGACGTGTATAAGTTTCGTTGCCCTTGTATCGCCGGTCTGCGTGTGGTGGCCATTTTGATTTTTTGACGGGTCGGCGGAAATTTTTTTTTTTTGTCCCAAATCGAGTCACTATTTGTTTTGAGCCATTTCCAGCAGAAAAAATTTTTTTTTGGCCATTCAAAATTTCCTCCATAATGGGAGCTGTACGGAGTAGACTCATAGAACACTTCAAGATAGAGCCTAAGTGTTGGCGCATTCAAATGGGAAATCATATATTGCAGTTTGAGTGGTGACTTTGAATTTGATCTTCAATGACCTTGAAAAGTCAAAACGACCTTTTTTGTCGAAAAAATGTGGAATTTTGTCTTTGGTGGCCATTTTCTCAAAATTCAGACAGTTTTCCCCAAAATCATGTATAAGATTCTCCTTATACACCTTTGTGATGTGTATAAGTTGTGTTGCCTTTGAAAGAACGGTCTGCGTGGGGCGGCCATTTTAATTTTTTGACAGGTAGGTGAGAAATTTTTGTTGTTGTCCGAAATCAAGTCATTATTCGTTTTGAGCCATTGTTTTTGGCCACTTAAAAATTTTTGGAATTTCACCCAATTTTTCCTTCATGATGGGAGTTTTGCGGGGTAAACTCATAGAACACTTCAAGATAGAGCCTAAGTATTGGCACATTCAAATGGGAAATCATATATTGCGGTTTGAATGCACAATCCATGAATCTGACCTTTGTATGTGTTTATATTGATGTGTACAAAGTTAATTTAATGGAAAGAGAAATTTTAGGGCAATTTTACATCCAGTGTTACTTGAATACTGAAGCGCCTGTTACGTGGAAACTTCAGCCTCTGTTACGTGAATCCTGCAGCACAATTGCTTGACACACACAAACAGACGAGTGTCACCTCCCATTAACTGATGAATTTTGTTCAACTGTGAACCAATCAACCCCCATGTACAGCAGCAGTGGGCAAAAGTTCCATTATATGGTGATTACATGTAGACAAAGAATCAATCGGACGATAATTGAGGGATGATCTCATTTCATGTGTTTATAGTTAATAATAACGAAGGTGTCAACAACAAATGAAACTACCACGCAAAAGAATATCATTATGTTAGTCTATCTGCTCAGTCCCTTTGCTGGAAACCTCGTTTGGGATGTGTTTCCAACCAAAGATACCCACCTACAATAAATTTTCTCAGATTATGTTGTTGTTTTTTTGCAGGCTTCCTGTAACTCCGCTATAGGAATCCTGTGCGCACGTTGACGACTGTGATTACTTACATCATTTCTCTTCGTCCTCGAATTTCATCATGGCATTATGGATACACGGGTTCTCTAATAGTCAGATTGGGTACAAAATGTAATACAACACTCAAGAAAACATTTGGCTTCTGGCGTCCTAGGCGGGGGTCTCAAAATGTTCTGGCGAATTATTGGATATCTATGACTAGAATCAATGAGGATGACTCAGTGAATGTTCGCCTAACAGGCGATCTTGAACGCGCTACTGGCTCTATTGTTCCACGGAGGCAGGCAGTAGCATCATTATTGAACACCAAGAAAACCGCTGGAGTGCGGCATGAAGCAATAGAGCCAGTAGCTGAAGCAATTCGCAGCTCGGTATAATATACTATGTACCCCACACTCAGCAGATAACTATTACTTATTGAAAAAAGTTGTAATAAATGTGAAGTTGACCACATACAGCAAATGCCATATTGCGTTAAGAATAGAACGATGAATGGAAGCTCATTGAGTGAGTGGTATGTACAAGACTGACATACTTCCCTTACACACTATGACTTACATTACAATCATATGATGTGCCACAACATCGAATCGAAATGGTAACAATATCAAGTCCGTTATTCGGTATTTGAGTCAATTGTAAAGCAAAAACTGGCATACAACTACGTCACAAATTGTTTTTTCATTGACATTTTTAATGATGATGATTTTGAAGTGTATGTATGTATCAACTTGTTACCTTAAGAATGTTTGAGACGCCTCGATGGTGTCCCATCTTCAGCTGTTAGCAGTCTCGATGTAGATTCATTGACAATAACCTAATAACCTGGCTGTGTGGTATAAACAACTCGCCCTTTCCATGCGCGCCCGTCTAACCCAGCCCACCCCCCTCGGCGCACCCCCACGGCGCCTCTTGCTATCAGAGTCTAGCGTGCAGCACGGTCGGCAGCAACTACAATCGGCAGCTTCCACACACAAGCAATACAAATGGAGTCGTACATAGTGATTTCTCTAACTTTGTGTACAGGTTGGTATGAATTGATATCAAGTAATGATCTTTATCTATTTATAGTATGTAGACGTCATCAATAATTGCAGGTGATCATAAAATGAATTATTGACAGCATCATTTATCAAAATGCTGATCGAATCCTGATGAGTTATTAGGAAGAGTTTTGCATTATTATACTGTTTCGGAGGTCTGAATAGTTATGTTGTTGAGCATTTGTATACTATTTCCATCAACTGTACAGTAGAAAAAATTACATGTCATACTCTGTCTGCCCCAGATGATGCCAGTGTGGCAACTTGTTTGATTCAACTTGTTTGATCCTAGGGTTTGATATTGTCATCATCAAAATCTAGTTGCATTGACGGTAATAGGTTTATACTTTCACACTTACATAGATGTGTGCTATGTATAATCACTCAAAATACCTTAAAATTTTTTATTGATTAAAAAGATTTTTTTCATTCAAAACTAATTCTCCAAGAGTTTCTTCTGGCTGAATTACAATATGACTAACGGTTTTTTTTCTTCAATTTTTTTCTTTCAAAAACTATAATGTTCTTGAGAATATTTGAACTGATGATTTACATTCGCTTCAACTCATTCTCCATGTGTTTTTTTTTATTAATAATGCCGACTGCAGTCATGTATCAACCATCTCACACCATTAGGCAATTGAAAATCTGATATGAAATATATTTTGTAAAGAGCATCAGACACACCCAATATTATTGTCCATAGGCACACTTGCGTGGTCAGGATCAGAACGCATCAAATTACTTCACATGTACGGATCCACTAAAAATCCTTAAAATTTCACCGGACACTGGTTCTAGGTACACAATAATACGCAATAATCGCTCGGAATAATTTACACCTTGATATTGAGTGCAGGTCTATCCAGTATTGAAGAAGGAACTTCTTGAACCCACATATATACGGTCTTAGGAGGTGAAATCTGGTTGTCCGGTAGACCGAGTAACTCCTGCCCCATTCACGGCACCAGTCACGATACTCCAAGAATTAACATGCACACAACTGATGCACATTCGCCATATTTGGTGTATTTATTTCCCAGATCGTGATGACGTCCACAGAACCTGATAAAGGCAGCAAGGGGACTTAGAGTTGGAATCAACTTTAAAATCAGCCAAATTTAGCATTCTTGTTTGTCACGCAAACTTGATAGTACATCTCGAGATAGTCAGGAATATATAGGAAATATGCACAGTTCGACAACAGATACTCAGAAAATTGCCGTTAATCGTGCATGAAAACAGTGGACAGAGAATGATCGGTCTGCCTACATTGCCGGTTGCCACAGTATGTAGACAAATACCAATGACGTCATGAGACTGTGTGTAGAACTCGCTCTTAAGGCGGACCGCTTCGAGGAAAAAATTGATGCGAGATTGACTGGTCCGAGTTTGAATCTTGATTTGGCAACTCAATTTAGCCACGTAAATACACGTTTTCAGACCCAAAGTTTTACGATTTCTCATTCTATAGACAAAACAAAGCTACTGCAGAATAAATACATTTCGTCAGGTCTAAAAGTGATTATAGCTTTGATGAATATACCCTTGTCGCAGCAGTTTGGAGATTAGACGGGAACTCATGAACAAGTATACTCAGCTAGAAAGATGAAAGTCCTAGGTCCATCTAGCTCTTGAATATCTAGGAATGTAGGTATCAATCTATTACCACAAATACAGTAGATTTTGATGAAGCCAATAAGAAACGTGAAATACAACATTTTGCAATAGAAACAAAGCCCGACCAAATAGTTAGCCAAAGACACACTGGCGTCATCAGGGGCAGACAGTGTGTTAGATGTAGTTTTTTTCTACTGTACACCTGATGGAATTAGTATACAACTGCCCAACAACCTATGAAAACAATTTAGAAATCCGAAACAAACCCCACGGAACAGATATATGACAAGTACATAAGTACCTAATCAATAGCCAGAAGGCTAATGAGTTGATGGTATCAGCTGGAATTCCCTGAGAGTTAATATTTACCTTCAATATATTCGTGATGAAAGCATGAAATTTTACAAATGAATTTAATCAGTCATTTCACAACGGATTATTATGTTGTTGGTACATATTTATCTGATGGCCTCCAGGCTAATGTCATATTTTCGCAAAATAAGACATAATATTAGTACACAAGTTATTCCTCTGTACAGAAGAAAGATATAGCTTATTAGGTTTAGATATATATTTGTGACATCCGTTTGAGATAATGCACTGATACAGAAGAAGTTATATCACTATCTTTACGAAGCGTAGCCGACTAATGATATCAACGTATATAATAATATATAAAATATGTCTGCACCACAATCTTATCACATTTGCGATAGAATGTAAGTGTTGCCAAAACACTCATAAATTTCCCAGACTTTTCCTATCATCCCATTGTAGGGGTATTCAAATTTCCGTAGAACTCACGTATGAATAATCTTGTATGATAATTGTTGAGTGTTGTATGAAATACCCCGGTTTATTATAGTCAGGAGCGTCATCATTACAATGAAGACAGAGTAAAACTTACTTCCCGATATGGAGGACACACTATCGTGTCTCTGTTTCACACGGGGGTCGAGGCTGTGCACAGTACCACAATAATTACTGCTATCCGTATCATTTTCATTTATTCAATCAGAGTGGGCCAATTTGGTCCCTATTTTCCCAAGATGTAAACGGCTGCTTGGTGCAACACGATTGGAGGAGGTGGTGCATCTACAATATTCACTCTCCAGATGTCCCAAATGGCTTAAACATGCTCGTCTTCATGTGGGGTTGCTTGAACTGGATGACGGGTGAAGACAAAATGTCGTCTTTTTTCACCTGGTCAAGCAGCGAGCAGTAAAGCTCAACTTGCACCAGGTAATCTCGATCATGGTTTTCCCTTTGGCGCCACACCTTGTTAGTCTGCTTCCGAAATATGGTCGAAATGTGGACCCTCAAGAGAGCACAATCATCCCCAGGTGTAACATAACAATATATGTAACAATTTTAATTAAATACTCAGTAAACATATTATTGAGATGTGATAATTCTTTGCTTGATAAATGTGTGAAGGGGCTGGGCAACATTTTACTCGCCAGTTAGAATAGCTGGGAATCTTTCGATACTGGACTGAGAGGATGAATACCGAACTCGGCTATGATCGCTCGGGATACTCGGTAATGGTTCCACCTTTGCTACCTTTTCACACTTGTACAATCAAATTTCAAATTTGGACACCGTTGCTTCATCGTAATCTTGTGGGTGCCATCTGAGTACCATCTTTAATGTCCGTCTGATTGTCCCCGTTCTGGACTACTCCTCGGCACATTCAGACCCTTGAGACCTTCGCTTGAAGGTCAAAGGACGGTCACCTGTTTACTCAGCTTGTGTTCACCCTTTCGGGCTTCGATTGTTTCTGTCCATTGTATCTATTTTTCATGGTGGGTTTGACCACCATCGAGTATTGTCATGTTCTGAGCCTCTTTCATCGATCGTTTATTGAAAAGAATGCACCAGAATGAAGGACATTTGATTGATTTGCACCTATGTGTTGCCGTGGTTTTGTTTTCTAGGAAGCATACTCCCAAACATAAGATCATTTAGGCATACAGTCATGCTCGATTGCAATAGATGCCAAACAAACTATTTGCGTCTTCAATGAGAAACCTTGCATCGGCAACAGGTCAGAAAAAGGGCACATTGAACGAAAACAACGAACAAGTTTGAGTAAATGATCGGCGACATAGCAGTTATCAGTTTTCTATATTTCGAGGCATTGATGACATATCTGATGATATTTAGGCTATTTAAATCATACCTCTGTTGGCTTTCAATTCGGTGTACGGAGAATTTTCCGTAGATTCACCAGAGCATAATCCTATAATTAATCACATTGGTTGTTCTCCGTATGACATCCAGACGATCGTATTCTGACGCCGTACACAATACATGTCCTCACTGCTGCATTGTATCAGCCATCACCACGGGGGTTAGATATTGAAATATTGCATGGTATAATTCTCTTTTCATTAGACCATACCGGCACCAACAATGCTGAATTCAATAGATTTGAATTCAAGTGTTATTCATGGTAGAATTGTGATTGCTAGAATTTTGTTCTTTTTCGAGCAGAGTTTTTATTTTAGAAATGTAGACCCAAGTTGATAGTATACGTGCCTTCATTCAATCAATGAGCCAGTTTATCTCCCCAATGGAAAATTCTATTGCATTATTGTCAGTGAGGAGAAGGGTGACAAGATTGAATATTGTGGCAGATAATCGCATATATAATTTATACAACAATGATGTAACAATGAGTTATTGTTATATCGCCGAAATACTGAAGTGCACAAGGCATACATTGTACTTTGTTACCTGAGTTTGGAGACATTTATTCTCCATTCCAAACCTCGCGGTAAAACAATAGTTTTTTTTTAGGTTAGCGAACCTTTGGTCCGATAACCCATTGCCGTGGCGTTGCGTCCGTCGTCGTCGGTCTACATTTTCATCTTTAAAGCTTACGATCGATTCTGTCTGAAATTTTACACAAAAATGCCTAAAAAATATTTTGAGAAGGAGGTATTTTTTTTAATTTTTTTTATTTTCGCATTTATTTCGAAACGGCGGCCATTTTTTGATGAAAAACTGTCAATTTTGGACTTTGACGGTCGTTTTCTCAAAATCTGTTCAGTAACTTTTTTTCAAAAATTGATACATAACACTTCTCACATATACACCTGTGACGTATATAAGTTACGTTACCCTGGTGACCCTTAAGTTTCGTTATTTTGTGCCCAACCTCGACCCAAATACGATTTTCCCATCTAAAATTCTCCAATGCTTTAAAATGGGACACATGTTGCCTAATGTCTCGCTTTAGGGATTAGAGATTAGGAATCAAATGTGGACATATAGGAAATAATACATGCTGAATATTCTCATTTTCAAGGTCAGAGCACAAAAATGCTAATATCTCTCTTATTATCGATTTTACAGCCTAGAAATCAATTATGATCATATAAGAAATGGTATATACAGATTATTCTAGTGACCTTGAATTTGACCGTTGACCTAAATTTAGAGGTCATAGGACAAAATGACTAATATTTCGCTTATTATCGACTTTACAGCTTAGGAATGAATTGTGAACATATAGAAAAAAGAAAATGATATATGCTGCATATTGCCATGACCTTGAACTCGACCTTTGACCTCATTTTCAAGGTCAGGGGAAAAAATGGCTAATATCTCGCTTATTATCGACTTTACAGCTTAGGAATCCATAATGAACATGTGTGAAATGATATATGCTGAATTTTTTTGTGACCTTGAATTTGACTTTTGACCTCGTTTCCAAGGTCAGAGGACAAAATGGCTAATATCTCGCTCATTATCGAGTTTACAGCTTATGAATTAATTGCGAACATGGAGGAAATGATATATGCTGAATATTCTCATGACCTTGATTTTTGACCTCCTTTTCAAGGTCAGATAACAAAATGGCTAATATCTCACTTATTATCAACTTTACGGCTTAGAAATCAATTGTGGTCATACTACAAGTGATATATGCTGAATATTCTCGTGACCTTGAATTGACCCATGACCTTATTCTCAAGGTCATGGGACAAAAAGGCTAATACCTAAAATATACAGTGGGGTCCAAAAGTCTTAGACCACTTTGAGTGTGTCATCATAATTAACGTACAATAGAAGGCTGTGATTATTACATGCGGACTCCAAAGCTGAATCTTCTGTTTTTGTTTATAGACATGTATCTCAAATTGATACCAGAAGGTTTATTTCGGAAAAATGAACAAATTTTACCAACAAATTTAAATAAATACGGAAATGTAACATATTCATTATATGTCACCAACTTGTCTTAAATTTGTGAAACACATAAGGAAAAGAGGTTGCAATGAAACTGATATTGACCAACACACATCATTAACCACATTGCAACCCAATCCTGTTATTATTCGCATTCAATCATTTTTGCTAAGCAAATTTAAAAACATTCAAATTTAGTGTTTTTACCCAAAAATTTAATCAGATATTCTTATGCTGCACAATCAAACTTTCTGAATATCTGATGGTAATTGTGTTTACATACATGAGAGTGACTGAAAGAACAAATAACCGATAACTAAGATGAAATAAATTAGAATTTATTGATAGGTTTTAGAAAAGGTGATATTTTCAGGGTGGTCTAAGACTAAAGGACCCCACTGTATATTGCCCGGTAACTTTTCTTAGCCCTTGGGCTAATTTTTTCCCATCAATTAATGATGCGCAGAGTATCTATATATACTATGATCAAACGAAGGAAACAAAACACTTTTGAAATGTGACAATGAAATCAGTCTTTTTAATGATATTCATATCATATCTGTCCGCTTCAACTTTTTACCGCTAATATAAACATTGAAGGAGCTTTTCTGTGATCTATCATTCCCTGGTACGCTGCCAGGGTAAGCTGTCCATCTGTTTCACTAGAGATTCTTGTCGCATCACATATATAATCCAGACGCAACGGACAATATTGGATTGCATTGTGGCTCATTATGTTGTGATGGTATTTTTCATCAATACACACTCTTCCTGCTAAAATATGTCATAGATTTTGTTGGTCTATCAACTAAATAGTGATTTCAGCAGTAGATTTCTTGACGTTATATTTTTCAGTAAAGATGTCTCTGTGTAGCGCATTTTGAATTTGGGTAATTGTATACCAACGATACGGATTCCATCAGGAATACATAGGAATTATGTGTATTTTATACACTGTCTTTTCCTGATGACGCCCGAGTGACTCAGGTATAAAATTGGTCGGGATTGTTTCCATTCCGAAAGGCTTTGATGTTAGGTTTTTTAATTAGCACCAACAAAAACTTTTACTGAGGGGTAAAAGATGTTTCATGATCGATATCGTCCCATCGGGAACAAGTCACCGGATTTGCATCGAACGTATCATCCTTCCTCGAAAAGTCTATATATTGGGCGTAGAAGAGGTCAGTTTGAGAGAGAATTGATTTTGATTTTTTTTCAGCAGTATGAAGACGAAAATCCGAGGCATACTGCGAACAGACGAAATCCGAGGCATACTGCGGAAAACAAAACCACCTTATAATTACCCATACACTGAATAGATCTTCTAACAAGAACTTTGATATTTATGCCAAAAATGTATTATTAAAAGTATTACATGTATTTGAGTCTAGGAGATATTATATTACTTCTGGTATCCGCTGTTAACAAATCAAGCGTGCATTAGCCTCGTTGATATAAACTTTTCCATCGGGATCCATGGCCATCTGATACCGTATACGGAAAACTGTAGTAACTATCTTTATCGTATGTTTTGCTCTTTTCCAGTTGTGTGTTTGACAAGCGCCTGTGAGTCTGGGTGGACTGAAGTGATGTCGTCTTGCTACAAGATATCAAACAATAAAATGTACTATGCTGATGCGGAGCAGCATTGTCATGGCATGGACTCTGAGCCCATCAGCATCCACTCTACTGCACAGAACAATGCGGTCTACACGGCCATGGTGTAAGTGGTAACAATTTGTTGTAGGGTTTGATAACAATTCAATAATTCTCACTACATATATATTGAGGAAAGTACATGACATAGAACCTACTGTGACCTGATTGACGTGGGCTTCATCGATGTGGTGTTAGACTGTAGAGAAATCTGATATAGCAACTCTCTGCAAGAACGACATGCCCTTTTCAAGCCAATATGATACCTTTACCGATAGCGTTGATACACTGAAATCTCTAGTGCGTTGATACACTCCACTCCTAATGTACCAGTATTCTTATTGGGATTATGTGGAAAACAAGGTGTCTACACAGATTCAATATGTAACATTATCCTACTAGAGCCTGACTCTAGACAATTGAGACTTGCAATACTTGCCGATTTCGAGAGCGCAGACGACCAGTAACGCTCACGCATGATATATTGATAGCAAATCTACGGAGCCCCCAAGGGGACTGTATGGGGAATTCTGGAATAATTATTTAGTTTCGAATAATACGAGGAATAGCTTCCTTTGAAGTGTGAAGTGAAATATCAATTTGTTGCTTCAAAATATGTATTGTTGTGAAACGAAAATGAGATTTCGGATGAATTCTCATTTTTTTCTCCGCGAGAAAAGAGTCGTGTGTAATATATTTGTCCAGACTATGTATAGTTCGATGGGTTCAAACTGTGTACCATTGCTGGCAGACATGTTTCCGTCTTGTAATAATCAGACACACATGATAACGCTAAACAACTTATGTGCTATGCCAGAACCGGTTGGGTCAGCACTTTTTTTTTCAAAATAACCATCTCTACGGAGACTCTACGGAGCCCCTAAGGGGATACAACAAAGAGTTAAGAACCTTTTCGCGTTCCCTCGCAATCTTTTCGCATTAGAATGCGATTTTTTCGTGTTCCCCCGCGAAGTTTTCGAGTTTGAACGCGATCTTGTAGCAAAACCTTCTCAGAAGTCATGGGCGTCAGCACAATTAAGCACGATCTTTTTGCGTTCGAACATATAAAACATGTATGGAATGTTCGCGAATTTCTCCTTTGAGTATATTCTGTGTAAAGTTATTGACTGTCGTCCGCTTTCGGGATCCTCGAGGATAGTCCTCTCACCACGAGTCCTTGTGGACGTGCATCCGCTATTCCGGATCCTTGCGGCGGCGTCGCTCACCGGAGGTCACTGCGGACACGGTAACCACTCTAGCATTTACGGTAACCAGGTAACAGCCCACCCGACACGCCCAGGCCTACGGACACCGTTCAGAAACTGGTTCATCACCACGGTGTTAGCTGGAGGGGCCTGGCGAGCCGCGGTCTGCCTCGGGGACGAAACCCCGTACAGTCCATCGAACTAGCCAGAGCCTACGTCACACCGTCCCGGGAAGGGAGAGAACTGGCGATCCACAGGGCTTGTGCCCCCGAGTCAGCAACTCGTCTCTCCCAGCCCGGGCCCCCCTATGGAAATTGTCCCCAGGGCCCCAAGGGGCCTCTACTCAAGACCAGGGAACGCAAAGCTCATGGCGAGCCTTGCGTGCATCCTTATGGCGAGTTATTGTCTCTCTCGGACAATCTCCTCTATCGAGTAGCTTCAAGTGTATATATAATACACCACAAGCTGTAGGACGCACGCGAGGTGTAATCAAACCATTGTTATAGTTTACTGGATAACGTAAATTACAATGCGTCGCCGTAGCAACGTCCGCTCGAATGGAGCGTCTCAAAACAAGGCCAAGACAGAAAATGCCACATAAATGGCATGTAGTTTTACAATCACCTGCCGCGATCTTTATCGCCACATTACCCCCTTCTTACAATGTTGGTCCCCAACATGCTCCGCCTGCGCCCAAAACCTCCCGAAACACGACGAGGGCATCGCATGGCGGACCGAAGGAAGCAAGGTGAACGGTACCCAGAAGTCACGGCGCAAAACACTAGGACTTTAAGAGTCCCTTTTGGAAGAATGGGGAACTACCCCCGGACTTACGGAGTAAACTATAATGCGCTTTGCAATTTTGAATAAACCCTCATAAACAAGCTAAAATTTTGACCGAGGTGGTCCAAAACCGTGTGATGACCTTGGAAGGTCATCCGTTATAAAAGGACGGTGTGTCGAGTCTTTGGAATATCTTTAAGGTTAAACTTTAAATTTAGAAATTTTGTAAAACGACACACCGGGTGATCAAAAGTGGTAGTACCTCTAAAAAGTGTTGCCGGCCGCCCTGCCGGCCGGCTCCTCAGATCCGCAGAACGGGTCTGAGGCAGGGCGGAGCCGCGGGAGCGACTTGCACGGCGGCGAGGCTAGCATCTAGCCTTCCCCCTCCGTCATGGGTTCCTCATCCGGGCCGCCTGTCCTGGGGTTCGGCGGCGGCGACGGGTCCCTACGCTGCGGAAGCAGCGGAACCGGCAGTGAGTAAGCCGGCTGCGCGGGCAGATGAGGCAGGCCCGGTGGCGCTTGCAGGGGCTTCTGCGGCGAGCCCTGCAACCCGGGTCCTGACGGGGCCATGATGACGGAGGCTGGTAGAGCTGTGGTGCTTAGGTGTGCGATGGCACCGAACATCTCTACCGTATCGCGGGTGCGCTGAGGACCGGCCGTGCGTTCTCCCCACACCTGGATTAGGTATGGGTAGATAGCCAGCTCCAAAGCGGCATCCGCCCGCTGGAGAGCCGCCTGGTTCCGGGCGGACGACTCAGGGTCATCGACGCCCTGGAGTAGGCGAGTCCGAGCGGCCTCAGCTTCGTCAAGACGACGCCGTAGCTGCTCATTCTCAGCCTCCAGGTGCTCCATCCTAGCGGCCACCTCTGGAGAGATAGAGGATCCCCCGGGCTGCTCGGCTAGAGCGGCGGTTCGACCCTGGTCGAACGCGCGCCGTTCAATGTCGGCCGACAAAGTCCAGTAGCTCTCAAGGCTCCGCCGGGTGCCTTCCATGAGGCCTTGGTCGTATGCAAGATCGCATGCGACACGAGAGGCCTCAGCGCGGCACCGGCTGAACCGGTCCAGAGAGCTATCCATCTCCGCCACAAGGTACTCCGCCGCTTGAGTGAGCCTACCACGCTGGGGGTGATCCCAGGGGTGCTCTTCTCTCGCGCGGACCAGCGCGGCCACGCCTGCGGACCCCGAGTCACGAATGGCCCGGGGCACTGGCAGGTTCACCAACGCCGGATCACCGGGGATCCGGTCCAAACCATCGCGACGATGGCCGACCGCCTGGCCTACGGACTCGCGGAAAGTCTCGTAGGCGCGGGCGGTCGTGGAACCGAACCTCCGGCGTACGTCCGCCGTGGCGTCAAGGGGATCCATGTCCAGGGAGGCGATACTTTGCCATCCCGCGGACGTCCCCTCAACCACCAACGAGGATGCGGACGCCGACCTCGAGAGAGGTGCCGCACGTCCGCCACTGCTTGCCACAGAGGGAGTTACACGCGGGGTCCTTGGCCGGACCACCGACGTGGCACTCGAGGAGGCGGAGGTGTCCGCCACCACCCGTCCCTCAGACGGACCCGCAGGTACCGTCACCTCTAGCAAGCCCGGGTAATCCTCCTGAGTCAACGCGCCCGGGGACTGCGGGGGTGTCGTCCTGGCCGGAGACGTTCCAGCGGACGAACCCTTCCCCTGAGTCCTTGTCGGGGGGTGCGGCTTAGGGGAAGCCACGGGTGTCTTGGCCGCAATCTGCGGCATCTCAGACACGACCATGGTGACCCGGTGCCGATCTTCCACTGCTGAAGTAGCCGGCGGTTGACGGACAGCCTCTGCTGCTGTCCGGGCGGCTTCCGCCGCCTGGTACTCCGCCGCAGTCTGGTCCATCGAGGCCGTCAGGCGAGCTGTGTAGCTCGAGCCCGCGGACACGATGCCAGACTCTTTCCATGCATCGTCCATGACGCGCTGTGCGAATCGGTAAAGAATCGGTTCCTCGACGTCCCTGACGTAGTCATGGACGTCACCACCCACGGTGGAATGTATCCAAAGTTGAATACAGGCCCCGCTTCATCACCAACGGTGTGAAGTCCCTCACCGCGGTGCGCACCCCCGCGGTGAGTGTTCAGGGCCTCCAAACTGGGGAAGTACCATTGCTCGGGGCTACGAGAGTAGCACCGCTCGCAAACGAACATCTTCACCCAGGGGTAATGGTACCCCGCAACGTGTCGACTCAGATGGTTGTAGGAAGGATACCTACGATCCCGAGTGAGCGCACGATGCGGGTCCTTATACCCGACCAGGGACTGCGGACAGAGGAGGCAAGTTACACCATCCTCCGTCTCGGGCGGCAGCGCGGCACGCTCCTCGTCCGTGAGTGGACGAGACCGTGTAAACGGCGTGTCGGCCGCCGTACCCGCTTCCGCCGTGCGGCGGCCACGCGGATCCCTGCCATAACGCGCGAGGAACATGTGCCCTGACGCACCCCAGGGAGTTCGGGGCCCATTCCGGCCCGCAGCCTCTGGATAGAGGGTGTGTGAACCAGACTCCGCAGGTGCGGACACCGAGGAGTTCTCGGCGGAACCGGTGTCCGGACGGCGACGGCCATCCGGACGGGTTTCCGCACGAGTACTCTCATCCGGCCCCAGAGACGCAAGCATCTCCGAGGACGGATGCAACTCAATGTCGACACGAGCGGGTCCCGTCTCACTGCAGTCCATCAACTCTTCCACGCGGGGAAAAGGAGACGGATTTAAGAGTTCTCGGCGCCTAAAGCAGCCAAGTTACTCTCTACAGTGCGGTCCGCCACGACCTCACTCTCGGACTCGGTTCCTGTGCTAGAACCGGAGCCGGAGCTGGATTCCTCAGAACCCACATACGCACCTTCGGGGATATCTGCCTTGTCATCCCCCTCAGGCTGTGCGGGTTTCAAGTACGTGTTACCGCGCTCAAGAGACCCGGTTCGTCTCGAGTACGTGTTACCGCGCTCAAGAGACTCATCTCCGGACTGGATCTCCAGATCCGCAGATCTGTCTCCACCAGTGCCGAGTGCTCGAATGACCAGAGATTAGCAAGTTACATAGCTTTAAGGCATCAAGTGTTGGCAGTTATACTGCACGCGCACCGCATGACGCGTTCCCGTGGAAATGTCTGTTCACTGCATCTATCAGATCGACAGACAAAAAAACGTTTTACACTAGCTCATACATATACACACATCTCCCCCCGGTGACTCCTATCACTCCATGTATATGGGTGGCTTACATACACAAGCCATCCCGGGGGAACCCGCTAAAATACTTCAGTAATCAACAACAGTCATAAGCTATAGCTTTCGCACTGCAATCAATGACGTGAAGTTAATCACCCTCGCAGGTTAAAGATTGTATACAATGTATCAAGAGTCAAACTACTTGTGGGTGTCACGATTATGTCAACCTATCAGCAGCGATAAATAAAAAATTTAACACCGCCCAAACAGCAATGGAAATAAATCCACCACCACTTGCTTACTTTTCATAGGTCACTGCATACAGCCTTTGATACAATGTACACCTTCTCCTTCACCCCTCTTGCGAAAGCAGAAATCTCTCGATTTCTTACTCTCTATTGCACCGGGAAAAAGATATATCTCTAAACTTTCTCATATATTTGGTAAATGAGTAAGAATAGCGTCTCCACGGGAACACGCGCACACTTGTGGCTTATAATCCTCCCATAAATAATACATGAGATGGAAAATAAACAAAATCACTCCCCATAGCCGCTGGTACGCTTACAAGGCGATCGAGCAAGCCCATGACAGGCGGACAGACAATTGGGCGCCCTGTGAGCATTCATGACGCGCCCACTAGCATCCCCAACGTACAGCCCGGCCACGGAGCAGGCCCGGTCAAACCTAGAGCCCAAACAAACGACTACCGGAGACTACCCACCACTTGCTTACTTTTCATAGGTCACGGCATACAGCCTTTGATACAATGTACACATTCTCCTACACCCCTCTTGCGAAAGCAGAAATCTCTCGATTTCTTACTCTCTATTGCACCGGGAAAAAGATATATCTCTAAACTTTCTCATATATTTGGTAAATGAGTAAGAATAGCGTTTCCACGGGAACACGCGCACACTTGTGGCTTATAATCCTCCCATAAATAATACATGAGATGGAAAATAAACAAAATCACTCCCCATAGCCGCTGGTACGCTTACAAGGCGATCGAGCAAGCCCATGACAGGCGGACAGACAATTGGGCGCCCTGTGAGCATTCATGACGCGCCCACTAGCATCCCCAACGTACAGCCCGGCCACGGAGCAGGCCCGGTCAAACCTAGAGCCCAAACAAACGACTACCGGAGTGCGGAGCCAATAGATTAGACGCGGAGCCGGCATGGGCCATAACCTCAATGGTTAGGGGGCGAACCCTTCATGCCGGCGCCCAATCTAGAGGCGCCCAAAGATGATGAAAGCAATAGCCGGCGGACGTCCGGAGCTGCCCGCGGACGGAGTCCAGGCCGGACGCCTACCATAGAATGGCGTATTGCCCTTATCCAATGAATACGATATTGGAATTAAAAGCCACCACAAGTGTTGCGCATGTAATATACGACCCCATTCTTAGAAGGAGGCTGGGGTTCCGGTCATTCCGGCCGGACCGCGTATTGTACGATCCGGACGAGAATGAGCGTCACCCGCCGCCGCGGCTGGTCCGCACACCAGCGTCCGGCCAGCGTAGCCGCTGTGTTAACTACGCCGGACAACAGGCGAACTGATGCGGATAGGGTTGCCGCATGTCCCTAGCGCTGAAAACTACGGGAGGGCGGATGCGGAGCGGCGACGTTACGACATGAAAGTATCCGCGGACCTCAACTCCGGAGATAGCCACAAAGTAGCCACCCGCGGAAGAAAGTCGTGCGGACTCTCACGGAACGACCTAAAACCCGTCCTTGGTGTGATAAACGGACACCGCAGACGCATCCGCTTGGGCGGAATGTTATTCCCACCCATACCGGGACAGCGCACGTGGTTTCCGGCGTGGCCGCCCGTCATCCGCAGGTACTGGAGGGAGTGGGGGTACCTGCGGATCGCCGTCATCCGGCTGATAGCCACCCAGTCCATCATCTGACGGGTCAGAGAGGTCCAGGAGGCCCACCATACGGCGCACACGCTCATCCAGAGTCCGCGGATGCTGACCGGACGGATCCAATAAAGGAGCATCATCCGGTTCCGCATCTTGAAAGAGCGGATCCATGACAAGCGGGCCCTCGTACTTCTTCGGGTTGTCGATGTGAACCACCAGAACCCTATCCGGGTCGGAGTCCCTCCGGATCCGGTAGTCCACGTCCGTAACCTGTTTAAGCACTGTAAATGGGCCTATCCACGGCTTAGCAAATTTATTGCCTTGCTTAAGCGGCGGAAGGAGACACCTTGTCTCCTTCCGCAAAAGCGGGCCTACCCTTAGCGTGGGCGTCATAGCCTCGCTTCTGCCGGATAGCAGACTTGTCCAGGCGCGCGTGCGCAAAATCATGGGCATTCGCCAGGGCGCGGCGAACCCACTCCACGTACTCCGGACCGCACTGGGGGTACTGCGCCGGTCTCTGCCGCAGTTGGATACATAATATCCACGGGCAGATTGAGCTCCCGGCCGTACAACATCGCGTGCGGAGTAACTCCGGTCGAAGAGTGGACCGACGACCTGTACGCCATTAAGACATACGGGAGGTGGTCATCCCAATCATTCGCACAATAGTTCACAAAGGCCGCCAGCATATTGAGGACCGATCGATTGAAGCGTTCGACCTGGCCATCAGACTGGGGCCTGTAGGGGGTGGTCTGCACCTTGGTACTGCCAGCATCTGTGCTAGGTTCCGGAACAGGTTGCTCTCAAATTGCGTGCCCTGATCCGAATGTACCTGCTTAGGTACCCCATGGTACACCACCCATCTATTCATCAGCAACCGAGCTACCTCATCCGCAGTCTGGCGGCGCAGTGGGTAGGCGTCGGTGTATTTGGTGAAATAGTCGGAAATCACCAGGATGTACCGGAAACCGCGCGGGGTGACCCGATGGGTATCCGGTATATCCAAAGCTATCCGATCAAACGTCGCGCCCGCCTTAACCGTGGTTAAGGGGTGGCGGCCAGGAGCCGGAACTCCTTTACGAGCTTGACACCGAGGGCAGGCTGCGCACCACTGTTGCACGTCCAAGCTGCTACCAGGCCAATGAAAGCGCTGTTGTAGCCTATGGACGGTCCTCCGGATCCCCAAGTGACCGGTCACCCGGAGGTCATGCAATTGGTGGAGTACTTCTTTCCGCAGCTCCGCCGGAAGCACCAACTGCCATATTGGAGGCAGTGGGGTCGGTGGCTCATAGCGCCGGTACAAGAGGCCATCCCTCAAGGAGAGTCTTTCCCGCTGGGATATTAGAGACAAAGTCTCCTCCCTGTAGGTTTTCCGCTCATCCTTAGAGGGTTTCTGGCCGGCCTCGAGGGCTGTAATTACCGGTGCCAGAGCACTGTCAGCTCTTTGCTTCGCAGCTATCTGCGCCGGAGAGTAGCCACCCAAGTAATTAGGCTCCTCATCCCTCGCGTCCGGCTGCGCCGCAGCGGCCATCACCACAGGGGGCAAGGACCGCTCATACTCAGACTCGCCAGAGGACGAGGGTACCCACGAGGAGTACACCGCTGGACTCGAGGAGGCCTCGCTGGAGCTGAGCCGCACCTCCGGTTCATATGCGGGACGCCCTCGCCGATATCGGCGGGTCCGCGCGCGGAGATGAGCCCTAGACGCTCCGGCCGCCGTGTTGTTAGAGGGGCGGCGGTCTGCGGTCTCCCCGGAACGTCCAATTCCGAGTCTGAGGACGAATCCGCAGCTTGCTGGGATGGAGCCATCCCTGCACAGCCAGGATTCTTGCACTTATGACAACGGGACAGGCCGTCCGCGTTGCCGTGCAACTTACCAGCGCGGTGCTCTATTTGCATGTCATTCTCCTGGAGTTTGACGAGCCACCGCGCCACCAAGCCATCGGCCTCACTATAGTTGAGGAGCCATCTCAGCGAACTGTGGTCAGTCCGCAAGCGGAAATGGCGTCCCAACAAGTAACGCCGGAACCGCTTGGCCATCTCACGGTGAGTGGTGCAGTAGTTCATTTGAGAGTGGCTCAAAGCCACACTCGCATAAGCTACTACCCGCTCTTGCCCGTCCACGATCTGCGATCTGCGAGAGGACACCGCCGAGTGCAAAGTTACTCGCCTCAGTGTCCAAAATGAACTCGCAGTCCGGACGAGGGTGCCGCAGCACCGGGGCCGCTACCAAGGCCTGCCGGAGCTCCGAGAAGGCATTAGCCTGCTCGGCGGACCAAACAAAATCGGCGCCCTTTTCTGTGAGGATAGTAAAGGGACGCGCGATCTCCGCAAAGCCGCAAATAAACCTGCGGTGATTGCTCGCGAAGCCCAAGAAGGACCTCACGTCCACCACATTACATTGCGGAGGCCATTTCTGTACGGCCGCCACCTTTGCGGGGTCTGGTCTCACTCCGGTGCCCGTTACCATGAAGCCCAAGTACAGGATTTCCTGCGTGAATAGTTCGCACTTACTTGGCTTCAATTTAAGCCCTGCTCCGCGGATGCGATGTAGCAGCATTTGGAGGTTGGTGAGGGTTTCCTCGAACGACCGGCCATAGACGACGACATCGTCGATGTAGACCATACATCGCTTCCAGAGGAACCCTTTAAGAACCATCTCCATTAGGCGCTCGAACGTCGCTGGTGCGTTACAGAGCCCGAACGGCATTACCTTGAATTGGTAGAGCCCGTTCTTGGTAACGAAGGCAGTCTTCGCCCGATCACTCTCCTCCATCTCCACCTGCCAATACCCGGAGGCCAGATCCAGAGCACAGAAGTAGTGCGACCCGGCCAGGGCATCGAAGGTGTCTTCGATGTGTGGGAGAGGATATGAGTCCTTCCGCGTGGCATCGTTGAGTTTACGATAATCCACGCAGAACCTCCACGAGCCATCCTTCTTCTTCACCATAACCACAAGGCTGGCCCAAGGGCTGTCACTGGGTTCGATGATGTCCAAGTCGAGCATCTTTTGCACCTCCTGGTCTATGACCTCTTGGTGCACTATCACTGCCCGACGAAGACGCTGCTTGAGAGGACGTTCGTCCATGAGGTCGATGCGGTGTTTGGCGACGTCAGTCTTGCCAACCGCACCATCTGGACCCATGAACACATCCGCCTACTGCCGCAGCAGTTTGCGGAGCGCTTGGCGCTGCTCTTCATCCAGCCGGTCCTCCGGAATCCGAGATTCCAAATGGTCCGGCAGGGTGAACGGGTCATCTCCGGCGGCCGCCGCCGCGCACGCAGCGCGGCAGACAGGATCGTCGGGGAGGACACGACTCGACGACGCGGGAGTAGCAGTAGCTGCTATGCATCCGCGCTGCAGTACAATAGGAGCATCCGTAGGGTTCACCACAAGGAGGGGCATCGCGCGGGGGTTGGACATGACCAGGGCCCCACCCAGCACGAGTCCAGTTCCTTCGGCGAAACTGCTCACTGGTTGCACTATACACGGGCGACCATCGAGGGGCATGCGGGGACGACGCGGCCTCGCCTCAATGATCATCTCGCTCATTGGCGGCACTACCACAGTGCGCGCCGCCCGCATTTGGAACGAATGCATCGGGCCCGTGCGGAAGAGGAAATATGTGTCCTCTCCCATCCGGAGTTCGCCCGCACTAAAGTTGGCGATCACCTGGTGGACCCGTAGAAAATTCATCCCAATAATCCCGGCCGCTCCGATATCCGCAACGATTGCCTCTGTCAGATACACCTTGTCCCAAGGGTAATAGGCAGATCGATGATCCACGAGGAACCGGACCGGCTCCCGTCCGAAGGGCAGGGGCAGGTACCAGCAGGGGTCCCTCACCAGTGCGCAGGTAGGGCGATACCGTTCGCACGCACTGGGCTCAGCTACAGAGTCCTCACCATCTGCCTCAGCCGCGGAGGAGCTAGACTGATCCCCAAGGACTACTTCCGGAGAAGTCATATCAACTTGAGGTTCGTCCTGCCCATCAGCGGGTGGGGCGGCATCTGACGCCACCGAACAACTGTCCCCGGACGTAGTGTTGGTCGCCACCACGTCCGGATCTAGTTTCCCTGCCGCGGGTTCCGGCCTTGCTGTCCCGGAGGACCAGACCGGAAGGAATTCCTCCGTTGCGGGCCAGGGAGGGGTTCCCTGGTATCCGCGCGAACGCAGGCGTTCCAACAACTCTGGACACTTCAGCCTAAAGCGTCCCTGCTTTCCGCGGAAATAACAGGGACGGTTCTGGGATGGTCCGGAGGTGAACGCGCAACATTCTGCGGGTCCCGGAGCTTCGATCCCGGCACAGTGCGCGATCATCTGCGTCATAAGACGGCAAAGTCTGCGAGCTACCCGCGCCTACCGTGGAGTCTGCCGGAGCAAACATCGACGCCGCGGACATAGGAGCAGGGAAACCATCGAGGGGCATGCGGGGACGACGCGGCCTCGCCTCAATGATCATCTCGCTCATTGGCGGCACTACCACAGTGCGCGCCGCCCGCATTTGGAACGAATGCATCGGGCCCGTGCGGAAGAGGAAATATGTGTCCTCTCCCATCCGGAGTTCGCCCGCACTAAAGTTGGCGATCACCTGGTGGACCCGTAGAAAATTCATCCCAATAATCCCGGCCGCTCCGATATCCGCAACGATTGCCTCTGTCAGATACACCTTGTCCCAAGGGTAATAGGCAGATCGATGATCCACGAGGAACCGGACCGGCTCCCGTCCGAAGGGCAGGGGCAGGTACCAGCAGGGGTCCCTCACCAGTGCGCAGGTAGGGCGATACCGTTCGCACGCACTGGGCTCAGCTACAGAGTCCTCACCATCTGCCTCAGCCGCGGAGGAGCTAGACTGATCCCCAAGGACTACTTCCGGAGAAGTCATATCAACTTGAGGTTCGTCCTGCCCATCAGCGGGTGGGGCGGCATCTGACGCCACCGAACAACTGTCCCCGGACGTAGTGTTGGTCGCCACCACGTCCGGATCTAGTTTCCCTGCCGCGGGTTCCGGCCTTGCTGTCCCGGAGGACCAGACCGGAAGGAATTCCTCCGTTGCGGGCCAGGGAGGGGTTCCCTGGTATCCGCGCGAACGCAGGCGTTCCAACAACTCTGGACACTTCAGCCTAAAGCGTCCCTGCTTTCCGCGGAAATAACAGGGACGGTTCTGGGATGGTCCGGAGGTGAACGCGCAACATTCTGCGGGTCCCGGAGCTTCGATCCCCGCACAGTGCGCGATCATCTGCGCTGCGCCGAAATCGTATTCCTCAAAGTCGCACTCGTCCGAGGACGAGCACGGCGCAGCGACTGGTGCCGCATGTGCGGGCATCCCTGTGGAGGGTGCTGGCGCACTAACCCACTGCGGGTTAGGTTCCCTGGCGGGTTCCCGGATGACCGGGTCCTGCCACGGGGTCACCTGCGATGCCTTAGCCGGAGGAGGGGTCGCCGCCTGTGCGGGAACAGCCGAGGCCGGAGCCGGGGCCGGAGGCAACTGTCTAGGGCGGACAGCTACCTCTAACGCAAGTGCGGAGTCAATCGCCTCCTCCATCGATCGCTTTTCATGGGTGGCCAGCCCGTATGATAAGTGGTAAGGCTGGCCATCGATGAACTGATCGATCAGCATCGTCTCAAACCGCCTGGCGCCCATGTCCGGATAAGCTCTCCGGCCGAGTATGCGCAGGTTAAACGCATAGTCTGTCACTGACTCAGTCGGTAGGCGGGTTTGCGCTTTGAACTCCCGTTCAAACTGCCACCTGTTGGTCGTCGGCGTGAACAGCAAGCGAAGTTGACGGGCAACCTCGCCGAAAGTTACTGTTCCTACCGGCAAACACTGCATAACGCAGAGAGCTTTTCCTTCCAAGCTCCCCGCGAGGACATGCCCAGCTTCCTGCTGGGTCCATCCCTCATACACGGCGGTCCGCCACACTTGGAGTAAGTAGTCCTCCAAGTCGGCGTTATCCCCGTTGAACCTTTTCCACCACGAAGAGTGGTCGGGCCCGTCATTGCGCTTACTGCGCGCCCGACGCGCGGATCCGGCTCCGGGGTTGTCCGTGTAAGACAGCAAAGTCCGCGAGCTACCCGCGCCTACCGTGGAGTCTGCCGGAGCAAACATCGACGCCGCGGACATAGGAGCAGGGAAGCTCACGCTCGCCGCCGGGTACATTCCCGCTAGTAACCCACCCTGGCTAGGTGCGGACGGCGCTTCCATCGAACCTACGGGGTAGGCTCCAGATGGGGCGGCAAAGCTAGCATAGCTCGGGGCCGGAGCCAACGGTTGCCACTGTCCGCCCAACACACTTTGCGCTCCAGGGTAAGTCGACCACGCGGCTTGCGCTCCAACCGTAGGGACGGTCGACGCGGTCGCCAACGTGGTGCCTCCGAGCCACGGAGCAGACGCGGATCCCATTGTGGGGACCACTGGCGTCTGCGGACTCGGAAGGACTTGGGGAGGGGCTATAGAACCAGCCTTCCCCGGGCTGTACGTGATCGTCGGGTCAACGTTCGCGGGCGGCTGATTTTGCTTGAACTGCTCAAGCGCTGCGGAAATCAGCCATCTCTCCCTCTCCGACAAAGGCCCCAAGGAGCCTTTTGACCGCGAAGAAGGGGAGCGGTCCCGTCGATCGGGTCGTCCCTGATGGGGCGACCGGGCACGATCGTAGCGCCCTTCCGGAGCCAGCGCACCTAGTGCTTGGGTGAGCTGGTCCACTACGCCCTGTACGGACCGTCCAGGATCCGTGCGGGAGGCTCGCGAAGGAGTACACCCTGCTGGATTTGGCGTCCGGAACGGGTCCGCATGTCCGGAGGAGACCGTGGTCACTGGCACTCGATCCCAGACGTCCGGAGGCGTCCCCTTGGAGAGTACCGGCTGACGAAATGGTCGTCCGGACACAGGCGTGCGCGGCGTAGAGCCGTTGCCAGCTCCGCCCACCGCGCCTAACAAGTCAAGGACAGGCCCTGACTGCAATGCATGTTGCGGCCCCGCGGGGCTCGACTCTACGTCCGGAGACGGAGTCAGGGACGCCGGGGTCGACTCCGCAGACTGCGTTCTGTCTACGGAGGTCTCCGCGCGTACCTTCTTACCGCCGGAGTCACCCGAAGATGTCTCACGGTGGCTGTCGCGCGACCGGGTGTGGTCCGCGACATTACCACCCTTATCCCTCCCGTTTTTCTCCTTTTCATCCTTTTTCTCTCTGTCTTCCGGCTTGTCTGCCATACTGAGATGTCCCAGAGGAGCGAGGGATTCCCCAGGGACGAAGGAGGCTAACGACACTGTGACCTTAGGCTGCAATGGAACGCTGTCGGACTGATCCTGGTCACGGCACCAATGTAAAGTTATTGACTGTCGTCCGCTCTTCGGGATCCTCGAGGATAGTCCTCTCACCGCGAGTCGTTGTGGACGCGCATCCGCTATTCCGGATCCTTGCGGCGGCGCCGCTCACCGGAGGTCACTGCGGACACGGTAACCACTCTAGCATTTACGGTAACCAGGTAACAGCCCACCCGACACGCCCAGGCCTACGGACACCGTTCAGAAACTGGTTCATCACCACGGTGTTAGCTGGAGAGGCCTGGCGAGCCGCGGTCTGCCTCGGGGACGGAACCCCGTACAGCCCGACGAGCTAGCCAGAGCCTACGTCACACTGTCTCGGGAAGGGAGAGAACTGGCGATCCACAGGGCTTGCGCCCCCGAGTCAGCAACTCGTCTCTCCCAGCCCGGGCCCCCCTATGGAAATTGTCCCCAGGGCCCCAAGGGGCCTCTACTCAAGACCAGGGAACGCAAAGCTCATGGCGAGCCTTGCGTGCATCCTGTGCACTCTCTCTCAGACAATCTCCTCGATCGAGTAGCTTCCAGTGTATATATAATACACCACAAGCTGTAGGACGCACGCGAGGTGTAATCAAACCATTGTCATAGTTTACTGGATAACGTAAATTACAATGCGTCGCCGTAGCAACGCCCGCTCGAACGGAGCGTGTCAAAACAAGGCCAAGACAGAAAAGGCCACATAAATGGCATGTAGTTTTACAATCACCTGCCGCGATCTTAGGGCAAAATCGCCACATCTGTCCCAAGGAACTGTGTACAAATCCTTTCAGCAGGATTTGGAGAACAAGGAAATATGAAAAGGCTAATGGTTTTTGTCATACTAGTCCCACAAATTCACGCGGAATAAATACCGCGCATAGATTGCAAAACAAACTCATATGCCAAGTAGTTAGTTAAATGATCATTACGCGTATTGGTTTATCTACTTCCCCAAATGGCATCCTTCGTGATTTTCATATCCCTTCTCGGAAAGTTTCCTCTTTCTTAGACTTTCGTTTAAGGATATGATTCACCATGCACGGAATGGTTTGCGACAGTAATAATACCGGTTTTTGTGTGTTTTGTTTCTATAGTACAGGAGACAAACCCTGGCTTGGACTGATACGACAGAGCTCCGTGTGGTCCTGGGTCGATGGTACCGCGTTCAGTTACGAGAACTGGATGTCCGGAGACCCACAAGGTGGCGACTGTTCCTACTGGGACGCCGACTCGGCCCGGTCGTGGCGGTCTGAGGACTGCGGTAATGAGTTTTTGGCCCTGTGCAAGCTACGAGAACCAGCAACAACAACACAAACTCCTACAACAACAACAGAAGCCCCCACAACAACAACAACAACAACAACAACAACAACAACAGAAGCCCCCACAACAACAACAACAGAAGCCCCCACAACAACAACAACAACAACAGAAGCCCCCACATCAACAACAACAGTAGCTCCAACGACTACCACGACTGCCACGACAACGGAAGAATTACTGACAACAACAGAAAGTCATGTAACCACACCGGAAGTGTTACACTGTAGTGGGATTGGTAAGTCAGCGCCGTATTACGACACATATGTTTCGAGAAATTCCATTTTGATGTATATCCAATTCTAATTCTGCAAAGATGACATGTTTCCAGACGATGCAGGGCTTGGTCCAGGACTGAAAGCAGGTCGTTTTTATTTCCACTCAAACCTTCCAAACACCGACCAATCATCAAGATCGGGGCGACTCTTCCAGGCTAAGAAGTGTCTCGCGGAGAACTCCTGTAAAGGATTCTATTTTGACGGGATTACTTGGCAATTTGTTTTTGATTGTTCAACGGTTGATTTGAATACTTTCAGATATTGGTTAAACTGAATGGTGGAACGACTTGCACGGTACTGTTCCAGGTGTTAACATAGTATATTGCAAGATATGCTTAATATGTGATATTTTCACTGCACAATCCCAGTATGATAATGTCGCGTCTGAAACGGAGTATTCGAGTTTTTTAAAAAATATATTATTGTCACATATAATTCATTGATGCATGAACAGTTTGCTCTAAAAGTCAAAACGGGACTAACCATGACACGTTAGTAGTTAGCTTCCAACTAGCTCGGCTAGTGTGATATCCCTTTAGCTCACATGGTAGAGTCTTGTACTACGTTCGTCTGTCCTGGGTTCGAATCCCCTCTCGGAACACTACCAAACTCTAAAATTGACTGTAGGTGGTGGTTCTGACGCTTACGCCAGCATACACATCATACGTTTGCTTGAAGCTACATGCAGCATGTAGCCTAGACAACTGTTCTCATATATGTTATCTCGTAATCGCTTGCAATATCGTGATTAGTTTCACGTTAATAAATGTTAATAAATCAATTCATTCGCCTTTACAGCTGGTTTTATGTGTTTTTGTCTTTGATAGTCGTCGTTTCAGGTGACTCAATCGAACATCGTCCACGACTGCTTGTATGGTTCGTTTATTACTTCTAAACACAAGTCTATGATATTAAAATACGCCGGTAATTTGTGCATGCAATCGCGCATAATCAACTCTGCAGTTTTCTATCATACATATTCACAGGAACAATAATTCATATGTAGTGTTACCGTACTTATTGTGATCAAATATGGTATAATCCTTTATGATGCTTAGCTAACAAGAAGAATAAGTAAACGTTTTTGGTTGTACCCAGTGAACTTTTGTTGTATTTGGTCGCCGCATCAGCGGCGGCCTATGGCATGACAACACCAATGATATTGCGTCATATCCGTTACAGTCAGAGAATTCCCTATTTTGAAAACGGGGGATGCCCTTGATCCCCCGCAGAATGGTGGGGGATATTTTGCTATGGCTGGTTGTTGACCCAGGCTGGTTGGCATTGCACACGAAGAGTTTCAAAACCACGGCACGCACAGAACGGCTCTGATGGCGAACGATATATATGGGTTGTCAGGCATGAAAATCAGTCGTTTTAAGGGGGTACCCTCAGAATTCGAGCTGTAGCAAAAAATCCAATTTATCAACATATATTTTCCTTACTATAGTGAGATCAGGAAATGAATTGGCTATCTTTGTATATAAGCTGCTAAGGTTTATCTTGTTCTGGGACGGAGCTATGGAGACTTGAATTTGGGCTTTTTATCATTGTTTTGTATGGCCGAAGGAATTAGTGAAATCTGTCCTGAAGGAAATACATGTATTCTATAATTTCTACTCTAGATTGAAGTTAACGTTAATGTTGCGTTCCCTTATAATGGTTTTGGTGCAAAAAGATTAAAATTGGCCTTTCCTCTGTGTTTTTGATGTATTTTTTACATAAACCGTGAATTTGGTGAAAATGCGTGATTTTGCAAAACAAAGAGGGCCCTCCCAAGAAATTGCTTCCCATGGCATGCATATGTACGGCTTATTTGTGCCTAAGAGATGCTGTTTTCAATCGGCAAAACAAGAAAATCTTTCAGAATACATGTGTTATTGATATAAACACCGTTTTTGAGAAAAAAATGCATATTTGAATTTTCGGCCGAACTAACAGAATTCCAGTTTAGCAGCTCAACTCCCGATGTTATGTTACTAAATCCCATAAAAGTTAATTATATATCATATTTTTGAAGATTTGATACCAGATTGACGATGATTTGCTTATTTTTGCTTGTGTAGCTGACCCTTTCATGTCATTTCGGTCCAATATTTGGGATGTAATTAATATTTGTAATTCCATGTGGCGCACATAATTCGTGGTTCTTTACAACAAAACTGCATCCTGGCTCTTAAGTACCTCAACCACTGTAGTATATGATAACATTAGCACCTGACACCAAAATTTGTAGCATCCACGATGAAATAACGTATTGATGGGCCAATTCCTTTTTTACGTTTTTACAATGGAACGAAGTCAGTTATTGGCTCATAAATCCAAAGTGATATAACTTGCACCCTTGAAACTTTGTACACATGTTATCTAGATCATAATCTATCACAATTTATTATCAGATGGTAGTGACACCAGGATCGCCTACAATCAGGCATGACAACACCAATGATATTGCGTCATATCCGTTACAGTCAGAGAATTCCCTATTTTGAAAACGGGGGATGCCCTTGATCCCCCGCAGAATGGTGGGGGATATTTTGCTATGGCTGGTTGTTGACCCAGGCTGGTTGGCATTGCACACGAAGAGTTTCAAGACCACGGCACGCACAGAACGGCTCTGATGGCGAACGATATATATGGGTTGTCAGGCATGAAAATCAGTCGTTTTAAGGGGGTACCCTCAGAATTCGAGCTGTAGCAAAAAATCCAATTTATCAACATATATTTTCCTTACTATAGTGAGATCAGGAAATGAATTGGCTATCTTTGTATATAAGCTGCTAAGGTTTATCTTGTTCTGGGACGGAGCTATGGAGACTTGAATTTGGGCTTTTTATCATTGTTTTGTATGGCCGAAGGAATTAGTGAAATCTGTCCTGAAGGAAATACATGTATTCTATAATTTCTACTCTAGATTGAAGTTAACGTTAATGTTGCGTTCCCTTATAATGGTTTTGGTGCAAAAAGATTAAAATTGGCCTTTCCTCTGTGTTTTTGATGTATTTTTTACATAAACCGTGAATTTGGTGAAAATGCGTGATTTTGCAAAACAAAGAGGGCCCTCCCAAGAAATTGCTTCCCATGGCATGCATATGTACGGCTTATTTGTGCCTAAGAGATGCTGTTTTCAATCGGCAAAACAAGAAAATCTTTCAGAATACATGTGTTATTGATATAAACACCGTTTTTGAGAAAAAAATGCATATTTGAATTTTCGGCCGAACTAACAGAATTCCAGTTTAGCAGCTCAACTCCCGATGTTATGTTACTAAATCCCATAAAAGTTAATTATATATCATATTTTTGAAGATTTGATACCAGATTGACGATGATTTGCTTATTTTTGCTTGTGTAGCTGACCCTTTCATGTCATTTCGGTCCAATATTTGGGATGTAATTAATATTTGTAATTCCATGTGGCGCACATAATTCGTGGTTCTTTACAACAAAACTGCATCCTGGCTCTTAAGTACCTCAACCACTGTAGTATATGATAACATTAGCACCTGACACCAAAATTTGTAGCATCCACGATGAAATAACGTATTGATGGGCCAATTCCTTTTTTACGTTTTTACAATGGAACGAAGTCAGTTATTGGCTCATAAATCCAAAGTGATATAACTTGCACCCTTGAAACTTTGTACACATGTTATCTAGATCATAATCTATCACAATTTATTATCAGATGGTAGTGACACCAGGATCGCCTACAATCAGGCATGACAACACCAATGATATTGCGTCATATCCGTTACAGTCAGAGAATTCCCTATTTTGAAAACGGGGGATGCCCTTGATCCCCCGCAGAATGGTGGGGGATATTTTGCTATGGCTGGTTGTTGACCCAGGCTGGTTGGCATTGCACACGAAGAGTTTCAAGACCACGGCACGCACAGAACGGCTCTGATGGCGAACGATATATATGGGTTGTCAGGCATGAAAATCAGTCGTTTTAAGGGGGTACCCTCAGAATTCGAGCTGTAGCAAAAAATCCAATTTATCAACATATATTTTCCTTACTATAGTGAGATCAGGAAATGAATTGGCTATCTTTGTATATAAGCTGCTAAGGTTTATCTTGTTCTGGGACGGAGCTATGGAGACTTGAATTTGGGCTTTTTATCATTGTTTTGTATGGCCGAAGGAATTAGTGAAATCTGTCCTGAAGGAAATACATGTATTCTATAATTTCTACTCTAGATTGAAGTTAACGTTAATGTTGCGTTCCCTTATAATGGTTTTGGTGCAAAAAGATTAAAATTGGCCTTTCCTCTGTGTTTTTGATGTATTTTTTACATAAACCGTGAATTTGGTGAAAATGCGTGATTTTGCAAAACAAAGAGGGCCCTCCCAAGAAATTGCTTCCCATGGCATGCATATGTACGGCTTATTTGTGCCTAAGAGATGCTGTTTTCAATCGGCAAAACAAGAAAATCTTTCAGAATACATGTGTTATTGATATAAACACCGTTTTTGAGAAAAAAATGCATATTTGAATTTTCGGCCGAACTAACAGAATTCCAGTTTAGCAGCTCAACTCCCGATGTTATGTTACTAAATCCCATAAAAGTTAATTATATATCATATTTTTGAAGATTTGATACCAGATTGACGATGATTTGCTTATTTTTGCTTGTGTAGCTGACCCTTTCATGTCATTTCGGTCCAATATTTGGGATGTAATTAATATTTGTAATTCCATGTGGCGCACATAATTCGTGGTTCTTTACAACAAAACTGCATCCTGGCTCTTAAGTACCTCAACCACTGTAGTATATGATAACATTAGCACCTGACACCAAAATTTGTAGCATCCACGATGAAATAACGTATTGATGGGCCAATTCCTTTTTTACGTTTTTACAATGGAACGAAGTCAGTTATTGGCTCATAAATCCAAAGTGATATAACTTGCACCCTTGAAACTTTGTACACATGTTATCTAGATCATAATCTATCACAATTTATTATCAGATGGTAGTGACACCAGGATCGCCTACAATCAGGCATGACAACACCAATGATATTGCGTCATATCCGTTACAGTCAGAGAATTCCCTATTTTGAAAACGGGGGATGCCCTTGATCCCCCGCAGAATGGTGGGGGATATTTTGCTATGGCTGGTTGTTGACCCAGGCTGGTTGGCATTGCACACGAAGAGTTTCAAAACCACGGCACGCACAGAACGGCTCTGATGGCGAACGATATATATGGGTTGTCAGGCATGAAAATCAGTCGTTTTAAGGGGGTACCCTCAGAATTCGAGCTGTAGCAAAAAATCCAATTTATCAACATATATTTTCCTTACTATAGTGAGATCAGGAAATGAATTGGCTATCTTTGTATATAAGCTGCTAAGGTTTATCTTGTTCTGGGACGGAGCTATGGAGACTTGAATTTGGGCTTTTTATCATTGTTTTGTATGGCCGAAGGAATTAGTGAAATCTGTCCTGAAGGAAATACATGTATTCTATAATTTCTACTCTAGATTGAAGTTAACGTTAATGTTGCGTTCCCTTATAATGGTTTTGGTGCAAAAAGATTAAAATTGGCCTTTCCTCTGTGTTTTTGATGTATTTTTTACATAAACCGTGAATTTGGTGAAAATGCGTGATTTTGCAAAACAAAGAGGGCCCTCCCAAGAAATTGCTTCCCATGGCATGCATATGTACGGCTTATTTGTGCCTAAGAGATGCTGTTTTCAATCGGCAAAACAAGAAAATCTTTCAGAATACATGTGTTATTGATATAAACACCGTTTTTGAGAAAAAAATGCATATTTGAATTTTCGGCCGAACTAACAGAATTCCAGTTTAGCAGCTCAACTCCCGATGTTATGTTACTAAATCCCATAAAAGTTAATTATATATCATATTTTTGAAGATTTGATACCAGATTGACGATGATTTGCTTATTTTTGCTTGTGTAGCTGACCCTTTCATGTCATTTCGGTCCAATATTTGGGATGTAATTAATATTTGTAATTCCATGTGGCGCACATAATTCGTGGTTCTTTACAACAAAACTGCATCCTGGCTCTTAAGTACCTCAACCACTGTAGTATATGATAACATTAGCACCTGACACCAAAATTTGTAGCATCCACGATGAAATAACGTATTGATGGGCCAATTCCTTTTTTACGTTTTTACAATGGAACGAAGTCAGTTATTGGCTCATAAATCCAAAGTGATATAACTTGCACCCTTGAAACTTTGTACACATGTTATCTAGATCATAATCTATCACAATTTATTATCAGATGGTAGTGACACCAGGATCGCCTACAATCAGGCATGACAACACCAATGATATTGCGTCATATCCGTTACAGTCAGAGAATTCCCTATTTTGAAAACGGGGGATGCCCTTGATCCCCCGCAGAATGGTGGGGGATATTTTGCTATGGCTGGTTGTTGACCCAGGCTGGTTGGCATTGCACACGAAGAGTTTCAAGACCACGGCACGCACAGAACGGCTCTGATGGCGAACGATATATATGGGTTGTCAGGCATGAAAATCAGTCGTTTTAAGGGGGTACCCTCAGAATTCGAGCTGTAGCAAAAAATCCAATTTATCAACATATATTTTCCTTACTATAGTGAGATCAGGAAATGAATTGGCTATCTTTGTATATAAGCTGCTAAGGTTTATCTTGTTCTGGGACGGAGCTATGGAGACTTGAATTTGGGCTTTTTATCATTGTTTTGTATGGCCGAAGGAATTAGTGAAATCTGTCCTGAAGGAAATACATGTATTCTATAATTTCTACTCTAGATTGAAGTTAACGTTAATGTTGCGTTCCCTTATAATGGTTTTGGTGCAAAAAGATTAAAATTGGCCTTTCCTCTGTGTTTTTGATGTATTTTTTACATAAACCGTGAATTTGGTGAAAATGCGTGATTTTGCAAAACAAAGAGGGCCCTCCCAAGAAATTGCTTCCCATGGCATGCATATGTACGGCTTATTTGTGCCTAAGAGATGCTGTTTTCAATCGGCAAAACAAGAAAATCTTTCAGAATACATGTGTTATTGATATAAACACCGTTTTTGAGAAAAAAATGCATATTTGAATTTTCGGCCGAACTAACAGAATTCCAGTTTAGCAGCTCAACTCCCGATGTTATGTTACTAAATCCCATAAAAGTTAATTATATATCATATTTTTGAAGATTTGATACCAGATTGACGATGATTTGCTTATTTTTGCTTGTGTAGCTGACCCTTTCATGTCATTTCGGTCCAATATTTGGGATGTAATTAATATTTGTAATTCCATGTGGCGCACATAATTCGTGGTTCTTTACAACAAAACTGCATCCTGGCTCTTAAGTACCTCAACCACTGTAGTATATGATAACATTAGCACCTGACACCAAAATTTGTAGCATCCACGATGAAATAACGTATTGATGGGCCAATTCCTTTTTTACGTTTTTACAATGGAACGAAGTCAGTTATTGGCTCATAAATCCAAAGTGATATAACTTGCACCCTTGAAACTTTGTACACATGTTATCTAGATCATAATCTATCACAATTTATTATCAGATGGTAGTGACACCAGGATCGCCTACAATCAGGCATGACAACACCAATGATATTGCGTCATATCCGTTACAGTCAGAGAATTCCCTATTTTGAAAACGGGGGATGCCCTTGATCCCCCGCAGAATGGTGGGGGATATTTTGCTATGGCTGGTTGTTGACCCAGGCTGGTTGGCATTGCACACGAAGAGTTTCAAGACCACGGCACGCACAGAACGGCTCTGATGGCGAACGATATATATGGGTTGTCAGGCATGAAAATCAGTCGTTTTAAGGGGGTACCCTCAGAATTCGAGCTGTAGCAAAAAATCCAATTTATCAACATATATTTTCCTTACTATAGTGAGATCAGGAAATGAATTGGCTATCTTTGTATATAAGCTGCTAAGGTTTATCTTGTTCTGGGACGGAGCTATGGAGACTTGAATTTGGGCTTTTTATCATTGTTTTGTATGGCCGAAGGAATTAGTGAAATCTGTCCTGAAGGAAATACATGTATTCTATAATTTCTACTCTAGATTGAAGTTAACGTTAATGTTGCGTTCCCTTATAATGGTTTTGGTGCAAAAAGATTAAAATTGGCCTTTCCTCTGTGTTTTTGATGTATTTTTTACATAAACCGTGAATTTGGTGAAAATGCGTGATTTTGCAAAACAAAGAGGGCCCTCCCAAGAAATTGCTTCCCATGGCATGCATATGTACGGCTTATTTGTGCCTAAGAGATGCTGTTTTCAATCGGCAAAACAAGAAAATCTTTCAGAATACATGTGTTATTGATATAAACACCGTTTTTGAGAAAAAAATGCATATTTGAATTTTCGGCCGAACTAACAGAATTCCAGTTTAGCAGCTCAACTCCCGATGTTATGTTACTAAATCCCATAAAAGTTAATTATATATCATATTTTTGAAGATTTGATACCAGATTGACGATGATTTGCTTATTTTTGCTTGTGTAGCTGACCCTTTCATGTCATTTCGGTCCAATATTTGGGATGTAATTAATATTTGTAATTCCATGTGGCGCACATAATTCGTGGTTCTTTACAACAAAACTGCATCCTGGCTCTTAAGTACCTCAACCACTGTAGTATATGATAACATTAGCACCTGACACCAAAATTTGTAGCATCCACGATGAAATAACGTATTGATGGGCCAATTCCTTTTTTACGTTTTTACAATGGAACGAAGTCAGTTATTGGCTCATAAATCCAAAGTGATATAACTTGCACCCTTGAAACTTTGTACACATGTTATCTAGATCATAATCTATCACAATTTATTATCAGATGGTAGTGACACCAGGATCGCCTACAATCAGGCATGACAACACCAATGATATTGCGTCATATCCGTTACAGTCAGAGAATTCCCTATTTTGAAAACGGGGGATGCCCTTGATCCCCCGCAGAATGGTGGGGGATATTTTGCTATGGCTGGTTGTTGACCCAGGCTGGTTGGCATTGCACACGAAGAGTTTCAAGACCACGGCACGCACAGAACGGCTCTGATGGCGAACGATATATATGGGTTGTCAGGCATGAAAATCAGTCGTTTTAAGGGGGTACCCTCAGAATTCGAGCTGTAGCAAAAAATCCAATTTATCAACATATATTTTCCTTACTATAGTGAGATCAGGAAATGAATTGGCTATCTTTGTATATAAGCTGCTAAGGTTTATCTTGTTCTGGGACGGAGCTATGGAGACTTGAATTTGGGCTTTTTATCATTGTTTTGTATGGCCGAAGGAATTAGTGAAATCTGTCCTGAAGGAAATACATGTATTCTATAATTTCTACTCTAGATTGAAGTTAACGTTAATGTTGCGTTCCCTTATAATGGTTTTGGTGCAAAAAGATTAAAATTGGCCTTTCCTCTGTGTTTTTGATGTATTTTTTACATAAACCGTGAATTTGGTGAAAATGCGTGATTTTGCAAAACAAAGAGGGCCCTCCCAAGAAATTGCTTCCCATGGCATGCATATGTACGGCTTATTTGTGCCTAAGAGATGCTGTTTTCAATCGGCAAAACAAGAAAATCTTTCAGAATACATGTGTTATTGATATAAACACCGTTTTTGAGAAAAAAATGCATATTTGAATTTTCGGCCGAACTAACAGAATTCCAGTTTAGCAGCTCAACTCCCGATGTTATGTTACTAAATCCCATAAAAGTTAATTATATATCATATTTTTGAAGATTTGATACCAGATTGACGATGATTTGCTTATTTTTGCTTGTGTAGCTGACCCTTTCATGTCATTTCGGTCCAATATTTGGGATGTAATTAATATTTGTAATTCCATGTGGCGCACATAATTCGTGGTTCTTTACAACAAAACTGCATCCTGGCTCTTAAGTACCTCAACCACTGTAGTATATGATAACATTAGCACCTGACACCAAAATTTGTAGCATCCACGATGAAATAACGTATTGATGGGCCAATTCCTTTTTTACGTTTTTACAATGGAACGAAGTCAGTTATTGGCTCATAAATCCAAAGTGATATAACTTGCACCCTTGAAACTTTGTACACATGTTATCTAGATCATAATCTATCACAATTTATTATCAGATGGTAGTGACACCAGGATCGCCTACAATCAGGCATGACAACACCAATGATATTGCGTCATATCCGTTACAGTCAGAGAATTCCCTATTTTGAAAACGGGGGATGCCCTTGATCCCCCGCAGAATGGTGGGGGATATTTTGCTATGGCTGGTTGTTGACCCAGGCTGGTTGGCATTGCACACGAAGAGTTTCAAGACCACGGCACGCACAGAACGGCTCTGATGGCGAACGATATATATGGGTTGTCAGGCATGAAAATCAGTCGTTTTAAGGGGGTACCCTCAGAATTCGAGCTGTAGCAAAAAATCCAATTTATCAACATATATTTTCCTTACTATAGTGAGATCAGGAAATGAATTGGCTATCTTTGTATATAAGCTGCTAAGGTTTATCTTGTTCTGGGACGGAGCTATGGAGACTTGAATTTGGGCTTTTTATCATTGTTTTGTATGGCCGAAGGAATTAGTGAAATCTGTCCTGAAGGAAATACATGTATTCTATAATTTCTACTCTAGATTGAAGTTAACGTTAATGTTGCGTTCCCTTATAATGGTTTTGGTGCAAAAAGATTAAAATTGGCCTTTCCTCTGTGTTTTTGATGTATTTTTTACATAAACCGTGAATTTGGTGAAAATGCGTGATTTTGCAAAACAAAGAGGGCCCTCCCAAGAAATTGCTTCCCATGGCATGCATATGTACGGCTTATTTGTGCCTAAGAGATGCTGTTTTCAATCGGCAAAACAAGAAAATCTTTCAGAATACATGTGTTATTGATATAAACACCGTTTTTGAGAAAAAAATGCATATTTGAATTTTCGGCCGAACTAACAGAATTCCAGTTTAGCAGCTCAACTCCCGATGTTATGTTACTAAATCCCATAAAAGTTAATTATATATCATATTTTTGAAGATTTGATACCAGATTGACGATGATTTGCTTATTTTTGCTTGTGTAGCTGACCCTTTCATGTCATTTCGGTCCAATATTTGGGATGTAATTAATATTTGTAATTCCATGTGGCGCACATAATTCGTGGTTCTTTACAACAAAACTGCATCCTGGCTCTTAAGTACCTCAACCACTGTAGTATATGATAACATTAGCACCTGACACCAAAATTTGTAGCATCCACGATGAAATAACGTATTGATGGGCCAATTCCTTTTTTACGTTTTTACAATGGAACGAAGTCAGTTATTGGCTCATAAATCCAAAGTGATATAACTTGCACCCTTGAAACTTTGTACACATGTTATCTAGATCATAATCTATCACAATTTATTATCAGATGGTAGTGACACCAGGATCGCCTACAATCAGGCATGACAACACCAATGATATTGCGTCATATCCGTTACAGTCAGAGAATTCCCTATTTTGAAAACGGGGGATGCCCTTGATCCCCCGCAGAATGGTGGGGGATATTTTGCTATGGCTGGTTGTTGACCCAGGCTGGTTGGCATTGCACACGAAGAGTTTCAAAACCACGGCACGCACAGAACGGCTCTGATGGCGAACGATATATATGGGTTGTCAGGCATGAAAATCAGTCGTTTTAAGGGGGTACCCTCAGAATTCGAGCTGTAGCAAAAAATCCAATTTATCAACATATATTTTCCTTACTATAGTGAGATCAGGAAATGAATTGGCTATCTTTGTATATAAGCTGCTAAGGTTTATCTTGTTCTGGGACGGAGCTATGGAGACTTGAATTTGGGCTTTTTATCATTGTTTTGTATGGCCGAAGGAATTAGTGAAATCTGTCCTGAAGGAAATACATGTATTCTATAATTTCTACTCTAGATTGAAGTTAACGTTAATGTTGCGTTCCCTTATAATGGTTTTGGTGCAAAAAGATTAAAATTGGCCTTTCCTCTGTGTTTTTGATGTATTTTTTACATAAACCGTGAATTTGGTGAAAATGCGTGATTTTGCAAAACAAAGAGGGCCCTCCCAAGAAATTGCTTCCCATGGCATACATATGTACGGCTTATTTGTGCCTAAGAGATGCTGTTTTCAATCGGCAAAACAAGAAAATCTTTCAGAATACATGTGTTATTGATATAAACACCGTTTTTGAGAAAAAAATGCATATTTGAATTTTCGGCCGAACTAACAGAATTCCAGTTTAGCAGCTCAACTCCCGATGTTATGTTACTAAATCCCATAAAAGTTAATTATATATCATATTTTTGAAGATTTGATACCAGATTGACGATGATTTGCTTATTTTTGCTTGTGTAGCTGACCCTTTCATGTCATTTCGGTCCAATATTTGGGATGTAATTAATATTTGTAATTCCATGTGGCGCACATAATTCGTGGTTCTTTACAACAAAACTGCATCCTGGCTCTTAAGTACCTCAACCACTGTAGTATATGATAACATTAGCACCTGACACCAAAATTTGTAGCATCCACGATGAAATAACGTATTGATGGGCCAATTCCTTTTTTACGTTTTTACAATGGAACGAAGTCAGTTATTGGCTCATAAATCCAAAGTGATATAACTTGCACCCTTGAAACTTTGTACACATGTTATCTAGATCATAATCTATCACAATTTATTATCAGATGGTAGTGACACCAGGATCGCCTACAATCAGGCATGACAACACCAATGATATTGCGTCATATCCGTTACAGTCAGAGAATTCCCTATTTTGAAAACGGGGGATGCCCTTGATCCCCCGCAGAATGGTGGGGGATATTTTGCTATGGCTGGTTGTTGACCCAGGCTGGTTGGCATTGCACACGAAGAGTTTCAAGACCACGGCACGCACAGAACGGCTCTGATGGCGAACGATATATATGGGTTGTCAGGCATGAAAATCAGTCGTTTTAAGGGGGTACCCTCAGAATTCGAGCTGTAGCAAAAAATCCAATTTATCAACATATATTTTCCTTACTATAGTGAGATCAGGAAATGAATTGGCTATCTTTGTATATAAGCTGCTAAGGTTTATCTTGTTCTGGGACGGAGCTATGGAGACTTGAATTTGGGCTTTTTATCATTGTTTTGTATGGCCGAAGGAATTAGTGAAATCTGTCCTGAAGGAAATACATGTATTCTATAATTTCTACTCTAGATTGAAGTTAACGTTAATGTTGCGTTCCCTTATAATGGTTTTGGTGCAAAAAGATTAAAATTGGCCTTTCCTCTGTGTTTTTGATGTATTTTTTACATAAACCGTGAATTTGGTGAAAATGCGTGATTTTGCAAAACAAAGAGGGCCCTCCCAAGAAATTGCTTCCCATGGCATGCATATGTACGGCTTATTTGTGCCTAAGAGATGCTGTTTTCAATCGGCAAAACAAGAAAATCTTTCAGAATACATGTGTTATTGATATAAACACCGTTTTTGAGAAAAAAATGCATATTTGAATTTTCGGCCGAACTAACAGAATTCCAGTTTAGCAGCTCAACTCCCGATGTTATGTTACTAAATCCCATAAAAGTTAATTATATATCATATTTTTGAAGATTTGATACCAGATTGACGATGATTTGCTTATTTTTGCTTGTGTAGCTGACCCTTTCATGTCATTTCGGTCCAATATTTGGGATGTAATTAATATTTGTAATTCCATGTGGCGCACATAATTCGTGGTTCTTTACAACAAAACTGCATCCTGGCTCTTAAGTACCTCAATCACTGTAGTATATGATAACATTAGCACCTGACACCAAAATTTGTAGCATCCACGATGAAATAACGTATTGATGGGCCAATTCCTTTTTTACGTTTTTACAATGGAACGAAGTCAGTTATTGGCTCATAAATCCAAAGTGATATAACTTGCACCCTTGAAACTTTGTACACATGTTATCTAGATCATAATCTATCACAATTTATTATCAGATGGTAGTGACACCAGGATCGCCTACAATCAGGCATGACAACACCAATGATATTGCGTCATATCCGTTACAGTCAGAGAATTCCCTATTTTGAAAACGGGGGATGCCCTTGATCCCCCGCAGAATGGTGGGGGATATTTTGCTATGGCTGGTTGTTGACCCAGGCTGGTTGGCATTGCACACGAAGAGTTTCAAGACCACGGCACGCACAGAACGGCTCTGATGGCGAACGATATATATATGGGTTGTCAGGCATGAAAATCAGTCGTTTTAAGGGGGTACCCTCAGAATTCGAGCTGTAGCAAAAAATCCAATTTATCAACATATATTTTCCTTACTATAGTGAGATCAGGAAATGAATTGGCTATCTTTGTATATAAGCTGCTAAGGTTTATCTTGTTCTGGGACGGAGCTATGGAGACTTGAATTTGGGCTTTTTATCATTGTTTTGTATGGCCGAAGGAATTAGTGAAATCTGTCCTGAAGGAAATACATGTATTCTATAATTTCTACTCTAGATTGAAGTTAACGTTAATGTTGCGTTCCCTTATAATGGTTTTGGTGCAAAAAGATTAAAATTGGCCTTTCCTCTGTGTTTTTGATGTATTTTTTACATAAACCGTGAATTTGGTGAAAATGCGTGATTTTGCAAAACAAAGAGGGCCCTCCCAAGAAATTGCTTCCCATGGCATGCATATGTACGGCTTATTTGTGCCTAAGAGATGCTGTTTTCAATCGGCAAAACAAGAAAATCTTTCAGAATACATGTGTTATTGATATAAACACCGTTTTTGAGAAAAAAATGCATATTTGAATTTTCGGCCGAACTAACAGAATTCCAGTTTAGCAGCTCAACTCCCGATGTTATGTTACTAAATCCCATAAAAGTTAATTATATATCATATTTTTGAAGATTTGATACCAGATTGACGATGATTTGCTTATTTTTGCTTGTGTAGCTGACCCTTTCATGTCATTTCGGTCCAATATTTGGGATGTAATTAATATTTGTAATTCCATGTGGCGCACATAATTCGTGGTTCTTTACAACAAAACTGCATCCTGGCTCTTAAGTACCTCAATCACTGTAGTATATGATAACATTAGCACCTGACACCAAAATTTGTAGCATCCACGATGAAATAACGTATTGATGGGCCAATTCCTTTTTTACGTTTTTACAATGGAACGAAGTCAGTTATTGGCTCATAAATCCAAAGTGATATAACTTGCACCCTTGAAACTTTGTACACATGTTATCTAGATCATAATCTATCACAATTTATTATCAGATGGTAGTGACACCAGGATCGCCTACAATCAGGCATGACAACACCAATGATATTGCGTCATATCCGTTACAGTCAGAGAATTCCCTATTTTGAAAACGGGGGATGCCCTTGATCCCCCGCAGAATGGTGGGGGATATTTTGCTATGGCTGGTTGTTGACCCAGGCTGGTTGGCATTGCACACGAAGAGTTTCAAGACCACGGCACGCACAGAACGGCTCTGATGGCGAACGATATATATGGGTTGTCAGGCATGAAAATCAGTCGTTTTAAGGGGGTACCCTCAGAATTCGAGCTGTAGCAAAAAATCCAATTTATCAACATATATTTTCCTTACTATAGTGAGATCAGGAAATGAATTGGCTATCTTTGTATATAAGCTGCTAAGGTTTATCTTGTTCTGGGACGGAGCTATGGAGACTTGAATTTGGGCTTTTTATCATTGTTTTGTATGGCCGAAGGAATTAGTGAAATCTGTCCCTATATCAAATACAAAGTTACTTTAACTTCCGGTGCCGCTTAGCACAGTTCACCTTTTTCCACCTGCCGCTCAGCGCACGAACTGATATTCTAGCACAAACATCTTTCAATTTTATCAGTTTATTTGACTGACGATCTCACAGCAAGAATTTTGGCCAACGCATTTGTTTCATGCGGCGACCACTTTTGCTACTCTGGATCCCTGACGTTTACTTGTTACTTATATAAACACTCAGCCTGAGCGACGCGGAGCGTCTGAGATGGCTGTCATTCACCCTCGGGACGGAAATCGTTTGGACATCTTTTCAACTAATAAATCAAAATTTTCCACAACTGTACCTTCTAGGCCCCATCTATCTACCGAGAGGACATAGGGGATACATATTTGACAAACAATCAATGACTTTATCACTGAAATATCCCAACTTGAAAACGCAACTTGGAATAGTTTGCCATAGGTTGAGAACAAAGGGTGGTAGAATAATGTGTGACACCACTTTATAGGGGTTTTCCAGTATGAGAAATCCATTACTGGTGTTGTTTTGATGATTATATGACATAGTAATGTGTTAAAGGCATATTGAAGGAAATCATCTGCCCTGAAGACAGGAGCACTTTATTTGTGTCATATTCAAGATTATGAATTAAGTAAAGGTTCATTTTAATACGGTTTGCATGGTTTAATATGGTTTTACATGCATGTCATATGATTACATTTATGTCCATCATGGTGTTGTCACATATCTGGCCACAAGAAGCACTCTGATTGTCAACATTATCACACCAACCACAGGTTTGATGATATGTGGTTCACCATATTCCGGCCAACCTTTACCAAACACTGGCCATGTATAAATATAATTTCACCTACTTGCGGCCAGTGATTTCCTAACATACATTTCAATGTTGTTTTGCCACTTAAAGGATTATGGGTCAATATATGAACAAATTTCAGATATTTCCAGGGCGCATGTATATTTGAAACGTATGGTTATTTTTAATTCATCATTCAAATCAGTCAGAAGCCAGTATTAGTAGAGACATAGTTGAACAGTTATGTATCCTTGAAATTGCAAATTACCAGCATGCAATACTGTCAGCAGTGCAATAATCCTACCAAAATACCCATAGCTGTGATCAACTCATATATTGTTGTTGTATATTGTTGTTGTAAAATGTTAATGTGTATTGTTGCTGTTGTGACGAGACTGCAAACATCATCTTCTAATGTACCTAGATCTATCAACTCATTATTGCTTACTATTTTTCTAATGCTATTGTACATACTATTGTTGATGTTATTGGTATGTCATGCAAACAGTGTCTTCTAATCTACCTATGTCTATGAACTATACGACCATTATATGCTGGAATGCAAAAAATTATTTCGAATTCAAATTTTTGACAGACATAGACAGATACAAATTTTCCATTTGTATAGCCCATACCTGAATTTGCATTCAATTCTGTGATTCTACAACACAGATTGTATACCTCATGTAGTGCCATGAACATATGAATTTTCAACAAGCATATAGATATAAGTACATAGTTCACCTTCGTATACACGTGACTTTGCACTTAATTATGTCAAATTTATGTGGTTTAACTACAACCATTGTATTCCTCAACATAAAATTCCCAGTCATCCATAGATACATATTTTATAGACACACATATACCTTCGTATCATACAAGTGGCATCATGAGCACATCACTTTCTACACATGTCGCAGATGTGATTTCCAGGGATGATGTTGGAGCAAGCCTCGTGGCGCCATTTGAGGCACGAAGAACACTATCCAGTCTTCAGGTGGTAGCTGGGTGTACTTGCTCATTACAATATAAACTTTCTCCTCTGCATCCAACTGACTCTGGATTCTGGATACTTCTGTCTTTTTAGGTTACCGGACCTATGGTCCGATAACCTATTGGCATGGCGTTGCGTCCGTCGTCCGTCGTCCGTCGTCGTCCGTCGTCGTCGTCGTCGTCGTCGTCCACATTTTTATCTTTTTTGTTTACGGGCGGATTTTTCTGAAATTTTGCAGAAAAATACTTAAAAATAATACAAGAAGGAGGTATTTTTTAGTTTTTTGATTTTCGCATTTTTTTCAAAATGGCGGCCGTTTTCGACGAAAAATGCCTGATTTTGGACTTTGGCGGCCATTTTCTCAAAATCTGTTCAGTAACTTTTTTTCTTTTTGATACATAAGACTCCTCATATGTACTTCTATGATGTCTATAAATTTCGTTGCGCTTGAATCGCTCGAAGTGGGCCATTTTGGCCCAAACTCGGCCCAAATGGGACTTTCCCATGTTAAATTCTCCTATGCTTTATAATGGGACACATTATGCCTAATATCTCACTTGATATTGAGATTAGAGACTAGGAATAAATTGTGAACATATAGGAAATGATATATGCTGAATATTCTCGTGACCTTGAATTTGACCTCTGACCTCAGTTTCAAGGTCAGAGCACAAAATGGCTTATATATCGCTTATTATCGACTCTACAGCTTAGGAATCAATTGTGGACATATAGGAAATAATATATGCTGAATATTCTCGTGACCTTGAATTTGACCTTCGAACTCATTTTCAAGGTCACTGGACAAAATGGCTAATATCTCGCTTGTTATCGACTTTACAGTTTAGGAATCAATTGTGAACATATAGGAAATGATATATGCTGAATATTTTAATGATATCGAGTTTGACCTTTGACCTCATTTTCAAGGTCACATAACAAAACGGCTAATATCTCGCTTATTATCGACTTTACAGTTTAGGAATCAATTGTGAACATATAGGAAAGGATATATGCTGATTATTCTCATGACCTTGAATTTGACCTTTGACCTCAGTTTCAAGGTCACAGGACAAAATGGCCAATATCTTGCTTATTAGCGACTTTACAGCTTAGGAATCAATTGTGAACATATAGGAAATGATATATGCTAAAAATTCTCATGACCTTGAATTTGACCTTTGACCTCATTTTCAAGGTCACAGGACAAAATTGCCAATATCTTGCTTATTAGCTTCTTTACAGCTTAGGAATCAATTGTGAACATATAGGAAATGATATATGCTGAAAATTCTCATGACCTTGAATTTGTCTTTGGACCTCATTTTCAAGGTCACATGACAAAATGGCTAATATCTCGCTTATTATCGACTTTACAGCTTAGGAATCAATTGTGAACATATAGGAAATGATATATGCTGAATATTCTCATGACCTTGAATTTGACCTTTGACCTCATTTCCAAGGTCACAGGACAAAATTGCTAATATCTCGCTTATTATCGACTTTACAGCTTAGGAATCAATTGTGAACATATAGGAAATGATATATGCTGAATATTCCCGTGACCTTGAATTTGATCTTTGACCTCATTTCCAAGGTCACAGGACAAAATTGCTAATATCTCGCTTATCGACTTTACAGCTTAGGAATCAATTGTGAACATATAGGAAATGATATATGCTGAATATTCTCGTGACCTTGAATTTGACCTTTGACCTCATTTTCAAGGTCACAGGACAAAATGGCCAATATCTTGCTTCTTAGCGACTTTACAGCTTAGGAATCAATTGTGAACATATAGGAAATGAGATATTCTGAATATTTTAATGATATCGAGTTTGACCTTTGACCTAAATTTCAAGGTCAGTCATTTTATTTTCAAAGTCAGATTACAAAATGGCTTATATCTCGCTTATTATCAAATTTACAGCTTAGGGGTCCATAGTGAACATATAGGAAATGATATATGCTGAATATTCTCGTGACCTTGAATTTGACCTCTGACATCAGTTTCAAGGTCAGAGCACAAAATGGCTTATATATCGCTTATTATCGACTCTACAGCTTAGGAATCAATTGTGGACATATAGGAAATAATATATGCTGAATATTCTCGTGACCTTGAATTTGACCTTCGAACTCATTTTCAAGGTCACTGGACAAAATGGCTAATATCTCGCTTGTTATCGACTTTACAGTTTAGGAATCAATTGTGAACATATAGGAAATGATATATGCTGAATATTTTAATGATATCGAGTTTGACCTTTGAACTCATTTTCAAGGTCACATAACAAAATGGCTAATATCTCGCTTATTATCGACTTTACAGTTTAGGAATCAATTGTGAACATATAGGAAAGGATATATGCTGAATATTCTCATGACCTTGAATTTGACCTTTGACCTCAGTTTCAAGGTCACAGGACAAAATGGCCAATATCTTGCTTATTAGCGACTTTACAGCTTAGGAATCAATTGTGAACATATAGGAAATGATATATGCTAAAAATTCTCATGACCTTGAATTTGACCTTTGACCTCATTTTCAAGGTCACAGGACAAAATTGCCAATATCTTGCTTATTAGCTACTTTACAGCTTAGGAATCAATTGTGAACATATAGGAAATGATATATGCTGAAAATTCTCATGACCTTGAATTTGTCTTTGGACCTCATTTTCAAGGTCACATGACAAAATGGCTAATATCTCGCTTATTATCGACTTTACAGCTTAGGAATCAATTGTGAACATATAGGAAATGATATATGCTGAATATTCTCATGACCTTGAATTTGACCTTTGACCTCATTTCCAAGGTCACAGGACAAAATTGCTAATATCTCGCTTATTATCGACTTTACAGCTTAGGAATCAATTGTGAACATATAGGAAATGATATATGCTGAATATTCCCGTGACCTTGAATTTGATCTTTGACCTCATTTCCAAGGTCACAGGACAAAATTGCTAATATCTCGCTTATCGACTTTACAGCTTAGGAATCAATTGTGAACATATAGGAAATGATATATGCTGAATATTCTCGTGACCTTGAATTTGACCTTTGACCTCATTTTCAAGGTCACAGGACAAAATGGCCAATATCTTGCTTCTTAGCGACTTTACAGCTTAGGAATCAATTGTGAACATATAGGAAATGAGATATTCTGAATATTTTAATGATATCGAGTTTGACCTTTGACCTAAATTTCAAGGTCAGTCATTTTATTTTCAAAGTCAGATTACAAAATGGCTTATATCTCGCTTATTATCAAATTTACAGCTTAGGGGTCCATAGTGAACATATAGGAAATGATGTATGCTGAATAGTTTGGTGATCTAGAATTTAACCTTTGATCCCATTTTCAAGGTTGGAGATATGGCGATTTCAGTGGTCACCTTGAATTTGACCTTCAACTTTCTCGGCTTAACTCTGTATATTTCTCCGGTAACCTTTCTAGCCCATTGGGCTAATTTTTGGTGCTACTTCCTTTTACTTCGTTTGTTTTTTTCTTTTCGTGGAACATTCTGCTCCTTCTTGAGTGATCTTTGGCGCATACGTTCCTGTTTCTGTCGTTCATTCTATTTCTTCTCCCTTTGCTCCGCCTTTTGCATTTCCATCACTTCACTGGATGTAAGTGGGAAGTACTTTTGTTGCTTTCGGTTTTTTGCTGCGTACATTTTTCGAGCAAGTGGGATACGTTAGCTAGAGGATCGTTGGTAGGATGTCACTGCCGACATCAGCAGACAAGGAAGTGGTCCATATAGATCCATTTGAAGCAGGTGGTGCAACATCTAGATCCACAGTGCTGGACCTACAACTGTCAGCATGGAATCAACAGTTGGCTGAGCAGGATCCGCAGCTGGCAGTACGGTTTCCCTAGCAGGCAGTGCTGGATCCACTGATTTTGACATAGTTTCCACAGCTTGGAGCACAAGATCCCAAGAAGTCAGTCCGGGTCCCTGTCAGGCAGTGCAAGTCAAGTACATGACATGATTCAAAACATGTCTTCACCTCAGCTTACAGTCGATGACCACCAAGGCCATTCCAGGTGGTAACTGGTCCTGCACGGTGACCATGTTTGTGATCAGGATCACATTGCAGGAACTTGACGTGAACGATGTTGCAGTTGGCGTTTGATTGGCGTTGTTCTTCGACACTTGAACTGATTGAGTCATACAGCATATTCGTCTGAAATGCCTCCTGGGAGAGCTGCAAGGTTGAATGAGAATATCCCACAAGCTCTGAACCCGGCTCGGATATTGGCTTCAGTCATGGCCTCACTCCATGCTTTGGTGAACAGTCCAATGAAGTTTGATTTGGAAATCATAACCCTAGGGTGCTCAGTCATCACAGTTTGAGCGTTCAGGTTGTGGTATGTTTCCAGTGGTCCGAACGCTGTGTGATCACATTGTTTCAGACAATGTGACGTGTTGGCTGGAAGTTGTATTATTGTGTTTATATTCTACATGTATACTGCCAGTTCCAACAGTTCAACATAACTGTGGGAGTCGTATCCATCAATGGTCAGAATATGGGCCTTTCAATTCCGATGTTAGGGAGAAAGTTTGACTCAAACCACATTTTTCAGCTCCCTTAATAACATTCCTCCGATCCAGGCAGCTCTCTCTCAACATGTCAAAAGATCCTTGCTTCAAGCAAGCTTCATCTGAAATCAGTCAGCCGCCTGTCACAAGACGGTCCTTACCTTCGTCAGTGGGGGCGAGAACAAGGTGCAAACCACCAGGGATGGCCACCTCTGTGGATCACGCTTCCTGACGCCAGTAAGGCCTGTGTCTGCACAAAATGATGCAGGGGGGCGACTGCGAGTGTTACAGAACAGGACTCCATTGCACAATGCTGTGCAAGTGGAAAGGTGGGTGTCTAAACACTGATGAGAACCAGTATGTTCGAGAAACTGAAATGTGCCACATTCTTTTCTGTTATTTGGTCTGAAACAGTAGTTGTGATAGTTTAGCCGGATTAATGCAAAAATAGGAATGTGTTTTATGTTAAATAAATGTCACGGCTGTATAGAATAGTAGTAAACTCACTGTTTTTTTTATATGACATGTACATATCATGTTTCAGTGTGAAGTTCTTACAACGATGGTGACTGGTATTTTATTCGATGATTGTAACCATTTTAGTCCTGTGCCTGGTGGCCATCTTGATTTTTCTCTTGAATTTTCTTTTTAATATGGGTTTTATGGACGCCATTTTATTGCTCTCCCATGACACAGCAAAAGGTCTGAAACCAGAAGCTATGCTATCACAATTATACACACAAAAGTCCCAAGAAATTTATGGTCAACATTGATATTTCTAGTGATTTTTAAGTCTGTGACTGGTGGCCATTCTGCATTATTATGAAGTACTGCCAAATATGGATTTTGATGACGCCATCCGATTCCTCACCCAGGAAAACCATGGTCTAGAACCAAAAATCATGTCTCTATCACGAATATTAGTGCAGTTATGGGCCGCAAATGATTTCCGGGTTGCGGCCATCTTTGATTTATGTAAAATGGCCGACACAGAGGGAGCCCAGCTTGGCTCCCTCAAAAAATCAAAATGTCACCGTTATATCTACCTCTGATCCAAAAACGTTGCTTGTAGCCCAATTTGAACAAATATTTGACTAAGCCCCCTGACTATTTTATGTATTTTGTTTTTCGATAGCTTTGCCCATTCTGCCAATAACAAACTTCTGCCCGGCGGGCCAAAAATTCCACACTCTGCCCGGGCAGCTCCCGGTTTAAGAAAACGTCATTTTCGAAGAGTAAACAAAAGCACATGGTCAAGTTTCCTGGCTTGATTCCGTCATGTATGACGTTTCTGCCGCCAATTTACGTTTTTTCGCAGGTGGTCTGAAATGGCGTTTGAATCGGATCAAGGTGTGAATAAAGCTGTATTTCTTGCTTATTTCTTTAGATTCGGCCACTTAAAACACTCTAAAATGCCCCTAACATCTACTGGCATATGATAAATTTAATATGTTGACTAATCATTTATTGACTACGTATTTCGGTTCAAACCCCATGTTCTATCCTACTCAGGTGATCAATGGTTTGTCAACACATCTGTGTAACTCCCGATAAATCTAGGAAGTGTTCATTTATAATTTCCTAAAGCTATTTCTTATCGACAGTATATCAACATTCAATCATTTATACCCTGTCTGGGTGATCATAGTTTTCTCTTTATGATACGATATTTATTTCAGGAGCATCAGCTGAAGCTCCCTACTTCCCTTCACTGGGGAGTTTCTACCATTCGGTTCAAATCATCATTTGAAATGGTTCATTGCAGATAACAATGAATTATTACCGATTATTTCCCAGTGTCCGAATAATTAGAAATAAAAAAGTTCGATGGCACTGACAAGCATCCTGTATTTGTTTGTTGTTTTGTTTTATTCAAGCGTCACTGAAAAACTATGAATTGTATTCCAAGACAAGCCTACCTTGACCAATATATGCATCTGCCAGAAATAAACTTCCCATGAAAAACTTGATACAGCAATAATTACCATGATTACTCTCCTCTCCTCTCAGTTGGTTGCCTTTCCTAAACCCATTGAATAAAATCAAGGAATGAAAAGAATCGTATTGTACACAACTTCACAACTTGTACACAGCTTTAGTCGTACACAGCTTTAGTCGGACCAGTATGTGTACTTGTGTTCCCATCTATTATGCAAAAGAACTTCGTGAAATTAAACAATGTCATCATGATCTCCAACTGCACTCATTTTCGGGAGTTCAGTCGGTTATTGTAAATTTTTAGCTTACCGGCCCTTTGGGCCGATAAGCTATTGTCGTGGTATTTCGTCCGTCGTCCGGCGTCCGTCGTCCGTCGTCCGTCCGGGTCTGTAACTTTTTTTTGACATAATGAATTTCCCCATAAATTTGTCAGAACATACCTTCGGCCAGTATCTAAAAACGTTTTTTTAATTTTTTTGATTGAATCGTTTTTGCCTATTTGGCGGCCATTTTGGACGAAAAATTGCCAATTTTGGACTTTGGAGGCCATTTTCTCAAAAACTGTCTGATCAGTTTTGAGATTTTTGTTTCAAAACATTCCTCTCATGTACCTTTATGACGTGTATAAGTTTCGTTGCCCTTGAATCGCTGGCCTGTGTGTGGCGGCCATTTTGATTTTTTGACGGGTCGGCGAAAAAAATTTTTTTTGTCCCAAATCAAGTCACTATTCGTTTTGAACCATTTCCAGCAAAAAAAAAAATTTTTTTTTTGGCCATTGAAAAATTTTTTGGACTTAGAAAATTTCACCCAATTTTCCTTCATAATGGGAGCTGTGCAGAGTTAACTCATAGAACACTTGAAGATAGAGCCTAAGTATTGGCACATTCAAATGGGAAATCATATATTGCGGTTTGAGTGATGACCTTGAATTTGACCTTCAATGATCTTGAAAGGTCAGAACAACCTTTTTTGTTGAAAAATGGCCAATTTTGGATTTTTGATGGCCATTTTCTCAAAAACTGTCCAATCAGTTTTGAGATTTTAGTTTTAAAACATTCCCCTCATGTACCTCTATGATGTGTATAAGTTTCGTTGCCCTTGAATCGCCGGTCTGCGTGTGGTGGCCATTTTGATTTTTCGACGGGTCGGCATAAAAAAATTTTTTTTTTTCTAAAATCAAGTCACTATTCGTTTTGAGCTATTTCCAGCAAAAAAACCCAAATTTTTTTTTTGGCCATTGAAAAAATTTTTGGACTTTCACCCAATTTTTCCTTCATAATGGGAGCTGTGCGGAATAAACTCATAGAAGACTTCAAAATAGAGCCTAAGTATTGGCACATTCAAATGGGAAATCATATATTGCGGTTTGAGTGATGACCTTGAATTTGACCTTCAATGACCTTGGAAGGTCAAAAACGATGAATTTTGTCTTGTGGCCATTTTGTCAAAATCTATTCAGAAAGTTTTTCTCAAAATAATGTATAAGATTCTCTTTATGTACATTTGTGATGTGTAATTTGATTTCGTATTATAGTCCATGCAGAAAATGTGTTTCCAGCAACATTTACGAACATGTTTTGACAATTAGAGTTCAAGATCTGTGTAGCAATTTATATGTTGGAAAATCAATACTCTGCATTTCTCATTATTGCCGGTAAGCTACAGCACCCTTGGTACTATGTTCCTTCTTGACTTTACTTCAGAAACATCATGGCATATATAGAAGACGGTATAAATTTTCACACGGTAGAAGTCACGCAGACAAAATGACCCATATATAGAGTGGCAAGGTTTGAGATCGCAAGAAACATTAAAGGATGGTCACGAACCCAGTCGAATCTACTCTGTACATGTCATGGATATAATCGTTATCTGAGACTTCTAGAAGAAGTGAGGTCCATGAGCCGTGCTGAAAGAGAGGCTCAGCACACTCTCAAGCACAGGAAGTTCGTCAAACCTGTATGAGATTGGACAAGAAAAAACTCGATATTCGATTGATACAGCCCCTTGAAATAGTAACAGTCTTGGATGTCAATATTTTTTTGCACTGTTATGTTCGTTTTTCAGTTATTTGGACTCCTCCAGGAGGTTCATCATGGATACATACATGGTTCTTATTCCGTATGTCGAAGGTGGGTGATAGTTCACTGTTTGTCAACGGAAGGCGGCACGCCACAAATCTTGACGAGTCAAGGACCGATCAATTACTGTTTCATCTTTATTCGCGATCAACACCCACATGTTTCGATCTTAATCAAAGTCACGTACTTAGAGGTTGAATAATACGAGCTTTTTAGGGTGATTGATTATGTAATCTGAGCTTCACTAAAATCAAATTTCTAACCGTTCACTGACTAAGGATAGAAACACTAATAACTCAAATAATCCCAATAAATGAAGTCCCGATAATACAGAACCGAGTCGTGTAGGGAATAATTTCGTCTGCAAAGGACATCTGCGACATTTTGAATCGAACATTTGAGATTGCCACTCAAGGCGAGATTTGCCGAGATTTGCCATTCAAGGCCATCCGAGGCTGATCTCAAGTTCACGAAAGGGTCCAACACCTGTTTTAAATATCCCAAATATCCCAAATCCTAAGCTCAATGCACACCAGTTTTGTCTGCAGAGATCAATTTACAGGGTTCTGGTCAAACGTGACCTTGAAATTTCCATCTCTAGATCACTGGGGTCAAATTCAAGATCATCGAAAGGTCCACCATACATGACTATAAGCTATTGTGGCTGCAGAGGCCCATTCACAAATTTCAGGTCAAACCGTTCCATTTGAAGTCAAGTTAAACGTCATCAAAATGTCCAGCATCATGATAAGTGACTCGCTGTATATTCATAATACAAATTTGAGCTCTATTTACACCCGTCCTGCCCCCACAGCCCAACACGTCATAAATGGTTTCAAACGTCCTGCCTGTCCTTTAAATTAGAATTGAAATTGACCATTTCCTACTCTTATTCAGCTTATAGTTCCGTTTGAGACAGTGTGCCTATACATGTAGATCAATATTCTTGCATATTATCCTTGTTCAAAACCCGGCATTTAGAATCAATCTCTATGAGCAATTTCGGAACTTTTTACACCATTGCAATAAAAATCTCTATGTGGATGTGTTCAAATAATGTGTAACTGACCACACAATTAGTATTAATTGTTATTAATTTATATTACGTGTAACTCAATTACTCGTAAAATGCCAGAACGTCTGCGGAAACATACAAGTCCCAATTTATTGATGACTGTGCACAATTCGTTCACTCCCGTGGTGTCGCTTCACATTCTCTGGGTTTCATGAGTTTAAATTTGGTCCTTGATTCGAATCAAATACTGGGAGGTTTCGATGTTTTCCGCTGTCGTCACCAACAATCGAGAACAAGTTAGCTACTTGGCTTGATCGGTCGATATTTTGGAGAGTATCCGTTGACTCTTCATCCCTCTAGGGCGAAGTTTGATCATTATTTCACCGACATAGACCATTAAGGAAGAGTCGAAGCTCAAACAGCAATCAGATACTAGACACCAAGGAGGTAGTAAGTCGGGTTGGCAGGTCACTGGAGATATAACATCAGAAGCATATAACTCATCAACACAATGATGGAGACAACAAAAATGGTTCTCATATGTGCCGGTATGTAGTAGAATATATGGTAGACAAAAGAAATTATATAAAACAATGTGGCATCATGAATTATAAGGTAGGCGACACGGGAAAAGTCTTGCTTTATATTTTATGATTTTGGTGCCCTTAGGGGCAAAATCGTAATGACGTCCAACGTCGTCCATAAAATTTCTTGAAGGCAGCTGAAAATTTTGGTCAAACAAAATGTGTCGTATCAGTTCAGTAACTTACGGAGCCTCTGAGAGGACATGGAAGAAATATTTTTAGCACATTGTTATTGCGTTCCCTCGCAATATTATTGCAATATTATCGCGTTCCCTCGCATTCCGGATCGCGTTCCCTCGCGATCTTATTGCGTTCCCTCGCAATCCGGATCGCGTTCCCTCGCAATCCAGATCGCGTTCCCTCGCGATATTGTCGCGTTCCCTCGCAATCTGGATCGCGTTCCCTCGCATTGTGCTGACGCCAATGACTTCTGAGAAGGTTATTCTACAAGATCGCGAGGGAACGTGATCCGGAATGCGAGGGAACGCAATAAGATCGCGAGGGAACGCGATAATATCGCGAGGGAACGCGATCTGGATTGCGAGAGAACGCAATGAGATCGCGAGGGAATGCGATCCGGATTGCGAGGGAACGCGATAAGATCGCGAGGGAACGCGATAATATTGCGAGGGAACGCAATAACCATATGTCAAAAAATATTTCTTCCATGTCCTTTCAGCGGCTCCGTAGTAACTAGCTGCCACTTCGGTGAAAAAAATCCGCACAGCTAGCTTTGAGATAGTGAATACGTTTTCGAAATAAACATATGCGACATAAGAATGTTGCCGAATCCTGCTATTGCATATCATACAAAACTAGGAACTTTGTAGCAAAATACATCAACATCCTTGAGCACCTGTATGGATTGGAGATTATACATGTAAATTTTGATCATATTGTTTGTGTAAATTTCGGCAAAATCAATCTTCTTCCTTTTCTTCAGTTGTGTGTTTGACAAGCGCCTGCGAGTCTGGGTGGAGAGAGGTAATGTCAGCTTGTTACAAGATATCAAGCACAAAGATGACCTATGCTGATGCGGAGCAGTACTGTCATGACATGGACTCTGAGCCGATCAGTCTACACTCTTTAACTCAAAACAACGCAGTATACACAGCTGTGGTGTAAGAATAACGTAGTGTACAATATATGTACATGTATTGGTGGTGCTTTAGTTCAGATTCATGTATCAACCTATTGCCTCTGATAACCAGATTTTGATGATGATATCTCTTATTTCAATACTAGTAACTAAGTATGGTAATCAATCTAGTTATTGATCTCGATCAGTCAACTCAATATCTCAAGAAATCTAGTTATGATCTTAATAAATTGAAGAATATCTATCTATCAACATATCTATCTCGGAAATTGAGTTTGTTTCCCCCAAAATCTACTTGTTATTTCGAATATTGAATTAATATTCTTGATAATATATTATGTATCGGATACCTAACGTGTACAGGTCACTGAAATAAAAGCAGTGCAAATACCTTCTCAATGGACACATACGTGTACCCGATGTCCAGGGGATAGGTGAAGTTTGACGGGATACACCAATCTCTTTCCCATTCTTCTGAACTCAGAAATCCAATATTGGCAATTTATCGAGACAATGTTATGGAAACAACTAAATTGTACACCCTGTATGTACCTGATAACTGGTATTTTTGTGTTCTGTTTTAGCACAGGTGACAAACCGTGGTTAGGTCTCAGGAGGCAAGATCAGTCATCCCCGTGGTACTGGGCGGATGGAACGACATTTAACTTCAACAACTGGAATCCCGGGGATCCCCAAGGCTCTGGTGGCTGTTCTTACTGGGATACCTCGTCCTCGAAGGACTGGAGAGCCGAGAATTGTGGAAACGAGTTTCTTCCTCTTTGCAAGCTACGCGAGCCGACTACAACCTCAGAAGCCCAAACTACGACCGCAGAAACCCAAACCACAAAAATGGAACACTCAACCACAGCAGAAATTCCAACCTCAACAATGGGGAACCCAACCACAAGAAATAGTTATGTCACCACATCTGGGAATCTGGATTGCAATAGACATGGTGAGTTCAAGATCTGTATACTAATGGACAGTCAGTGATTCCCCAACCTAGAAGCAAATCAACGACCGCAAGATCGGCCCTCCCGCTTCGAAGTGTGGGAGCTCAGTTTATAAGTGTTCAATCAAATTTATATTCGTTACATATATATACACAATACATCCATGAAACCAATAAAAAAACGTTATAAGTTTAAACACAACCAGAATAGTTATTGACACTCGAAGACACACTAGCGCACTATAGACTGTTTATACGCAGGTGTTTATACTGCAAAGATGGTGGGATTAGAATGCACGGTGGGTGAGGTGTGGCTCTTCCAAACCCCACCTACGATTTCCAGATTGAAGAGTCGTTGCTTGGGATGTCATTTCAGTATACATTATCGTAGCGTTTTGTCTAACACGGGTGTATTTTACCACAGCTGAAGAGGGAGCTGGTACAGGATTGAGGACGGGACGCTTCCATCTTCATTCCAATCTTCCAAACACCGACCACACATCAAGATCGGAGCGACTGTTCCAGGCTAACAAGTGTCTCGCGGAGAACTCGTGTAAAGGATTCTATTTTGATGGACATGCATGGAAAGTTGTTCTGGACTGTACGACAGTGGATTTGAATGTCTACCGGTATTGGTTGGGCTGATCGTCATTCGACGGGAGCTGGCTAGTCTGCCAACCACCCAAACTGCTTAGGTTAGATAGAATTACACATCTATGTGATGTAAATATTTAACATATCATCACTTTTAGAATAGAAACAAAACCCAACCAAACATAATCGTCATTTTAATATCATATACACCATATGACATGTAAGTACTGTATATTAACGTAATATTTAGCAGGTACTGACATTTACTGATGTCTTTTCGCGGATGGGGTCTGTAAAACAACATTACCAATAGTAACAGTCAATAAATATCTTATTATATAAATCTAGGTTAGTGATTGGCTATAAATGAATGTGGCGTCACGATCTTGCTATACGTATTTGTATGATACGTCAATACATACGGATCGATGCGGTAACCTGTCTCCAAATCGTTGTTTATGGTGATGTGAGGACGCGTATTTGTACAATAAAAGTTGATTATATATAGCTATTATATGATAAACCTCTCCATAATATATACGAATGACACTCGTACACAAAGATTTCTCCGCATTAGGCGACTTCATCAACATTTTCTGTCACATCCTTTCAGACGTGAATTGTATGTAGTAATCCATCACAACAATGCAACCATATTTTTATGATGTCAAGAGTAAACCTAAAATACAACATCTTGGAATAGAATCAAAGCTCGACCAAATGTTTTATCGGAAGACACCTCATCAGGGGCAGAGAATGGGCGGAATATAGTCTTAAGAACGGCTACATATCAAATTGCATTTGCACATTGCAAATTAGCATTTGCAAGATGAACAAAGCATATGATCATGATTATCAATGACATTAGACATTGAGATTAAGCACAGCCCTGACAAGAAGAAGAATTGGGGTGGAATGTGGGACGGGGTGAAAGCACACCTATACCTGACTAATATCGCATTGGTACTATACCATCCAAGATCACGTCAGAGTTCAGACCCATTACTAGTAATCCTCTTTACAATTATTGGTCCCTTATAGGCGAGTTGTAGTGGAGAGATGTGGTGCTATACCATCCAAGATCACGTCAGAGTTCAGACCCATTACTAGTAATCCTCTTTACAATTATTGGTCCCTTATAGGCGAGTTGTAGTGGAGAGATGTGGTGCTATACCATCCAAGATCACGTCAGAGTTCAGACCCATTACTAGTAATCCTCTTCACAATTATTGGTCCCTTATAGGCGAGTTGTAGTGGAGAGATGTGGTGCTATACCATCCAAGATCACGTCAGAGTTCAGACCCATTACTAGTAATCCTCTTTACAATTATTGGTCCCTTATAGGCTAGTTGTAGTGGAGAGATGTGGTGCTATACCATCCAAGATCACGTCAGAGTTCAGACCCATTACTAGTAATCCTCTTTACAATTATTGGTCCCTTATAGGCTAGTTGTAGTGGAGAGACGTGTAATATGAACCAGTGGGATGGGTAATATGAACCAATCCGGGTACCAGCAGCAGGAAAACATCTACTGCCATGGTGACTAACGTTATGCTACCCATCATTTGTGACCTTTGGTCATTGAATAGAGCAACATCACTAAATATAGGGTTTATTTAAAGAAATTTAAATGAAAATCGCTAAAAATGACGTTATTTCCCAATTATCAATATGATCACGTGGTCACTCCATTGTTTATACCTCATGTATACTATACAGTATAGTGCATGAAGTCGATGTATCGTGCATAATTTGCAATGTCAGTGTATGTATTCAAACGATCATGCTACATGGTGACTTGTCGGGGAAATGTTGCACTTTGCTGTTTAAAGTGCTGCTTGCAAGCAAACGAAAGGTAATTGAAAATAATTTTCGCCAACATTATTTCCTTTCATGTATTTTACTGAAATGAATTAGGGTATTTGTAGGTTACCGGATCGTTGATCTGATGACCTATTGGCCTAAATAGCAAGATGTATATGGACTTGCCGATCGAGACTCTGGATTCATCTGAGGGAACTGGACTGTTCGCGTCGGCGCCAGTTTGTCGACCGGTCAGGATTACAGATCAAAATGCCTCTACAGACAAAATGCTTGTAGGGGTTATGTTTATATTATGAGCATATAGGAGGGCTTTTGTTGACCTTGTCTTTGATTTCAGATGACCTTGAGTAGGCCAGGGCCCAATTTCCAGAAGTGGCTTGGATTTTGAGTTAGAACAACCTGAAAGGTAGAGAATTTCTACTGGTATCATGTGTTAGGCATAGCTAAACCTCAGGGGGGATGTAGAGTTGTGAAGTGGTAATAACTCTAGAAAAATTGTGATTTCTGAACATGGTGTAAGTCTGCTTTACGAAAAAAAATTGCTCGCTCACACTCAAGTGTATGTTACATTTTTGGCTATATTTTTGTTATGAATCAAGATATTCCTTAATGTCGCATATCATCTGAAAGCATATTCATATATCATTCAGATTATACCAAACTTTTTATATTTTGTTGGACATTCACTCCTACAGAGATACGAATCCAGACTTGCTATCGAGGATTTTTGACGATTTTAGACACTTAAGTGCAAGTTGTGTTTTGGCATTTGATCTCGAGTTGAGTCAATGTATTTCTTATTAGTGTATATCACCTGAAAGCATATTTAATTACCTTTCAGATAGTACCAAAATTTTGATATTTTGTTCCATATTCAATTTTACAGGAGAAACACAATAATGATGTAATCGTGGAGTTGTCACAAATCTGAGACAAACGTATAGTCATGCTGATTGGATCAATCGAGAGCCAATGAAAGATGGGTTTGCAGCAGAAATTGTATAATGAAGTGAAGTGTTCAGTATATAATGAAGTATATATGAACTGAAGTATAATACGAAGTGAAGTATATAATCGTTTGAAGTTTTCTTCCACACAATGCCATATCATATATACGTCAACATGATTGTTCACATTGGAAAATCAGACAAAACAATGTTTCCAGGAAGAAATCAAAGAATCCTTTCTCACAACCCGAATGACACATTGGTGTCTAAATGTCCATGCACTAATCACAAATTCCCACCTTTTACCATATACCTAATTAAGTATACATGACTGGAGGGAGCCATGCGCCGAGGATGGAGTCCACTGGTGTCTACGAATAATTACGGTTGGCTTGCAGTGAATATGGAATGGTAGTTAAGACAACTGATGTCTTCTGGAAGTAACATATTTTACCATATTTGCAGGTGACAAGTTGTCATGATGGAGACCAGTCCACTCAAATTACTCCCTGCAAAAAGGAGGCGAAAGGAGTTTGATTCGGAGAAATGTGCTATATGCCAAATCAAAACGAACGATATTCTGCGTAAAGCATCACTGCAAGGCTGCACTTCATTCTTGAAAGCACTAAAGATAAGACATACTGCAGGTGAATGCACCCAATATGATGCACTGGAAAATCTGCTTACTGTCAATGAACAAGGTGAACTTGTTTTGATAAATCCCGCTGAACAGTTTTTCTGGCACAAAAACTGTTATTCTTCGTTCACAAGTGCGACGAACATATCATCCATGTGTTCATTTGACCCAGAAGATCAACCTACAACATCATTCAGAATACCAAGGCAGGCCTTCAATTTCAAAGAACTGTGCTTGTTCTGTGGCCAGAAGACACGCAAGCGGGACACTTTCCTCTATCGTGTCTCAACAGATAGATTCGGCGCTACACTCGAACAAAAGGTGACAGAAAAAAATGATGAAGAAATGAGAGTTCGTGTTGGAGACTTCTCAAAGCTTATGAATGTTGAAGCAAGGTACCATAAAGATTGTCACAGCAAATATATTGTGACACACACCACAACACAGAGAGCTGATGATACTCCTCATAACCTTGCATTCAGAAAACTCATCGAAACTATTAAACCAGACCTGGATGCTGGTTTCGCATTCGACATGAATTGCCTTCTCACCAAATATCACAGTTTGCTGGCCCAGTACATTACACAGGAAGAGGCCTCCAAATTCACTCGACAGAAACTGTTAAACAAACTGGAATCCCAATGCGCTGGTGACATACGGGTGCATCGTAATTCCCTCAAACGACCAAGCATTGTCACAGCAGAATCAATCCAATTAGAAGATGTGATAAATACAAGCGCCAAAATGAAAGCAACTCTGAAGAACCTGCAAATACAGGAAGATGTGTCAGTCCCAGAGGGAGAGTTTAGCCCACAAGTCATTCTCTTTCATGCAGCACTCATTCTCCGTGCAAGAGCACGAGATGCAACGGGAATGGGAATTGAAGTACAGCCGCTGAATCCATCAGACATTTCGAGTACGAAGGAAAACGAGTTGATACACGATGATATATACTCGTTCCTGCACTGGATACTCTCTTCTGGACCTCCTCAATCAAAGGACACCATTGACCGACAGACTGCCAGCAGTATCAGCCCAGTTCTTGACAGGAACATCCTTTCTTTGGGGCAAGATCTGATATACCTGGCCTCCAAAGGCCGGTGTCGAACTCCAAAGCATGTGGGACTGGGTGTGTCTATGCATCAGTTGACACAGTCCAAGGAGACTGTCACCCTGCTCAATAAGCATGATCATTCCATCAGCTATAATGAGGTACAGAGGATCGACACTAGCTGGGCAACTGAACAAATGAAAGGCGACTCCCTTGCCCCTGTAAATATGATTCCCAATGTAGTCACGCGAGGTGCAGGTGACAATTTCAACCGGGCCACAGAGACCACTGGAGGAGGACATCATGATGTTGTGAACATGGTTCTATACCAATCAACAGATCAAACATATCCTGGCATCTTTGGTAAGGGTCCAAGGTGCAAGGAACGAAGCAAATCGAGAAGTCTTACCAAGGAGCAAATGGTGCAAATCACTTCTAAACAAGTACTCCAATGCCCTGGTCTTGGCGGACGACAACCTGGGCCTCAACACCTGATGGGCAAAGTCAACTTGGAGTGGTTCATGTCATGTACAGATGAGCATGCTGAGTGGCGAAAGGCAGATTGTGCTTACATATTGCTACGCATGGTGCCTCTGAAGTTCCTGACAGGATCTATCGAGTGTGCTACTTCGCAGAAATTTCCTGGTTGGACAGTGTATCACATGACGATCACACCGAAGGTGGATATCACGCCAACTGCTATTGGATACTGTCCGATGCTTCCTGCACCAGCCACAGATTTCAACACCATCTATACCATGATGAAGAAGTTCCAATCCATGTTTCAGTCTCTTGGACAAGACTGGACATACATAACGTATGATGAGGCAATCTACTGCAAAGCTCAGATGATCAAATGGCGAAACCCTGATGAGTTCATTGATGACCACCTTGAAATGGGTGGTATGCATCGTGTCATGAATTTCATGGGTGATATCGGACGAGTGATGGGTGATAGCGGATTTGAGGAGATTGTAGTTGAGGCCAAAGTCTACGGACCATCAGCAGTGAACAGCATTATGAAAGGAAAGAGTTACAACCGTGGCATAAGGTTGCACAAGTTGATGTACGAAGCCATGAACCGACTCAGATGGATGGCATTTAGCAGCTCCCGAACAATCGAAGACACAGTCAAACTGTCCATCGCAGAGAAGGCAGACCAATGTGTAGAGCTGTTTGGAGACCTCGAAAAGGCAGATGGAGGTACAAGGGAACAAATTCGCGTAGCTGTTGATGAATTTATCACCCTATCTGGGGAACTTGACAAAGCAATGGAAGCTTTTGTCGTGACAATTAGAGCACGTTCAGATACCTTCACTTTCTGGGACAACTACACCAGTGACCTCACTCAACTTCTATTGGATTACATTGCAGCCAAAAGAGACGACCGCAAGTATCTGGAACTTGAGACATTCTCTGAAATGCTCCCATTGGATTTCATGTGTGGACATCTGAACTATGCGAAGTGGGGCACAGTGAATGTGACGGAAGCTAGGTTACTGAAACAGGAAAGGCCACAAATCTATAATCTCCTAGAAGATGGCCACAGCACTGTGTACCGTTCACGAAGCCCCAAACCATTCAGTGGAGTGTGGCAAGATATGGCTATCGAACAGTCATTGAACAGAGACTGCGGAAAACATCGAAGCCTATGCAGCAAATAGGCAGCTCTCACAAAGTACTACCTGACATCGCACCTCAAAGCATCTGTGACAGCTAAGACAAAGCAGATGGCGGGTGTATCCTCGACCGAAAGCCACTCACACAAAGAAATAAGTCAATCTAGGACTGCTCGGGATGAGGAAGCTGTACAGTCAATTGTCAATACCGTTAATGAGAGAATGATGAACCCGTTTATCATCGAGGATGGATCAACTGAAGAGAACAAACAACCATTGATAAACATAGCAACGTCCACAGTTGCTCTACCAGCAGTGGCAGATGATTTGTGCAACATCAGGCAGAATGGGCGCCAAAAGTTGCAAGAATTTGTGACAACTCGTATAAATGCTGGCACAGTTGATTTCATGGAACCCATGACGAAACCAAAGTTCCAGACATTTGCATCATTGAACAGGCCGGTTGTTGTCAAAAAGAAGCAAGAAAAGCACATCATCAATGTCGACCGGCAAATATTCAGCAAGTTGGCAATTATTGGACAGTCGAGAGATGTCAATATTCAAAATCTGATGCAGTTCGAACTAGCCTCTGTACCATTACCACTATTCAACCTGGATGGATCATTACGAAAAACCCAAAAAGCTGTCGCATTAACATGGATCGAGAAAGATCACACAATCTATGCACTGCCAGATTCTGATCACTTCACAGTCGGAGTAGTTGACTTGATGGTACTTGTGCGATGTGTTTGCACAGAAACTTCACAATGTACTAGCTTTGGAGATCTGTCAGATGAACTCCTCAGAATTATCTTGAGTATGCAGTGTAAATATCTCGTCGTGGTTGGTGACAACTATTCAAACATCGATTCGATCAAGTCAGGTGAAAGGGCTCGACGAGGCAATGTCCAAATGCAGGAAATTCGAAATCCAACACGATTGACTCCTCTTCCTAAACAACGCCTCAAAATGTTGTCAAACGCTAAGAACAAAGCCAATCTAGCTAACTTCCTCATGAGTGATTGGTTGGAAACCTGCAGGGCAACCCTCGAGCCAGGTCACAAGCTACACTTGGCTGGGGGGTTTTCTGATCCAACTCTAGCAGTTGAAGTCACGAGAGGTCATCATCAAGTCATACCAGAACTGCAGTCAGACCATGAAGAGGCTGACTCGCGCATGTTCCTGCACATCGGCTATGCAAAGCGAATCCTTGGAGTTGATCGAGTTGTGCTGTGGAGTACAGATACTGATGTCGCATTGTTGTGCGCAAGATATGCTTGCCTGCTGGGAATCGGTGAATTCTTCCTGAAAACTGGAACGGCAAGGAAACGTCGGTACATCCCAATGCACAATGTCATCCGCAGTATCGGCGAAACTCTAGCACTGGTTCTACCATGCCTACATGCACTGAGTGGTTGTGATTCTACCAGTGCATTCAGTGGAATTGAGTGAACAAGCCGGTTGTTGTCAAAAAGAAGCAAGAAAAGCACATCATCAATGTCGACCGGCAAATATTCAGCAAGTTGGCAATTATTGGACAGTCGAGAGATGTCAATATTCAAAATCTGATGCAGTTCGAACTAGCCTCTGTACCATTACCACTATTCAACCTGGATGGATCATTACGAAAAACCCAAAAAGCTGTCGCATTAACATGGATCGAGAAAGATCACACAATCTATGCACTGCCAGATTCTGATCACCTCACAGTCGGAGTAGTTGACTTGATGGTACTTGTGCGATGTGTTTGCACAGAAACTTCACAATGTACTAGCTTTGGAGATCTGTCAGATGAACTCCTCAGAATTATCTTGAGTATGCAGTGTAAATATCTCGTCGTGGTTGGTGACAACTATTCAAACATCGATTCGATCAAGTCAGGTGAAAGGGCTCGACGAGGCAATGTCCAAATGCAGGAAATTCGAAATCCAACACGATTGACTCCTCTTCCTAAACAACGCCTCAAAATGTTGTCAAACGCTAAGAACAAAGCCAATCTAGCTAACTTCCTCATGAGTGATTGGTTGGAAACCTGCAGGGCAACCCTCGAGCCAGGTCACAAGCTACACTTGGCTGGGGGGTTTTCTGATCCAACTCTAGCAGTTGAAGTCACGAGAGGTCATCATCAAGTCATACCAGAACTGCAGTCAGACCATGAAGAGGCTGACTCGCGCATGTTCCTGCACATCGGCTATGCAAAGCGAATCCTTGGAGTTGATCGAGTTGTGCTGTGGAGTACAGATACTGATGTCGCATTGTTGTGCGCAAGATATGCTTGCCTGCTGGGAATCGGTGAATTCTTCCTGAAAACTGGAACGGCAAGGAAACGTCGGTACATCCCAATGCACAATGTCATCCGCAGTATCGGCGAAACTCTAGCACTGGTTCTACCATGCCTACATGCACTGAGTGGCTGTGATTCTACCAGTGCATTCAGTGGAATTGGGAAGCAGAAATGGTTCAGAATGTTAGAGGAAAATCCAGACATAGCTGCCAACATAGCACACTTGGGAACAGATGCCTCAGAAATCACCGATAGAGTTCATGATAGCTGCAGATCACTGGTGTCGTTGGTGTACTCTGGTGACCCGAATGTTCCCCTGAATGATCTACGCTACCAACTATTCTCAAAACAAAATTTGAGTAGTGAGAAACTGCCACCAACCGAAGACGCCTTCTTACTGCATCTAAAACGTGCGAACTATCAATCATACATTTGGACACATGCTCTCCAATCGTTCCTGCGGTTACCTGCTCCTGCTGGAAATGGATGGGAACATGACGAAACAGGACAATTAGTGCCGCACAGAATGACACTACCCCCAGCTCCAGAAGCCGCCTTGGTGTTTGTCAAATGTGGCTGCCAAAGTGGATGTGCTACATTGCGTTGCAAATGTCGCAAGAAGGCAGTGATGTGTTCAGATGTCTGTGGTTGTGAAGATGCAACATGCTCCAACCGCAGCGTAGAAGATCCATCAGATTCAGAAGATGAGAATTAGTTAATACTGGAATTAACACAATGACACTGTATGTAATCTTATTTGATGTACTTTGTGGATAAATACATTATATCAAGTAATTCCAGTTGTCAAAACTTCTTTCAATGATTCTCATTTGATTCAATCAGCATTGATTATATATTATCCTAGATTTGAGACAACTCCCGATTATATCATTATTGTGTTTCTCCTGTAAAATGGAATATGGAACAGAATATCAAAATGTTGGTACTATCTGAAAGGTAATTAAATATGCGCTCAGGTGATACACACTAATAAGAAATACATTGATTCAGCTCGAGATCACATCCCAAAACACAACTTGCACTTAAGTGTCTAAAATCGTCGAAAATCCTCGATAGCAAGTCTGGATTCGTATCTCTGTAGGAGTGAATGTCCAACAAAATATAAAAATTATGGTATAATCTGAAAGATATATGAATATGCTTTCAGATGATATGCGAGATTAAGGAATATCTTGATTCGTAACAAAAATATAGCCAAAAATGTAACATACACTTGAGTGTGAGCGAGCAATTTTTTTTTCGTAAAGCAGACTTACACCATGTCCAGAAATCACAATTTTTCTAGAATTATTACCACTTCTCAACTCTACATCCCCCCTGGGGTTTAGCTATGCCTAACACATGAGACCAGTAAAAATTCTCTACCTTTCGGGTTGTTCTGGTTCACCTGTCGACCCACCTGGGCCCTGGCCTAGAGTACTAAATCTCAATATCACGTCTGACAGGAAATGTGTAAATTGGCCTGTGGGGCTAAAACACTTGCACATACAGGCTAGGATTGCATTATTAGCATATAGGAAGTGATATGTGGTACATCTTTTTCAATTTACACATCTGAAAGGTGTAAATTGGCCTTGACGGGAAAAAAATACTTGTAGGTGGACGTTATGTTTGCATTATGGATATATGTTGTATACAGAATTATATGCAGCACACCCAAAGGTGATATTGAAGGTCACAAAGATGGTAAATCTCAATGTCATATCTCACGTGTGGTGCTTGTTTATTCATACAACTCCAATACATGGTGTGTATCAACTTACCCTGTGTCATGTACCATCTTGCTCCAGACATGGGAGCAAATTGTTACACTTTTCGTCATGAGTAGATTGGTGTTATTTAGTTAAAACATTTGATTTCTCCACTTTGTACACAACTATACCTCATTCTGAACTGAAGTCTCAGCTTAAAAACTAATCAATAATTCATGTTTCTCTAAAAAGGGACAACGTCGGTACAACTATATTGTAGTTAAATATAATACCGCTTATTTTGTTAAAGGCGACTCTGATGCCCCGTACAAATATACTGAAATAGATGTGGTAAATATGGTAAATTTTCTGATTTTAATATTTTTGTGGAATTTGGTGGTCGAATATTTCAACAAACTATTGGTATTCCCATGGCTACAAACTGTGCACCATTATTGGCAGACCTGTTTTTTCATACTCATATGAATAAGATTTCATCCAACATTTACAAAGAGGAGGTTCTAAGAAACTAACATGTCATTTTAATATCACTTTCCGATACATAGATGATGTATTGTCGCTAAATAATCCCAAGTTTGGTGATTACTTGGATGTCATATATCCTAAGGAACTTGAAATTAAGGATACTACAGACTCCGCTAATTTTTCCAACTATCTAGACCTGAGGTTGGAGATTGCTAATGTTATAACCTGTCAACTAGATTATATGACAAACGTGATGATTTCAATTTTTCCATAGTCAATTTCCATTTTCTAAGCAGCAACATTCCTATGTCACCGGCATATGGTGTGTTTGTTTCTCAACTTATACGCTATTCCAGAGCTAGTTGCAAATATGAGGACATTGTCTATCGAAGTGCCCAGCTAGTCTCTAAACTGCTGCGACAAGGATATGTTTTACCAAGACTTATAGCTGCGTTTAAGAAATTCTGTGGACGTCATCATGATCTGGTTGATAAATACAGCAAATCCATGTCTGCCATGCAATTAGATCTCTTTTCATGTTAATTTTGGATTATTCATGACGGGTTCCACTAGTGGGGCAGGAAATGCTCACTCTTTCCGGAACACCTGATCTCACCTCCTAATGGCCATTTTGGGGGGTTCATGAGTTTCCCTGTCATTTTTGTTTTCTCTCACTTCGTATGCCTGATATGACTTTCTGTCCCCAGACTATGAGATTGGATAACGGACCCTGTTTTGTTTGCTCGGAATACTTAATACTGGGTATTGATTCCACGTCTATTAGTTGTGCGAATGCGAACAGCAAAAATTCGGTGGCTTGGTAGAGGTGTATATGGAGGTGAATTACCTCTCAAAAATATATCAAGGGTTTAGATCAAGAGTGAAATTGTGTTCGTACAGTGAAATACACCAAAAATGTACTTGCCCCGGTATCCCCTATTGAGAGTGACGGGGGGGGGGATCGAACGATCCCCTATTGAGAGTGAGGGGGGGGGATATTAACGATCGAATGTTCTGAAAATTTGTGAAAAAAAAAATATCATCAAAGAGCCTCTGCTAATAGGGTTCCTGTTTGCCACCAGGATCTCCACCATATAATTCAGGTATGAATGAACCATAGAAACAGTCTACTGTGCCAAATACATACAAAAACGTAATAATGTTTCATTAAATTTTTGTCATGTTTGTTTTGCATAATGCAGACAATGGACATGGCGTTTTTGTACTTCTTGGGCATAGTCACAGGGCGTATTCAGTCAGCCGGTACTGTGGGGAAACGCCTGTTCTGTGAGACAACTAGCTGGTTCTGTGAGTAAAAGTTGTCATATTGTGTCATACACACGATAATGAATCATACGAACTTAAGGGTGATAAATATACGCGTTTCATCGTTTTTTTAGAAGAAACTTTTCGATATGTTCCAAAGTTTTGACAACTATCTCGTAATATTGACCAACTATCGAAATAGTTAGCACATTTTGGGGCCAACTTGTGGTTTCATGATTCGCTAGTATGCCCAATATATATTAGTAAACGCCAGAAATGATTGGCAAGTGTGAGTTTGAACAAAGCGTTATGAAAATGGTTTTTCATGTCAACGCCAGTTCTTTGTGAAGGCAACGCTTGTTCTATGCGAACTTTGAACTCAAGTCGAATGATCAAACCGTTTATGACCAACATGTACATTTAGATTGAAACACATTTCATTAGGTAGGCATATAGGACATACCACATATAAATTATAATACATGTAGATACACCACTTTAGTATTCGAATGTCGAGTGACTGGATGGTAGCTAGTAGTCGATATTCAGTAACATAATAGACGGAACAGTTTGTCATGAAATGGATGGCCCCTTCCCGTGCAGCTTCCCGTTGCAGTCTACATTTAGGATTCTATACAGATATAGCGTGATAGTGCCGGGATACAATTGTGTTTTCAAAATTACCAATAAAGTCTAATTATTTGTTATAGAAGTCATATTCATTTAAATGGTCTATGTACTCGCGGTTTTTGGATTTTTTCCCGCCCTTATCCATTTGGGTGCACTTATATCCTCTATCGAGGTTGGGCTGTAGAAGTATACAAAGGGCGTGTTTCTTTATGCCAGTAGAAATTCTACTAGTAGAAATTCTACTAGTATAAAGTTTTGTGCGTTTCATTATGCCAGTATAATTTCTACTAGTAGAACATTTATTTCTACTAGTAGAACTTTTATTCCTACTGATTGAAATTTTATTTCTACTAGTAGACAAAAATTTATCACAAATCAATTAAGGTTTATACCAAATCAATTACCATAAAAAGTGACAAATGACTTGTTAATATACCAAAATCCAAATCAAAGGAGATTCACATGTAAATTAACAAATAACATGAAAATATGTGACATCATTATGAAAACAATCACGCAAACATGACAACGTCATGATTATCATGACGACACGACGTACTCAGAAACCCATAAGAGAGATCTCTCTTATGGGTTTCCGATGTACTGCGAACGAAACAACACGTACAGATGTCTTTTGAGAAAAAAAACATCAACAAGACAACATCACGGTGGCTAGGCATTACGCGTTATTCAGGGAGTGCCGCGTAAAATCATGAGTATTACGCGTTATTCGTGAGGAAATGGCAGCTTCTGGTTGACCCCTAGCGAGAAATACATACAATTTCGCTAATTTTACCGTTTTGAAATGTCGGATTTGGGTTTGCACGGAACATTACACATATTCATGATTGTTGTTGAGAGTTTAAATTAAATAAACAGGCCAGTGTAGCGATACCTACGGGTGCACAATATCTGTCAATTTTGCTTCGACAGCCGCTCTCCTCGGTTTTGGGGATGAAAAATGTTATATATCGGCATTATTGTGAATAGAATGAGAGTTCTATGATATTGATAGTGTGGGCTTCACATGTGCCTGTCTTCAAAATGTTTCAGCGTCACGAATCTAGGTTGAATGTGTCATTTGTTTATTTGCTATACATTACGCGATTTGCGTGAGTGCATTACGCGTATGTGCATGAGTAAATATTATGTTGAGGTTGGGATATTTCTTTTTTTAATGCGAATTTTTCTCCAGTTTTCACTGCTCAATTGATGGGATAAATTCAAGTTCAAGGGATAGTGTTTTCACTTGGTGAGCTTTTGTGTAAAAGACACGAAAAGCTCTTAGTATTGTCAATTTCAGATTTATGATGATTGGGAGTAACATCTGGAGGATAATGATAAATGAGAAGTATCGTCAGTACTTGGAACATGTGCAGCCTCAAATCATACTTTGAAAATATCTATGTATGCATTGCCACCTCTACCATCCCCGACAACGCTCACATGTTTCCTCATGCTGTAACTTGTATGTAGATTTTCTCCCTCAGGCTGATACGCGTAAACCATAAAAAGCTTCTCATTTCATAAAATACTACATTAAAACAACTGGTTGCATGGTGTAACAATAAAGAAAGATTTCTGCGAGCATTCTATGATTTACCAACGTGCACGTTGTTGGCTTCAATTGATAGCCGATGATAATTCACAAACGAGTCGCAAGCGTGCGGGTGTTGTCACGAACTGTGTGTCCATTTTCGTAAATATAACGATGTATGCAAGTAATTCATAGTATCATACGTGATGTTTGCTCATTGGGATGTTCCGTGGAAACAAAATTTCAGGACGAAAATGAACTTTTTCACGAACTCACGTCATTTGAAGTGGGGATCTATGTCGTTTCCTGTGCAATTTCCTCACGAATAACGCGTAATACTCACGATTTTACGCGGCACTCCCTGAATAACGCGTAACGCCTAGCCACCGTGAACATGGACGTGTTAGAGTTCGCCACTTTCTACTCTGAGGATCAGGACGCCATGTTACGGAACACCTCGGTAACAATATCCAAGTGATAACGTGTGATCTTACCGACGTCAGTTATACGTCATAATCAGATAAACACTGATAAATATTGACATATATTTATGTCAATGCAAGGTCTGTATGTAACTATCACACATTTCATCGAATTTCCATTCATTTTTTTGCGCCGTAGACTCACTGGGTGGGAGCTTGCCCATGATTCTTGACGAGTCAACTCGGTAAAAATCTTTCCTCGCAGGGGCTTTGCTCGGCAATTTTATTTTTGTCCAATAGGCTTTCAGATGCCCCTGTGATTGAAGATTTTTGCCGAGCAAAGCCTCTGCGAGGAAAGATTTTTACCGAGTAAAACTTAACATATGGGGCAAATGTCCTATCTGGGCTTCCGTACTAACTACTAAGTTTCCAGTTATGTAATCCTTACAAACGGCAGCCACAGTTCGCCGAGGCGAGTTAGCAGTTCGCCGAGGCGAGATAACAGTTCGCCGAGGCGAGATAACAGTTCGCCGAGGCGAGTTAGCAGTTCGCCGAGTTAGCAGTTCGCCGAGGCGAGATAAACTATCGGGGCAAATGTCCTATCTGGGCTTCCGTAGATAATAGACTGTTTTAGAGCCCCAAAAGCACATAGCATAAACAGGTACCTCATTGCCAGAATACGCAAATTTGCGCGTGAACGTTATTTGCCACGACAACGTCAGTGAATGTAGGACATTTTCTGTATCCATGGGAGATGCCCATTTGTTTACGTCAACATCTTTCCTGGAAATTCCCGATGAAAAAGGAAGTCTTCTTGGCATATAGCTAAAAATAACTCTAGATTATAACTATTGTCCACCACTTTGTCTGATTGAGCACTGTAATCCTGGCGGCTGGAGGCGGTGTTGCAGTGTGTCTCCCTCAGGGATGATGGTGAGTCACGTCATTTCGTTTTGCTAACATATTCTTTCGTTCATAAATTCATGTCGTAGTAATAGTAGTAATCAAATTCATTCATAAAGCACATCCATCCGCCAGGAGTGCCACCAGTTCCAAGAAAAAAAAATTGGCGCCAGTGGAGTGAAACCTCTCTGTTCTACACTGGTATATCCAGTGCTCCTGTTGATGGAAGGCCACTGTTCTTCAAAGTTAGCAGTAGGTAGGAAGTTTTTCCGGAACATTATTTTATTCCGGTTTTATTCCGGAACACCTGATTTCACATCCTAATGGCCATTTTTGGGGGTTCATGAGTTTCCCTGTCATTTTTGTTTTCTCTCACTTCGTATGCCTGATATGACTTTCTGTTCCCTGTTTCGTTTGCTCGGAATACTTAATACTGGGTATTGATTCCACGTCTATTAGTGTCACCAGGGGGCTGCTCAGGAGATTTTCGGCACTTGTCGCGCACTAACTTTCACAGGACTTTCCGCGTATTCATGCTCTGCGTAAATTCGGTCACTGCTGGCAAACGGGTCAGCGTTTCCGGTGACGTCAGCAGAGGAACCCCAGAGATCGAGCGACAGAATCGAACACAGGATGTTGTCGGACTCATCTAGTTTCACAACGTTTCTTTTACTTGAAAAGCTGATCGCAACTGTTGAACATTATAGTTATTGTTCCGTTCATTGAATTTTTGAAATTTGTTGAATATAATAATTATTTATTTATGTCCAATATGTGGAACAAATGTTTTTTTTTTCAACCTGAATTACCGGTATATGTAGGCCTGCCAGCGACCATTTCAACAGCGACACAGATTTGGTTATTGATTACATACAAATGATCATTTGGAAAATTTAATGGAAATACAAACGATGTATTGTTGTTCAACTTCTGAACATTGAACAGAGATACAGTCAATTTGTTGGAAATGAGTACTTTTAATATCATCCACACGTCTGGTCTCAACAAAGAACGTGGTCTTGCGAGAACTTGTAGATCAGGATATACTTTTGAGTAGAGCAGAGCATTCGTGGTAAGAATTCTTGTAGCGAGGTCATCGCCACACTAGCCCTGGAATACAGGCGTGTCTGAAAAAGCAAGGTATTTTCAGAATGGTATATTTCTCCTGTGTGAAAGTCAGAACATTTACTGCAAATTTGATTTTAACCGAAAGCGTACATTCATCTCTATATTTCGCTTGCTCCACGTTTCATTCATATATATATATATAAAGACGTACAAAGAACATCTACTGGTACTTCTAGTTGTCATTGTATTTACCAGTATACTGTACATGTGTATATTGTCATTCGCGTGATCATGGATTTTATGAAGATACAGCAAACGTTTTTTACCTCTTCGATGTACTGAGGGGTCTCCGGTCAGACGTTTTGAGGGAGATCAGATACTTCTTGGTGGACTTGGTGGAAATATGTTTATCTCTTGCCAATTCTACTCCCGAATCGCTGACTAGTAGCCTACCCTCTAGCCAACGCATTCCTCGAGTTAAGTATGTCGAAAACATGGTCAACAATCTGGGATATATTTGATGGAACACATCGTGACTGGTAATAGTTTCATTATCTAGTGAAAAATGAAAGAAACAAAGAAAAGAAAAACATCACAAATTGAAGTAAACATATAAACTATGTCATTTGGACATTTCCTGTTTATACCCTGAAAACAATTTCTACCAGGTGTTTATTATAATACTTTATATTATATTTCTTCACTATCAACTACATGTATGGAGAAGAGATACATGGCACTCATACAAAAATAGCCCAAGGCCTACATGTAAGATCTATGTTACCGGACAATTTTGGGGTTGGTTCTGTGCATTGACAGATGGTCTTCTTGCACTCACGAATCTTAATACACTCACATTGAAGTCTGATGTACACTTGTGATGTACACTCGTGGCTTCAGATTACAATTGTACATGTGAATTTTACTGGTATCATAAGTATTTTTGGATAACAACAACAAATATGACAACTACGGAGCTATGCAAATAAAAACGCTGCATTTTCGCAAATGTCCTATTTACATATAGGTACAAATGCAAGTGCACAAATAAATGTATTTGTAGATCCAGGCACAAATACAAAATTAATGTGTCTTTGAATCCATTCTTACCTTTGAGTGGGTGCTGCACACCAGATCCCAGGTTTTAGGTTTCCAGTCATCATAGCGCCTCATCAGATATGCCCACCTTTGGGCACATTCCACATTCTTGGGGAATCCAATGAACGATATTATGAAGGATGCAATGAAATATACTTAAGTAGTCACTGAATATCTATGACATATCTATCCTGAAGTTGTAATTCGCCACAGGGGTGACACTCATGTTTCAAATACCAAAAAAAAAAAAAAATTCAATCTTTTCCACTAATAGAATGGAAAATTCACTATTACTGAAGCCTTGAAGTATTAACGATGTGAATGAATGCAACTCCAGTCATCCCCAAACTGCTTAGATGAAATAGTCCATGGTGATTCTAAGCATGTTTAGGAATATGGCCATTTGGAACAGACATATCACCTTGAAAGTAAAATACCGATATTCCAGTGCATCGATCTCTCACAGAGATATATGGCCATTTATTGATCACTTTGAGATTTCATATAAAAAATTGTGCACATTAAATAAATATGTATAAACGTATAGAAAAATACCCAATCAACACTCATGCCTCGTGTGAGCGTGTACCTCTTTTTATTACACATTTTTATTTTGTTTTATTGTAAAATATGGACTGGTCTCAATGTGAAGTAAATGAAAGAACGGAAAATGAGTGTCAATCCAAAAACTGTTATTTCATCCCTGAATGATTTCTTTCACTTCATATGACTCAATGTGGCAGAATTTTGTTGGACAGTCAACCCTGATGCAGTACTGTACTATACTGTACTGTACTGTACTGTACTGTACTGTACTGTACTGTACTGTACTGTACTGTACTCAAACATTGACCAATGATTGAACGGGTGATAATGTGGACATTTAATATACCAAGGCTACCAAAATCATGCTCGAACCAGGGAAACTAGCCCAAAACCCTCACGAGGTGAACACGTGACTGGTGTTGAGATGGGTGATGTTGTAATCTGCCAATGTAGTACAAGCGCTCGTTTTATGCTGCCATCCTTTTTCACGGACACATACATTACTTTTTAACGTGAACCGTGGTCCAATGACAAAACATTTTTATGTTTATATTGGTTTTTTTTTACCCCCACCCCCAAATCCGCTACACGTGCTTTTTCTTTCATTGACCAATACACACGGTGCGTGGTTTAGACTATCCCGATATCATTGGTTTTAGACCGTAAACAAATATCAACCGCTTCACACATTGGCGCACTCTTATACGCGCATGCGCCATGTGCATGACCTTTGTGGTCATAGAAATGCTTCCCACTGTGATTTAGATTTAGGTTATGCTAGGGCTGTGAACAGCTCTGTAAATGAGGGGGGGGGGGGCAGTCATCAAGGGGCCTGCATTAAGGGAGAGTCCTGGCCAATGGTGAGGGGGTCTGCAGCCCGCCCAGGGCCCCATAAGCTGATGGGCTTCAGATGCTCTCTGGTTGGTTCTGGGCGTTTCAAGGACACCTTACATGTTTTCCACATCCAACGGTTTTCTCTGATAAAAATTTAGAATTTTAATGAGCAACACATGATGTTCCATGCCATCGATATTTAACATGTCGTCTGATGTCTAACCATAGAGAACCAAATGCAACTATCCATGTTCTGGTCCTACCGGAATGTCTTTATTTTTATCGAATTATATGAAATATATTTGAAATATTCTCTATCCATCCCATGTGTCCAGGCTATAACTCGGAAGGCTACATAGAGTACAAATGGGAGCAGATTTCATTGGAAAACTTCATTATGTGGAGCTACCCATAAACACGATAAGCATCGCATGCATTACAGTAAGAACGGTAAACATCTGTTGTTGTTCTCAGAAAATGTATCCAATACTGCATCCAGATTCCTCCCCTGATTAGCAGTCAGTAAATCCCAGTAAAATTCACTAGGCTATGACAGATGCATAATGCATTTCCCATCAACACTTGGTCAATGCCGCTGGTACGCGGAACTACTGGAGTAAACTCTTTTTGGCCGTAGTTTTGGATCATCGGATGAATCTGAAATTTTATATAACCTAATTCAGTATCAAGCCGCAATTGTTCATCAAGTTTCAGAATCTTATCCAAAAAATGTTAATGAGTCAACCTGTTTCGTTGTTTTGGAGTCGGAAGACATATTCGATGTATACTGAGTAAAAATATTTTTTTGCAGACTGGAATTTTATGTTGGAGTTGAAATTTAACATTGGAATATATTGAATTTTTTTAAAATATAATTCTGAAACTTTGTGAGAAGATGCGGCTTGCTGGCCAATTAGGACACACTATATTTCAAGTTGATCCGATGTTTTCTTCTGGATCATCGGACCAACTTGAATTTGAACCAACTTGAATCGGACCAACTTGAAATTGAACATCCATACCAGTAGCTTTTTGCCATGTTGAGTATTATTCACACTAACTTATCAGCATATTTCGCAGATTCAGTGGAGTATACGAAAACCTTTCCATGTCAACAAGGGTTGGAAAGACAAATGTCGATACACATTGGTTCTGGTGGGAAAATATTCACAGATTGTTCCATGAATAATTCCATTCATGTCGACTTGTTTAGGGGCAGGCTTGCACTCATACAAAGAGTGTATATTTCTTCTATCACCAGAACAACTGCATATCAGCATATGACCCTCCAGCCCCATTAACGAAGGTAAGACAAAGATTCAGAAATTCAGCATGTAGCGAACCCAGAATAACATTGTACTTTACATTATGTTAAATGTAGATCGATTAGAAAAACAGAATATTCAATATTTCACTCAACTTTATTTTCACAGTATGATACTAAACATACATCAAAGATCAACAAATAACAATCTGTCACTTATGAGAGATAATATTGATAAAATAGTGCTTTTCCCAAGTGAAAACGAAGTATGGAAAATCTATAGTGTATGCTATTTATAAAAAAGTACGAAAAGTATGATAGCACAGAGAATAGGAATGGTGTGAATTTTATCATACAATGACTGTTTATATAAATAACACTATACAGAATATCAACTGATACGCTGAAAGGTGGGATCACTCGATATACAGATGCTGTACTGGTATGTGCAGTGCGCTGTCCAGAATCTTTCCCATTTTCACAGCTCTGAATAGCGAACGTAATCATTTGGGCTTCGATTCTACAATATGTGACATCTTAATAACTGTCTGTATTCGTGTTCATTTCTCTGGGTGCCTGTAAGGCCAAAAGCAATCTATGTTTCTGGTTACAACGGTCTTCCAAAAGTGATGCGGTGATGCGAATTTTTTTTTTTTTTTTTTTTTCCTAAATCGGCACGAGTCGTGTTAACCGAAGCCATGAAAGCTACATTTGCCTCAGTAAAACACCTATCTATGTTAAATATATTATGTGCATAGAACATCCTACTGTTTTTTTTAATATAAAATACATTTGTATTCTTTGATAAACATTTTATTAATTAAACACTATGTGGCCAGATGCTTTGTAGTATTACGCATGTTTTGTACATATTGTTGTCCAAATTGCTTCCGTGTTTTATTAATTCTTTCGTCCATATTCATACCAATTTGCATCTGCATTTCGTTCATCCCATGGGTGTGATAACAGGTAAGTATTGCTCGCCAAGAGATTCCCGGACGCGCACGTAAAATACAGTTTGTTACCCGTTGCTAGTCGCCACTCAATTGACTGATGACGGTTACACCGCATTACTCATGTGTTACTCACTCGACATTATTATTACTTGCAGATCACCTCACGGTGAATAAATCAGTGTTAGTGATATTTGAGCTAACACACCACAACACTAACACGGCCACATTCATGTATTGATGAACTTAATAGTAGGCCTATATTCTCCAACACAAACACAACTCACAAATTTGCATTCCTTTATAATAACTGCTTTTTATTAGAAAACATGTAAAATAGGACACTGTATGTACTTTTTCATCACTCAATAACCAAACGTGGAAGTCGTCGGTCAAAAAAATGTAAAAAACGAAGTGATGCGCGGTATTCTAAGTGACGCACGCGATTTAAAAAAAAAATGATGCCCGGGGTTTGGAGTGACGCGCGATAACCAGAAACATAGAATTTTTTTTTTGGCCTAATGGTGTATATTGTCCTAAATATATCGATATGAACCATCGCGTGACCTGTTGAAGGTCGTGGGCAATTTCTTTCCTAGTTAATTTCCTATAGGTCTATGTTTATTGCAAAATTACAACTGGTTATGACAGGAAATTTTACATTCTAGATGTTTTTCACAGGAACGTCACAGTTAAATGACACTGCAAGTTTCCACAAGTCGGAGAGACGGCATTTCATTAACAGGCTTGTCTGGTTCAAATCGTTCCAGTCCTTCATCCATATTCAAGTTACTGTCCGAAATTTGAACTCCGTCTTTTCTTCCCATGCAGACAAACAGAGTTCTGAGGACTGTGTGTCTAGGACACTTATACTTGACATGCTGAAAGGCACAAATCGCTGGGTTGATGACAGAGCAACCGTACGCTGAAACCCTGGCTGTCACACGGAACACCGCCAACTGCCTGCCAGCTGGGACAAGACGCAAAGCCGACAGGATCTGATTGACATGAAAGGGCAGTCGCAGCAAAGCGAACACTAGTACCAGCGAAGCAAAGAGTTTGAAAGAGTGGCCGACCCGTCTGGGGCTCAGTCGGTCCCCGGAGTGGAGATACGTCGACAGGGAGACACATATGACAGCTATAATGACAAGCGGAAGTCCGTAGCCTAAAACGAGGAATCCGATTGTAGTGATCTGAGTGGCGACGTTTGTCATGCCGCAGTGTGTGATGCTGGGGTTAAACTCCGTAATCATGTGAGCAAACAGTGTGGGTAGATTGAGCACGATGGCAGAGATCCATATTATGACGTCATAGAGCATGACGGTATACTTCGTTCGATAGCGAGCAGTGACGTTTTGGTTCACAATTGAGAGATAGTTCAGTATGGTGGCAGCCACCAATGTGTATGCATTAACATAAGCTGTTACATACAACGTATAACTTATCAGTTTGCACATACTTTCGCCAAATGGGTACGTGAAAGTAGCGTATCTGTAGGTGGTAACAGGCGCGCAGACTAGCAAGAGAGCTAGATCAGACAGGGCTATGTTAATTATAAAATAATTAGCGGGTGTCTGGAGATTTCGTCTGCGACAAATCAGGATGACGAGAAGAAGATTTCCCAAGACACCGAGGATGATTTCCATACCGATCAGTGCGGGGGCGGTGAGTGCCCACAAGGTGTGGTAGAAACTAACAGAATCCCGGTTGAAGTGGCGTCTGAAGAGGCCAGGGTTCAGGCAGGTGTAATTACCCACAGACAGCCACCAGGAGGTATTATTACTTGACAGGACACCTGGGCCGGAGTCACTGGTGCTGCTCGTCAAGTGGTACTGACACGGCATGGTTGTCTCTGCTGAATTCCTACTGTAGTTGGTAAACGACATTGCTCTCCTTCAGACGCTGAAAAGAGTCAAGTATACGATAGCGACCTGTACACACATTAGTATGTATTGTTGTTTCAAACTGAATTCTGTATAATATCTTTTCACCAGTTTCATACTACGGAAGCTCATATTCGCCACATAGAGGAATGCAATTTTTTTAGAGCGTTATAACGCTCTAATTACAGTGTAATAACGCTGTAATACAGCGTTATAACGCTCTAATTCACAGCGTTATAACGCTCTAATTTAGAGCGTTATCACGCTCTAAATTAAACCGGTCATCTTCCTATCATATTTCCATTGTCGTGATTTGTAATAAACATATCTAGATCAGAGTAATTTTGAGATTTCCCTATATATGATTGAGCTGATGAACCAGCAGGTCCGATGATGTCTCTGTCAGTGTAAATTACAGCGTTATAACGCTCTAATACAGCGTAATAACGCCTAAATTACAGCGTAATAACGCTCTAATACATCGTAATAACGCTGTAAATAGAGCGTAATTACGCTGTAAATTAAAGCGTAATTACGCTATAAATTAGAGCGTTATAACGCTGTAATAGAGCGTTATAACGCTGTAATAGAGCGTAATAATGCTCTAATTTACAGCGTAATTACGCTCTAATTTACAGCGTTGATACGCTGTATTACAGCGTTATAACGCTGTGTTAGAGCGTAATAACGCTGTAAATTAGAGCGTTATTATGCTGTAAATTAGAGCGTTATAACGCTGTATTACAGCGTTATAACGCTGTAAAGAAAAAAGTGCATTCCTCCATCTGGCGAATATGAGCCATCGTAGGTATACCATTGTTTTCATTCAAGAAATGTTCCGATTTTGATATTTTATTGACATCATCAACATATTGTTAATATGGCGGACACACGTTGAATAAGGGATAAAACTGTGTTTGGCTCGATGTCTGTGACGTGACAAAAATCCAAAGGGATCTCTGTTGTGATCTGAGACACGAGAGGCGAAGCTACACAAGTTTTATCCCGATTATAACATGGCATCCTAACGTGTTGGTTTCTTCCAATCCAATCCGTTTCAGATTACGGAAAGACGTTTCTGCCACAGCAATGCCATGGTATAATTAGATATAGCAATAGCCTGGTATGCACTATTATGATTGGTTTGTATAGGAACTTCCCAGTTCATTAAATAGGCACTGGATATGATATAGTATGCTTTTAAAGCAAAAGCAACAATGTTGGATGCTCTATCGACATTTTCCCCGAAGTTGCAACAAACTATCAGTAACCACAGGACATGTGGTATGCCAAATAATTTAGTCCGTGCGTAGTGTAGGCATAGTGGCTGTTTTAATATTTCTTATTTGACCATCAAACGAAATGCTATGAATGGATGGTCGACATAAAGCCGTTGAGTTGACCTTGGCTCCTTTTCCTACGTCTGAACGATGTAAACAGAACTGCATCATGGACTGGATATTTTTGGCGATGCTAAATGGTGTCGTATTAAAACTTGGCATACTTCACCTGGGAGTCAAACGGCAATTTTCTACCATATCCCCTCGCCATCTCCTTTGGTTCTCATTATACATTTCCAGAATCGAACTCCCTTTTTCTTTTTTTTATTTACGGGATTGTACTATAACTATCATAAGCCTCGCCGATACATACCATTTTCACCCCCAAAACTCGTGATAGCGGATGTCAAAGCAAAAAGTGATAGATATTGTGCAGCTGACTGTTTTGTTACTCTGACTTATTTCTTCAATTGAATTGAAACTATCAACAACATCCATCAATATGTGTAATGTTCCGTGCATACCCGAATTTGGCATTTCAAATGGTAAAATTGGCGAAATTGTGTTTGTTAGCTACTACCAGTCACTCAGAGGCTACCATATCCCCAAGAATAATGCGTAATACTCATGATTTTACTCGGCACTGCCTAAATAACCCGTAACGCCTAGCCAACGTGCCTAACGGCCAGAAAATCTTTACCAAAGCTTTTCCTTGTTGAGGCTAAACATGAATGCTTCTCATCTCGACTGTTCATTATGTAGATCTAATGCCATTCGTTCTTAAATAACCGATAACCGTAACAATAATGGATATTTCACATGCTTGTAATAAGTAACAATAGACTGTTGAGATCATCTATTAATTCAATCTTTCTGGAGAAAGGATGGGTGTCGTGTAGTGGTTTCTGCCACAAGGTGTTCAATAATATCCTACAATACTCTGTAATTATATGGGAGTGGCTTTGTTTCTATATTGAAAATATATTTAGGTTTGTTGTTGGCATCATAACAATATGGTTATATTTGTGATAATATGTTCAGAGTACATTCCATTGACAATTTTTTTTTATTTTTCGCCAATAATTTTCCACGATTTAAAAATTGTGCATAATTTTTTTATATGATAAAATATCGAAAAAGGTTTTTCCGTGCGGGATATTCCTCGAGGAAGTTATTGACTTGGGGTGGCCTGAGGTATTTTTGTACTTTGTTGACCATTAATCACCGGTAAAGTTCCCATTATAAGACCCTTTATCGAATTTGTCAACTAAACCGAGATGTTTCTGATCTGGAGTGGGACAAATAATTGAAGAGTGATTGGAATATGGGGGAACCATAACTTTGAATGACATTTTGCGTTTATCAGTTGAAGTTGAAAAACTATATCATAGAAATGAAAATACCATAAAATACCATACCATCTCATCCTTCTCATACAAAATTCGATTTAGAAATCGTCCCCAATCTGTCGTACCACAAAAACTGCAAAACCATGTGAACTTTGAACGAACTGTGAGGAACCGAAATATCCAGATATAGACTCAGTTTGTTACATATATACGAAGAAATATGGTGAGTAATGTGTTCGCAAAACCGACTTCCAATCTGAACTTCGAGTTTTAATGGATTTATGTTCTGAATAAATGAATGGACATATTATATCAAAAGTTTGATGTTGTCAATAAAATCCTATGCCGAACCATTCTGGAATAGAAGCGAAGTCCAAGTCAAATATAAAAAGACAGACACACTTGGGGTCATTATGGACAACCATAATGTCCATATAATGTCGGGACCGCGTCATAACAGACCTCGCTGCCGCTCGGTCCGTTATTTGCCACTTGGTCCCGATAACCGGTCCGTTTTGGAATTAACCATGTATTAATAAGTACATATAACACCTTTTGAAATGGCTGAAATGCTAAGAGCCGTCTGACGTCACCATGTTAGAACAGAAAATAATAGAGACGCTGAATTCTTGATATAGTTTGCGGATGAGTTTACAATGATAATGGATATAGACGTTATTAATGCGAATGACAATAATTTTTTTGCCAGTGTATTTTCAATACGGATGATATATCACATGCTATTTTGGTCATCAAATTACCACCAAGTGCTGAGGTAAACCCCAAAACCGGCAGTAGGTTATTGTCATTGGCCAGCGCCTGGCGCTGGTCTTCCAAGTTTGGGTAAAAACAGACCCATGGAGGGTAGGAATGGGCGGCCCCGGTCCTGCTATCGTTTGTTTTTAATATAATAGTAATCTCAACAAAAGGATCACATCACTTTCATTCTCAAAAATAATATTTCTGATTGTTTCAATGAGGTTTTATATTTTAATCTTGTGAATAAACGCAATTAATATGATAACTTTGCGATATTTGTTGTTTTAGCGTAATACATACGCATATAGTAGCGCAACAAAAATATTGAACTAAATTTCTGATGTTGGCAGAACAAGTACGAAATGTTGCCGACTTTTATAGTTTCCGACATTAAAATGACAAAACGTGATAAACTAGACGCATAAACTATCAACTTGATCTACAACATTGGGCAACGTCTGTACTCGGATATACATCTATAGATATGTTCTTCTCTGTTCATTATATGGAGAACTATGAGTAATTTAATCCATTAAATTAAGGTTATTAATCACACAAACTTTCCCATCCCAACATATTTCCGCTGGCCACAAAAATAATTCTCTCCATTGTAGGTTACTTGTATGATAAGTAATCTAACCATAGTCAAGAAACTACACCATAAAAGGTTGTGAGCTTCCTATGTAAGTTACAATTATGGCTATTGGACGAGCCTTGTAGTACTCTATAGAACCTACGCAACAAATTCCAGCGAAATCCATTTCCAAGTTACAACCGAAATAAAACATACCAGGAATCGGCTGATAAGGCATGGATCCTAACTTATAAGCCTTGTAGTACTGTATAGAACCTACGCAACATATTCCAGCGAAATCCATTTCCAAGTTACAACCGAAATAAAACATACCAGGAATCGGCTGATAAGGCATGGATCCTAACTTATAAGCAACCTTAATGTGTTTAACGTTACCGGTATGATTGATAATAATTGATTACGTATTGTTATCAATGCACCCACATCTTTTTCCGGTTGTCACGGTAACCAATGACCTGGTATGGCCCATAACCACGATAACATATGAGAGTCCATACACAAATCATTGTGATACGTGAGTCGATTTATACCTATCAATATATCAAGTAGAAAAGTCGGCTATTACAGTTATACGTGTTCACAAATTGAAAAAAAATTGTCTTCTTTTGTTTTCACTACTTCCTGCTCTAGTTTTCAATTGGTCAAGAATTATTCTACCTCTTACCTACTGCATATCTGCAAAATAAATGACACTCGAATCACTTGTGTAAGTATCAATCTGTTACCACCAATACAGCCAAATTTTGATGATTCCAATAACAAACGTAAAATACAACATTTTGCATTGGAAACAAAGCCCGACCCAATAGTTCATTTAAAGACATACGGGTTCCATCAGGGGCAGACAGTGTGTTGAATGTAGTTGTTTCTATTGTACACCTGATGGAATTAATGTACAACTGCCCAACAACCTATGAAAATAATTTAGAAATCCGAAACAAACCCCATGGAATAGATATATGACAAGTACATCAGTACCTAATCACAAGCCAAAAGGCTGTTCTTCTCGTGTTTTTATTTTAATTTGCACAAGAATTCAGCGAAAAAGACTTCAGCAAAAAAAAAAAAAACCCAATGTAATCAAAATCATGGGCGTCACATATATTTGTGACACGCACAAATGATCTCTGATTCAGCTCAAATATTTGTGAAAAGTCACAAATACCATTAAGCAATGGTTTTTGACGCATCATTCTTGATACATCAGAAATCATTTTGTAACCTGTTACAAATATTTGTTCTGCGTCAGGATTCATTTGTGATGAGTCACAAATATTTTTGGCTGCATCAGAAATTGTCTACACTTAGTCAAAAATTATCTACGTCAGAACAATTTGTGAAGAGTCACAAATATTTATGTTGCGTCAGAAATCATATCTCTTCCCACATATTTGTGCTGCCGTGCATTTAATTACATTGATTTTTTAAAGGAAATCAATGGGAGTTCGGAGCCACCGTACACGAGGACAGGCACATAAATTTTGTCCATGGATTTTGAGTTTAGTCTTGCGGATTGTTTGGTGTTTGATATCACACTTGTCCTTTCTTACATTACAAACGAACCTATTATCTCTTACCTGACAAGATTCCGACAATCTCCGATCCTGCTCGGAGCTCACACAGACAATATTTGTATTTGAGTTATTCAAACATGGGTTCAACACCTGGTGTTTTCCGCGCTAGAAAGCAAAGAGTATCCTGCTTCACACGATCTGCTCAGAACAGAACTTCTCCATGAATCTGTCCATGGCCCGGAGCTGAGACTTGTCACTACACACAATGTGGGTGGGGATTACCAGTAACCATGGTAACTGATAGCTTGCCTGACTCCGAGTGAGGCCATGGCCAGTACCGCTGTATTCATTTCCCGCGGAGCGAATCTCTGCAATTTGGTGTCTGGTTACCGTCTGGTCAGAACACACGCGATGTGGCTAGCGATGAAGTCGTCTTGGACAAGCCAGTGGCTATAACCATGTATTTCTGATATAACACAGTGTTTGGTTTGCATTCTCTATTTGCTTCAATCCTTTCTTGGTGTGGATTTTGTTATTTTACAAAACATATTGTATTTTCAAGGTTTCTGTTAGCATCATCAAGATAGTAACCGGTTATGAAGTTCTTTACATCGATTAACTACGGTAGCAGATATATGCCTAAGTTTTATTCTGTTTAGCCTTCGTTTGTTCGGGGTTTGTTCAGAAGGATCAAATACACGCACTTAATTATAAATACGTACCTAATATTAAATACGCGTACTTAATTTTAAATTCGTGTACATAATATTAAATGTGCATACTTAATGTTAAATACACGTACATAATATTGATTACACATACTTCATATTAAATTTGCATACTTAATACTTAATACACTTAATGGTAAATAAGCGTACTCATTATTATGTATGCATACTAAATACGCACATATAATGTTAAATACGTGTACTCAATATTAAAAATGCATACTTAATGTTCAATACGCGTACGTAAATTTTTTTGCAGCACCAATATATACTTTGTGTACAACAAATATACTATTCAATATTAAGTATGCATATTTATTATTCAGTATTTGTAATTAATATTATGTACGCATATTCAATACTAAGTATGCATATTTGATATCATGTACACGAATTTAACATTATGTACACATATTCAACTTTAAGTACGTGCATTTAATTATTTTACATTATTTATAATTTTCTTCTGGAAAAAATAAACGAAAAATAGAATTATGGCATATATCAGCCACCGTAACTAGCACAATAGTTAGTGATTTTTTTCCATTAGGGCCATTAAACAATACTGTTCTCTCATTCAGAATAATAGTGATATTATGCTGATAAGTAAGTGACAGCCGCCAGTTGAAAAGTGGTGAGCGCCACCTCATTTTCTGGTGGCCGCCAGATAATTATATTTTCACTTGTCGCAATAACGGGTTGTAAGATATAGAGGAGTCATGCGCGTGAGTCAGACATGAATATGCATAAGTGAATATGATATGATGTGCCTGGTCCGTCATCATAATTTGAACAATGACAACTGAATCGATATGGCTAACAAAAACATATTTTTATCAATACCTGATATATGACACCAAATTATATACAAAGTAACCGTACACAATGATATTACATTACACCAGCACCTGATCCGTATGGAATTGAAGAATCTCCATACCCAGTAATGAAAGGAAACACTTCAATATCGCGTGATATTACAAAACTACACGAATCATCCACGGAATGTCGGTTTGACAAGAGTGAGAAGTTTATTGATATATCGTGACACGTCATTACGCCGCACATTGTCTGACTTACATTACATCTATCGGACGAGCATCCGGGGGCTAGTAATGTTCTCATAAGGACAGTAATCAGGATAATCATGACCTACCAAATGGTTCGGGTTGTATGGACATATCGTATATCAAATGGAAGCTCAGGGCAGTTCTTCATCACATTACATCTGTCCAGCTGAATACTACCACTGAATATGTATTCATTGGATACATTGCAGAGCATTTCGTTTCTTATTCAATTACCCGTCAACACAATGTATTAAGCCCATGCAGATTAACCCGAATGTACAAGGTCCTGGAATTTTTCTGTGTGATCTCATTGATCCGTATTGTGTGTCTTCGAGTTGATTTCGAGTATGATCAGTCACGTGGTGTCACGTGTCACTGACAACGTTTGAAGTGGCCTAATCTATTTCACCTTGGTACCACGGACTGGGTGTGGTCGGATTACCACAGTATGGTGTAGTTTTTAGCTTACCGACCCTTTGGGCCGATAAGCTATTATCGTGGTTTTTCGTCCGTCGTCCGTCCCGGTCCGTAACAATTTTTTTTAGCATGATGAATTTCCCCATAAATTTGTCAGAACATACATTAGACCAATATCTAAAGACGTTTTCAAAAATTTTGTTATTGAATCGTTTTTGCTAATTTGGCGGCAATTTTTGACGAAAAATTGCCAATTTTGGACTTTGGTGACTATTTTTTCAAATACTGTCTGATCAGTTTTGATATTTTTGTTCCAAAACATTCCCCTCATGTATCTCTATGACGTTTATAAGTTTCGTTGCCCTTGAATTGCCGGTCTGCATTCGGCGGCCATTTTGATTTTTTGACGGGTCGGCAGAAATTTTTTTTTGTCCCAAATCGAATCACTATTCGTTTTGAGCCATTTCCAGCAAAAAAATATAAAAATTTTGACCATTGAAAAATTTTTTGAACTTAAAAAAATTCACCCAATTTTTCTTCCATATTGGGAGCTGTGCGGAGTAAACTCATAGAAGAATTCAAGATAGAGCCTAAGTATTGGCACATTCAAATAGGAAGTCATATATTGCGGTTTGAGTGATGACCTTGAATTTGACCTTCAATGACCTTGGAAGGTCAAAATTACTTTTTTTTGTCGAAAAAACGATTATTTTGTCTTTGATGGGCATTTTCTCTAAATCTAATCAGACAATTTTTCTCAGAATCATGTATAAAATTCTCCTTATGTACCTTTGTGATGTGTAATTTGATTTCGTATCATATAGTCCATACAGAAAATGTGTTTCCAGCAACATTTACGAACATGTTTTGACAATAGAGTTTAAGATCATTGTAACAATTTATATATTGGAAAATCAGTACTCTGCATTTCTCATGATTGCCGGTAAGCTACAGCACCCTTGGTGCTTTGTTTAGCTTACCTCCTCTCAATGTTATTCTCAAATATAATTTTCATTATATTTTGCTCGATAAAGTAAATTTGCCTGAAATACCCCGTCGGCCGCTATATAGGAATATATTAGGATTTCTTCCTCACTGGGCGTCCATTATTGTGTTCAAATGCCAATTGGAAACAAACTCGAAAACGATTCTCATTCATTTTTTATTCTTGAGTGTTCATGTACAAGTATACAGTCTGCCCCTAATGATGCCAGTGTATCTTTCGATAAACTAATTGGTCGGGTTTTGCTCCTATTATACAATGTTGTATTATACGTTTGCTATTGACAAAATCAAAATTTAGTTGTATTGGTGGTAAAAGATTTATTCTTACAAACATGATGGTGTTTTATACTCTGACTTTTCTTATAACTCGTTTACACAGTTTTTCGCTGATATTTTTGCGATGCTAAATGATATCGTATTATAACTTGGCATGTTTCACCTAAGAGTCAATTGGCAATTCTTGATAGAATTTAAATGTTTAATTTTTGCCTGAAACAGCATCTGGGGAATCTGAGCATATTTGGAAATTTGATCTTGTTTACATCCAGCAGGATTCGAGGTATTGTTGTAAATTTGGACCAGAAGACACATTAGGTGTGTATTCTACACAAACATAATGATTTGCAAAGATTTTTTAATTGATTGATTTTTAAACATGGAACCAATTATTCACTTGAAAAATATCCGAGCGAACAAAATCCAAGTCCGTTTCCCAATCTCTAGTCCGATGTCAGGCAAAATCGATTATGGAACTTCATGAACCCCCATATATGGCCATAAGGTGGTGAAAGACACAAAATTGTGCACAGACTAAAAAGTTCAATGATTGGGCAGAAATTTGACATTCAACTTTTGCAATTTTGCAACAGAAGTCTGAAACTCGGTAGGAAATTGCCGTTTGACTCCATGGTGAATATGCCTAGTTGAAATATAATACATTTTATCATTGCGAAAACATGAGCAAGAAAACGGTGTAAACAAGTTAGAAAAACCAATGTGTAGTCCGTCCTCAATCAGACAAATACATCTCAGGTCTACTGAATCAAACGAATATATTGTCAACATTTCTATGGTATGGTATGTCAACATTTCTATCTTTAAATTTTACGGTCGAATACTTCTGAAATTTTGAACAAAAATACCTAAGAATAATTCAAGAGAAGTTTTTATTCACCTATGATGGCATTTTCTCAAAATGTGTATAGTATTTATCTTCTCATTAGGGCCTATTGGTACGAAATATCCATATGGTTTTGTCCCCCCCCCCCTGCTGTTTTGGTGTCCGTGTCAGGATGATAACTTCAGTTTGCTCGATTTCCACAACTGGTCAGGTATATTATGTTGAGGAAGTCCATGAGATCTGTGAGGATGAAATCAATATTTCCGGATGTTAACTCCAAACTATTTTGGCGATCGTTGCAAAATTCTTCATCGAAATCCAGGGAAGAGACCATTTGATTCTGGGATCAATCCATCAAACGACTTTTGACCCAGGGCGCGAGAGAATTTTTGGACCTGTCACTCTCACTTGTCACTTGGCTTTTTTTTTTATTTCGTTGATATCTTGGTATTGGTGCGTTTTGGAGCGAAACGGATGTTATTCATCAACTTTTTGCTGATTGATGCATGGGACTATTTACAAGTATCCTTGTGACTTGTATAACTTTGGTTACCATGGAGTCACTGGTTTGTGGGTGGTGGCCTTTTTAGTTTTTTGAATACTCCGTGATTTGTGGTTTTTTTCCAAATCAGGTTTGCTATGTGTGTTAACTCGTATCCAGCAAAACCAATTGCAGGAAAAAATGTTGGAAGTAGTCCTACATTGCATAGAGAAATTAGTCATCGGCATTCATATACACATACACATTCAAATACACATTCAAATACACATATATGAAGGTTACATATACAAATACACATTGAAATACACATATATGAAGATTTGAGCAGTGTACTCGATGACCTGGAAAGATCAAATGTGCCATTTTGTAAGAAAATGACTACATTGTATTCCGAGCTAATAAAACTGTAGATTCTCGAGGTAGCCTTCATTAGGCATTTGGCTAATTAGGTTACCGGACCTTAGGTCCGATAACCTATTGGCATGGCGTTGCGTCCGTCGTCCGTTTACAATTTTATTTTTATAGTTTACGGTCGAATATTTCTGAAATTTGGCACAAAAATGCCTAAAAATATTTGCAGAGGGAGGTAATTTTTAGTTTTTTGATTAATGCATAAGACTCCCCTGACATACCTCTATGATGTGTATAAATTTTGTTGCCCTTGAATCGCCGGTCTCCGTGTGGCGGCCATTTTGAATATTTGACGAGTCGGCAAAAAATTTTTTTTTGCCCCAAGTCGCATTACTATCGATTTTGGGCCATTTCTAGGCAAAAAAAAACCTTTGAAAAACATTTTGGCACTTGTCCCTTCGTAATGGGAGCTGCCGGGACTGTACTCATAGAACGCTTGAAGATAGAGTTTAGACATTGACACTTTCAAATAGGAAGTCATATATGGCGATTTCTGAGGTGACCTTGAATTTGATCTTTGATGACCTTGAAAGGTCAAAACAGCCATTTTGGGATCAAAGAATGCCCAAATTTGCCTCTACGGATGAAATGCATGTAGATAGAGCTTAAGTTTGCATTATGAACATATAGTTAGTCGTATATAATGTTGACCTTGATCTCGACATTGGATGACCTTGAGTGTCTACGTGTCTGACGTGAAATCTGTAAATTGGCCTCTGAGGCATAAACACTTGCACATACAGGTTAGGATTGTGTACAAGCCTACAGAAAGTCATGTATACATGACACGTGTTTTGGTCACCTTGAACTTCCCCTTGAAGTCCGAACCTCAAAATCTTGTGAAGATATTTAGTACATCTTGAATATGTGATGATATGACCTCGGATTCCCTCGGTGCTGAAGACATCGTGGCGTGGGGACCTGTTTGCTGAGCTCCAATAATTGGTTTCATGAAGGTGTATGGATCGATTTATAATCGCAAGTACAAGCACACATTTATTATGCCAATAAAAACGTTCATCAAACATTTGGGGAAAAAAAACCCTTCTGTTCATGCGTCAGTATAATAATTTCTACTGTACAGTAGATAATTTACTTTACAAATCTTTAACAATTTATCATTAACAAAGCATGGATTTGTAAATAAAAACGAGACAATCAGAGATTGCAGACCCCCCCCCCCCCCCCCCCCTCCGGTTTGAGTTACTAATATCAAAGCTGGTGACCCTTACGTTATCGACCTTGGGCGATATAGCAAATGATCATATAGCAAATGATCTGATGATTTGGAATTGACTGTCACAAAGTACAAAATCAATGAGGGAAATTATTAATGAATATAAGCAGAGCTATTGCGATTTCTGAGCTTTTCTGTGACCTGGACCTTGTCGCTAAAAATTGTGTTGTAAAATTTCGCAATGTTGTTTATATCATCAAGGCACGTCTCCTGAAACAAAATTTGAGGAGGACCGAGTCACTGCCATACCGCTTCATTCCAATAAATTTGAAGTGTATAGATTGGGGTAGATTACCAACTTTTCCAATTCTTGAGATAAAACTCTGAAATTCGTTGAAAAATTACGGCATGATACCCAATTAGGACACACAAAATTTCCAGTTGATTCGATTATCCAAAACAAAACTAATGCCAAAAAACGTGTTTCACTGACAGATGAACTTCACTTTAGGCGCGGAAAGACAGACAGACAGACAGACAAACAGGGAGACAGGCAGACCCAAATGCAATACCCTTTCCCCCTATCGGGGCAAGGGTAATAAAGACATGGAAATCAGGAAATTAAACAAGACTTGTGGCTACCGACACTACACACACTAGTGTAATACAAAGAGTAGACTATTGGACACTTGGCAAACAACACAACGTAGGCTAAGCATTTCAATAACGCGAGGGTTGGTGGTCATCTGGTAAATCAGCCTAGAGTTCCTTTACATCATTGGATATTCAGGTCTATAGGTGATTCATATCATTGCCACGCGCTCAAGTCGAATAGAATTGTTCGTGTTGGAATCGATTACGGCACTTGGATGACTCGTGTTCTGTCGACAACAGAAAATTTCGTGAAACCTTCTCTTGAATGCTTGGGACATCACATGATAGACAATTGGATTTGCGCAGGAATGTCCATATGCCAGAAGGCTGGTCAGCACCCGGAACACCTCATACAAACGCCCACTGGACATTTTCCTATAGGCAGAAAGCAGCTGACTCACGTGTAGTGGAAGCCATAGCAACGCGAAAACAACTACAACCGCCAGAATCACCTTAGATGCGCACGAGGGCAGCTCATTGTTTTGGCTTTGTGACGTCACAGTGGTTCCTTGGATATGCCGAGTTGTTGATGCGTACACGGGCGCGATGATGAGCAGCGGTATAAGGTAACCGAACACGAAAAATGTCACGAAGATAGGTCGTACAGCTTCTTGACTCATCACGCAATACGTAGCGTCCATATCAAACTTCTCGAGTTCATGAGTAAACAGACATGGCAGATTGGCGAGCAGAATTATTGTCCAAATGAGCACATTACAAATCACGACATTCTTCTTGGTTCGCAGACTCGATGTGCGAACGGTATGCACCACTGTCGCATACTGGAGTAACGTGATCGCTATCAGCGTGTAAGCTGTGACGTAGGCAGTAACGTACATGGTATAACTGATGAGCTTACACATGACATTCCCAAATGGGTATGTGAAGTTTGCGTACTTGTATGCGGTGATTGGTACGCAAACTAACAGGAAGGCCAGGTCCGAGAGAGCTAAGTTGGCAAGAAAATAGTTGGTAGGTGTTCGCATGAACGCCCTGCTCCATATGACGTAAATAGTCAGCAAGTTTCCAACAGTCCCAAAAACAACGATCACTGCGAACAGTATAGGGGAGGCTACGGACCAGAGGCTGTAGTAGAATCTAACTGCGCTCTCATCCAGCGGGTGGTGGAACAGGTCACGACAGGACTTGTTAAATGTTGGAGCCGAGGAGCAGTTCAACAGCTCGAGGTGCAGGCTCTGTGCTCCCTTAGCCATACTTCTGGGATCTGCAAACAAAAAGCAAGTGCTTTGATACGGATTGTATGGAATTTTGCAAAACATTGTAACAATTTGGATTTGTTGTTTTCGTACCACCCATATGGGCCGATGAGTTATTGGCGTGGATAGATCTATTTGCCTGTCGTTAGTCCGTCGTCCGTCCATCTGAGTATGTAATTTCTTCTTGACCTCACGAATTACCTTACAAATTTACCAGGGCATACCTTGGGTCAATATCTGAAGACTTTTTTAAGGAAATATTTGTTTTGTTTAAACAACATTTGGCCAAATTGGAACTTAAAATGGTTACTTGACAAATGTAACTTCAAAAATATTTTTCTCAAAATCCACACTGTAACTTTTTCTCAATCGTTTTTCTCAATGGTGTTTTTAGCCATTAGTAACGCGTATGAAGATGGTAGACCAGACCTTGAATCACTTGAAAGGTCCGAAATGTAGGGCTAAAATGGGCTGAAATGCACATATCGACCATTTGAAAAAGAACACGTGTAAAACGAGCTTAGGTTTGTATGAGAAGTCATTCATGGTGGATATTTCGATGTCCTCGAATTTGACCTCAAGTCTCAAAATCACGTGTAACCTGAAATATTGAGTAATACATATGTATATGAGGTCATAAATGTTGGAACTTTTGATGACCCTGACCTCAGATGACTTTGAGTATCAATCTCAAGATCACAGTTGCTCTTCAATTTACATTACGCTTACGGCCATAGAGGCAATCGTATATTGTGGATCTATTGTTGACCTTGAACTTGGCTACAGACTATTTTGAGTATTATATCTCTGTAGCACGTCTGATCCAACTCTGTCGTTAAACTACATAGCCCTCGTTGCTTTTTTCCCCATTTTTTTCCCCATCTGAACGATTTAAACCCCGACAACTCATATTGGCGACACTTTATCAAGTTACATGGCATGATTAAAATTAAAGTCTGAAGTGTAGAGTAATTCGTGTTATAAGATGGTAAGGTTAAGGGTGGATACGTGTGTTGATGTATGTGTAAGACGGCCAACACCGTTAGAGGATGACAATAGAAAACCTTGATACATAAATTCAATAATAACTTACTTTGCTTGATAAATTGCTTGATATCGCGAGTTATAGGAATGAGTAAAACATACGTGCGGGAAAAAGTAAGACGTTTTGAATTTAGAATGCACCACTTGAGGGTGTTGTAACAGGTTCCGTCAATTTGGTCGAAGATTGGCCGATGGCCAATTACAAATGGCCGATTACACATTTCATGATGTATCTAACCTTGAAATTAAACAGTGTAGGTAATTCCGGGTCAACTTTATTGTTCAAAATACAAACTAACCTTGGTATATTCGAGGGATTTGTCAGGCAAAGAGATTCTAACTGTATGATCACAATACAAACCTAAGACCTATATTGAAGTCTTTTGACCATTTTACATCATATGGATGATATTGAGTTTGAACACTCTAGTTCATTCAAGTCGAGTTCATAGAAAACATATGATGAACCATTCTCGATACAATATATGTTCAAATAAAACATCAGTTTATTGAAGTTTACAATCAGAGAGTGCATTCAAGTTCGAAATATTTTGAGGACTGCACAGAATTGCCCCTTGAACAATAAGATATTGATATTTTTTTCGATCATATATTCCTAATCAATTCGATTCCGAATGTGCCTGAAGATCACAAACATAGCTATTCAAGCAAAGGGTTTTGAAAATGTCCATGGAGTCTCGATCTCGGATTTATGATGTCGGAATTAATCGCCAATGCAGCGATATGGTTTCGAAGGCAATTGGAAATGGTAGGAAACCTTTTAATCCTAGTACAACAAATGGGTTGTTCGCGAAAATTTCTGCTCACAAACAAACTCATTCAAAGCATTTCAACACGAACTAATTAATTGTATATTAACCACAAACTCCATTGTATACATTTATAACGCATACGACAACTCATTCTTCGAGTGCTTCCACACGTTGACAACCACTCACGCATTAATTCAGGAAATATGCTAATAACAATTTGCAAAGATAAACAGTCTTGAAATGTCGCTCTTACTATTTTCGAGATAGTATTACTATAGAAATAAGTAATTTGGAAATACAATGAATTTAACATAATCACCAAAACACACCAGCATTGCTACTAAAAAACCCAAAACGAAATATCCTCCATTATATGATGGATGAAAATAAAAATAAAAATCGATATTGAGCTGTCCATAAAATGAAAAAAAACAAAAAACATGTGACATTATTATAGTGGCTATATGTACATTGTCCACTCGTTTTTGAGCCCTAGATATTTCCCAATAATGGTTATATGGTTTTTACGAAGCCTGAGTGATTTTATGTTCATTGAACAAGGTCAGTTCGCGTTGCTGCTCTTTTTGTGTGATGTTGATCCTGCAACATATTGAAACTTTGAAAATGGCTCACCTGTTAATGGTGTTCTATACTATCCTATATGTTGTGATGAAAAATTGCGTCCTCGCGAAGTATGGAACCACTCTGCTATGGAGATTGTGTCGTCCTCGAACAACTGATGTAGCTCACCTGTTGCCCCTCCCACTGTGTTGTATCCATAGCAACACAAGACACGGACCGGGACAAGCCATGGTTCTGTGTGTGAAGGAGTTGCACGCGGTCGCTTGCTGCGTCACCCCCATCTCTGGGACAGAGCGAGAAGGTTACACCACATGACTGACCGGGCCGTGGTCAGAGTACAGCCGCGACAGGAAGCCTGATACTACGAGGGTGATATAATCACAAGATATGGTCAACGAAATGAAAACTTTCATGGAGCTTTCTGAGAAACGTGTATGTTTCGTGCGTTATCATATTCATAAGGAAATGATAACGATGTTTATTACAATCATTATCATACACGTATTTGTCTTGTTCAGTGACGTGATCATTTACTAACAACTCAAAGTCAAATTCATGTATCAGTAAAACAAGCTTTTCAATGAACTATTTGTCTTACGAACATTACGGCTAGATTCCAACAACTAAAAACAGCAGATACCATCTTAGCTTTTTATCTATCAATATCTCGTGTCTGTTTGTACGAAACGATGGCGTCGAATTAGTGAAATGTATCACGTACTTTTTTTCAAATATCATTTTTCAATCTTGTCAAGACGAGAGTTGGGCCGTCACGTTGCAGATCCAATCACGTTGGAACTCTACACGTGCCCCAGTGAGCCGGGTAACTTGTGGACGTGTGGATGTGACTCCAGCAGTGTTTGTGTTACTAATAGCAACCAGACGACCAGCAGATGTCACAGAGATCACTCGTTACAGATGTACGGCAGTGTCAAGCCGCTGATATCTGATGAGGTCTGGGATCGCTCCAAACATCAAGGTGGCATGTAGAGCTCTACTTGTGATTTTAATGGAAACTATTCAGTTTCAGGAATGAATCAGTGAGTTAGCGTGTGAAAATAATTATCCCTCCATGGAAATCCCACTTGGTAACGTGATAAATAAGTGGAAATAACAGGTGAGAGCCGCAACCCAATACCACAGCTATGATGACACATCGGGTTCCATTTCAGAAAGTTGTTTTCTCCAAAACTTTGATATCACGTTTTGTGATCTCCACGTGAGTTTTAACTGAAGATTACTGTCCTGACCAAACATGTCATGGAGTCTGTCCTGGCAACTGAAAACCAACCAACCACCCACACCCAGCGAACAGTGAGTTAGTCGAATCCATACTAGGATTTGTTTTGCGAAGTTGGTGGTTACCGCTCGCTGATTTGTGGAAACGTTATCACGTGAGATTGAAATACATACTTCTGCAGGTGACCTGCGGAACCGTATATTGGTACCACGGACGTGCGAACGGCTAGGCGTTACGGGCGGACCAAGTGTTAAATTTCCTATCTTAATTTTCCCCGTAAGTCCTAAAAAAATCCCCGTAAAACCGCACTTTTCTCTTAAACCATGGTTAGGGGGCATTTTCAGCTTTTCTCCCCATAAGCTTTCCCCGTAAATCCTTCTGGTATGCCCGGGCAGCCGAATATAACTTTCTACGAGTCCGCTGCGACAGCGCCATAGTATTGATATTAGCAATGGCTGCTTTAGGTGGGACATTTATAATGACATGTTATATTCAAAGCTTCAGAAATCGCATAATAAAATAAAATTCGGGCTAGGTTTAATACAATATCACTTTTAACGGCACTCCTGAAAATTATATGGCACTCGGCGTCGTTTCATATAATTTTTTTCGAAGTGCCATTAACAGGTATATTGTACTCAACCGAGCCCATATTTGTATGATATCGTCCGGGTCGCTGAGAACACACAGTACCGATTCTGTCGCAAACCAAACCAGAACGACAATGGATCCGATACATGCAAGTTACATGGCATTACATATGATCAAAACCGAGTTCCTTATCTAATCTCAACAACATAGTCAGGCAAATCGAGATAATTCAAAGAACATCATGAACACGCGTAACTGCTTGAGAAGTGGAAATTAAGTGATAGACTAAGTATAGATTAAGTGATAGACTAAGTGATATATCATACAAGATACAAAACCAATACGTGCCTACAATCATATATACCTAGGTAAGGAGGATGCGTCTAAAAGATCCACATGGATGAAAAGTCAGAGGGGGATATTTGCTGCCAATATTGTTTGTTTCATTATCTCGAACATATGTCATATGTGCGTCATATCAGATACCCGTAAGAGAACAGGTTCCTGGTATTATTTAGGCACATCCTATGTATATGAACACACCATCTGGTTCAAACTACTATATATAGTTATTAGAAATCAACTGAGAATCAGTTATCCAGCCTGTTCATTACATACATTTTGATGATATCAAGTAAGAACATGACCAATTATTATATATTACTAAGAATCCCGACGTTGTCATTAGTTAAAAGCTGGTCACGTGTCTGTGCATAAAAGTGAATATTCACCAGACCAACCGGTCAAGTTTTTTTTATATTCACCGATTGGTCCATATCACATATATATATACCTCTCGCCAAAGAGCAATTCATATGATTGTTTATTCCTGTTTTTTTTTCTGTTACTAGTATCGCGTATCCAGTGATATAGTGAATTGAATAAGCTTGTTTTAGAAATCATTCCTCGTTTTTCAGGTTACTGAATTTATGGTCCGATAACCTTTTGGCATGGCGTTGCGTCCGTCGTCCGTCGTCGTCTGTCTACATTTTATTTTTTTTGTTTACGGGTGAATTTTTCTGAAATTTTGCACGAAAATACTTATTAGTTTAGTTTATTAGAAAATACTTAGCTTAGTTTTTTGATTTGTGCATTTTTTTTTCAAAATGGCGGCCGTTTTCGACAAAAAATGCCTGATTTTGGATTTTGGCGGCCATTTTCTCAAAATCTGTTCAGTAACTTTTTTTCTTTATGATACATAACACTCCTCATATGTACTCCCATGATGTCTATAAATTTCGTTGCGCTTGAATCTCTCAAAGTGGGCCATTTTGGCCCGGACTCGGCCCAAATGGGACTTTCTCATGTTAAATTCTCCTATGCTTTATAATTGGACACATTATGCCTAATATCTCACTTAATATTGAAATTAGAGACTAGGAATCAATTGTGGATAATAGGAAATGATATATGCTGAATTTTCTCGTGACCTTGAATTCGACCTCTGTCCTCTTTTTCAAGGTCAAGAGCACAAAATGGCTAATATCTCGCTTATTATCGACTTTACAGCTTAGGAATCAATTGTGAACATATAGGAAATGTTATATTCTGAATATTGTCATGACCTTGAATTTGAGCTTTGACCTAATTTTCAAGGTCACAGGACAAAATGGCTGATATCTCGTTCCTAATCGACTTTACAGCTTAGGAATCAATTATGAACATATATGAAATTATATATAAAGATTATTCTAATGACCTTCAGTTTGACCTTTGACCTAAATTTCACGGGCACAGGACAAGATGACTAATATCTTCCTTATTATCGATTTTACAGCTTACGAATCAATTGTGAACATGTAGAAAATGATATATGCTGAATATTGCCATGACCTTGAATTCGACCTTTGACCTCATTTTCAAAGTCAAAGGACAAAATGGCTAATATCTTGCTCATCTATTGACTTTATGGCTTGGGAACCAATTGTGGACATATAGAAAATTATATACACTGAATATTTTTGATGACATTGAATTTGACGTTTAACCTATTTTCAAGGTCAGAGCACAAATGGCTAATATCTCACTTATTATTGACTTTACAGCTTAGCAATCAACTGTGGACATGATATATGCTTAATTGTATCCCTCGAACGAAGTTCGGCGGATACTATGGATTTGTCTCCATCGCGCCGCCGCGCCCGCCGCCGTAGAGATTTTCTTGTGAACGCTCTACAGGTTGCAATTCTTAACCGATTCTAATAATTTATTATACAGATACATCTTATGGTAAGGACCCGACACCAATCGATTTTGGTTGCCATAGCAACCAAATTGGCCGATTGGCGACATATTTTGTGTTCAAGTTAGCCTGTTTAACGCACATGGCTTGTGAACGCTCTACGGGTAGGAGTTTTCGATGAATGATGATGAAATCGCACAGGCTTCAAGAAAAAGACTGTCCCACGGAACCTATTGTTTTTCAGAATGATCGGATAAGTGTTAATTAGTTATCGGACTAACTTATTTCGACCATTAAAATAACCTCTTTGACATCTGTAATCACTGCAATACCCTGCAAATGACACTGGATGCTTGTTCAGAATAAAGAACTGATGTTCTTGGTGAAAACAGAACAATATTATCGAATAAGATAATGTTAGTTTTACTGGCTAAGTCTATTATTGACCACAATAAAAATAGTTAAGATATGAAATATTTATTATTGGGCTCAACAAGGAAAAGGTTCTGTCCAGTAGAGATTTTATGGCTGTAACCAAATAAGTTACCATTATGTTTACTTGTTAAGTCTATTATTGACCACAATAAAAATAGTTAAGATATGAAATATTTATTATTGGGCTCAACAAGGAAAAGGTTCTGTCCAGTAGAGATTTTATGGCTGTAACCAAATAAATTAACATTATTTTTGCTAGTTAAGTATATTATTGACCTCAGTAAAAATAGTTGAGACAAGAAACATTTGTTATTGAGCTCAATCAGAAAAATGTTTTGTCCAGTAGAGATTTCTGGGTGTAACGGAATAAGTCAACATTATTTTCACTAGTTAACAACCTGACTTTCAGTCTTTTAGGCGTTCATTATTGGACTTGACACCACATATTCCGTATAAAAATTACTTCCAGTCGAATATTTTGTGATGAATTCCCTCAAAAATTGGCCAATTACATGGAATATCGTATATAAATGGAAACATTGCGTATTTGGTGTTGACCGGATAGTTTCAGAATGCCGTTTGAACAAACCAACCCCTATAGTTTGTGCGCTCGCCAACCATTGGTTTCAACACCACGCTGCACAATGTTTTGATAGTTTTTTTTTTTTCAAAACGGCTTTTGTTATTTGCTCATACAACTCCAATGCACTAATAAACGGCATGACAAGTGATGACATGCTATATGATGAAGAAATATTCAATACATAGACCACATAACAAACGGTTATTTGCACAATTTACTCACTAGGGGCGCCACCCATTCGTCGACCATGGCCATTCTTCCAACTTGGCCTTTTTTGTGCAAAAATAGAACTGACACGGATGGTTAAGACTGTTGTCATGGCAACGGGCCCCACCCAGGGGCCACAGTGGTAGCATATTGGAAAATAGACCTGTTGCCATAGAATCAAGCCCCACTATGAGGCCACGGTGTTACCAGCATGTCTGTATCCCATATTGTGTATATATATATATGACAAAGATGGTAGCCTCATATAGCCGTGTCTTCGACCCTTAATAAATTTAATCAGCCTGAACCCTGTAATTCTTGCCATTTTTTGGTGAAAAAAAAAGACTCGGCGCCTACCAATAGAAACCTCTGTTGCCATAGCAACGAGCCTCACTCAGGTGCAACAGTGGTAACATCCCGTCCCTGTTTCACGTGTGTTGTATCTGAGACAAGATCGTTGATCTGTCTTTAACCACTAACACTTTAAAGCAGCACAATCTTCAATATTTTTGACATTTTTATGGGAAAAATAGAAAGTAACCTCATATAGCCATGTCTTAGACTATTAACATTTTTAAACAGCCTGAACCCCGTAGATCTTGCCATTTTCGGGTGAAAAATAGACCCAACACCTACCATAAGAAACGTCTGTTGGCATGGCAACGAGCCTCACCCAGGGGCCACAGAGTTAGCATTCCGTCTCTGTCCAACGTGTGTGCCATATGAGACAAGATCGTTGATCTGTCTTCAAATATCAACACTTTAGAGCAACCAAATCTTCATTATTTTTGCCATTTTTATGGGAAAATAGACCTATTGTCATGGAAACGAGCCCCACCCTGAGGCCACGATGCTATCAGCATATCCGTGTCCCATATTATGTTCATCTATGACAATGATGGTAGCCTCATATAGCCATGTTTTCGATCATTAACACTTTCATACAGCCTGAACCCCGATAATCTTGCCATTTTTGGGTGAAAAATAGACCCGACGCCTACCATTTGTAACGCCATGGTAACCGGCCCCATCTAAAAGTGATGCTGGTATCATTGCAATCTTAACTGGTCTTATCCTTCAATGGTGCCTTAATAACTCTTATATTGCTTGGTCTCTTCAACAAACAAACTTTTGAACCCCAAATCACACTTTTGTCATTATTTGGAGAAGGGGCGAACTCCAGGGCGTGGCGATCCCGACCCCCGGGAACTCCATTCTTGACACCTCATTGGGGTCACTCCGCCAACACATACCTAGTACCAGCATCTGTCTATGTTCCAAAATTAAACCCAATCGGTTGAACCATTCTTTTGAAGGAGCACACTCAGTGATATGTTACGCCATTCCGGGTGCCTAGCGGGACACTTGATTAAACTTGAGGTCATTGACCTTGCGAGCCCGTTTCCATGGTGACCGCCCCTGTCCCAAAATGCGGGATATGTCAAAATGTGACCCTTAGGTCTTAAGCTTTTCAACGATACCACATTCGCCAATGGGTGTCTCCGTGCATACTAACTCTCAAAATAACGGCCTTTTGCAGGTTTGGCCTACAGTCTAAGTCTATTATTGACCACAATAAAAATAGTTAAGACAAGAAATATTTATTATTGGGCTCAACATGGTAGAGGTTCTGTTCAGTAGAGATTTCATGGTTGTAACGGAATAAATTAACATCATTTTTGCTAGTTTAGTTTATTATTGACAACATAAAAATAGTTAGAACGAAAAACATTTATTATTGAGCCCAACCAGGCAATTTTGGATTCATATTCGAACCTAATTTTGGAACATATTTGGGGTGAAAATAGAGCTTTTGATGAAAACATTGATCTAGCTCCAATTTTGTCATCTTAAAATGCATTTTTGGTCAACTTTTACTCTGAATTTCAACTTGAAACCACCTTTGGTACATATTATGAATAAAATATAACTTATGCTGAAATGAAAGTATCAATCTATTACCACCAGTACAGCCAAATTTTGATGATTCCAATAACAAACGTAAAATACAACAATTTCGTCATCTTGACATGCAGTTTTGGACAACTTTTACATTGAATTTCAACTTGAAACCAAGTCTGGCACATATTATGAGTTAAAATATAACTTATGGCGAAAAGTTCGATCTGGCTCCAATTTCGCCATCTTGAAATGCAGTTTTGGTCAAATTTTACTTTGAATTTCAACTTGAAACCAAGTTTGGCACATATTACGAGTTAATATATAATTTATGGTGAAAAGTTCGATCTGACTTCAATTTCTTCAGCTTGGAATGCAGTTTTGGTCAATTTTTACTTGGAATTTCAACTTGGAACCAAGTTTGTCATTTATTCTGAGTTGAAATATAACTTTAGGTGAAAAGTTTGATCTGGCTGTAATTTCGTTATTTTATCGAACATGTCGAAATGGAAATTGATATGCAGTGATTTTAGTGGTGATCTTGAATTCGACCTTCAATAACCTTGAATGCACTGCAGCATTTTTGATCGAAAACATTGTGGCTTAAGATTTTACATTTCTCTGGTAATCTTTTTCAGCCTTGCTCTAGTTTTTCACACTTATCAGTAATATATTTGGGGCAACAGGGACAATATGCGACCGGAAGCGTCTAGTATTATATATGCTGAATATTCTCTTGACCTTGGATTTAACCAGTGACCTGACTAACATCTAAAATATTAAACATATATTGTCCGGTAACCTATCTTTGGCCTTTGGCCTTATTTTTTATAGTGTACTTGAAACATTGACATCAACTTGAAATTTAAAGGCGTGATTGGCGCAGTACTTCGAATCAACACATGATAGTTCTGGATGTATTGTGTTTATATTATTACATCCACGTCATACATAAACATTGCTCCAGTATTTGCATGAACTTTTCACATGCATCATATAATAAAACAAATATTAACTTTTGGTTTCGGTGAATATGTGAAAATATGTACCTCTCGCCAAAGACAAATATATATATATATCGACACACTAAAGCAAAAATGGCCTAAGTCAAAAAAGGCGATTTTTCAGGAGAAACAAAAAACTGTCTTTGCATGTAGTTTTTAATCCCACCAGCAAAAACTTTCGCTATCATCTTTCTTGGCATGACCTCTAAGCACGCATCTGATCCTATAATCATTATCTTCAAATATTCAGGAACAAAGTGACTTAGGCCACATTCTGACTAAATCGACTGACTTAGGCCATTTTGTCTTTCGTGACTTAGGCCATTTTATGCAACGGCGTGTTACTTAGGACATATGCGTTTTGCTGTTTGCAAGTGAATAATTGGTGCAATATGAATTGAAAGTCCACAAACTGAGAACGAATTATCTGGTAACAGGTTTATTGAACATCAAAGAATATCAACAATTGTTATTTTTAGGTTACCAAACCTATGGTCCGATAACTTATTGCCGTCATGTTGCGTCCGTCGTCCGTCTAGCCGTTCGTCTGTCCGTCTGTTCACAATTTTTATCTCTAAAGTGTATGGTCCCATCTTTCTGAAAATTTAAAAATAATTCAAGAAGGAGGCATTTTTTCAATAACTTTCTGTTGTTTATTCTTTCTCAAATGGCGGGCGTTTTCGTCCAAAAAACGCTCAATTTTGACCTTTGGCGGCCATTTTCCTAAAAACTGTTCAACCAGTTAATGATTTTTGCTTTATGTACCTTTGTGACGTGTATAAGTTTTGTTGTCCTTGAATTACTGGTCTCCGTGTGGCTTATCAGTATCTTATTACTATCCATTTTGGGCCATTTCCAGGGGGAAAAATATTTTTCACCCTTTAAAACATTTTTGAAAATTTTCGGTATTTTTTTCCTTCACAATGGGAGCTGCTACCACTTTGCTCATAGAACGCTTGAAGAGAGAATATATATTGACACTTTCAAATAGGAAGTCATGTATAGCGTTTTGTGAGGTGACCTTGAGTTTGACCTTTGATGACCTTGAAAGGTAAAAACACCCATTTTGGGGTCCAAAAATGCCCAAATTTGATCTGCAATTCGTCCTCCGATGATCTTGAAAGGTCAAAACACTCATTTTGGGGTCCAAATATGCCCAAGTTTGCCTCTTTAGATGAAATTCTTGTAGTTGAAGCTTAAGTTTGCATTATGAGCATATAGGAAGTCGTATAGGGAACAACTAATGATGACTTCGAGCTTGATTTTGGATGACCTTGAGTGCTAAATGTCTGACGTGAAATGTGTAAATTGGCATCTGAGGCTTGAACACTTGCACATACAGGTTAGGATAGTGTGTAAGCTTATAAGGAGCCATGTATGGATAGCACATCTTTTGGCGACCTTGAACTCGAGCCTAAACGACCTTGAAGGCCAAACTCAAAATTATGCCTGACCTGACAGGTGTAAACTGGCATCTACAGACAAAATACTTGTTGATCGAGCTTATATGTTTGTATTATGAACATATATAACATCATATGCATCATACCTAATGGTGACATTGATGTTCACACAGATGACCTTGGTTAGTCAAGGTCGTATGTCACCTGCAATGTTTAAAACTAAAGTCGTCCGGTAAATCTAACCCTTAGGTTATTTTCGACTCATTTATTTAAGGAATACGACAAAATCTCATTGTCAAATACACAATCGTGGAACACTTCTAATTATATATCATGTATATATCATGTACATCATGATATAGTGCATTGATACTTATGTATAATAAATCATATAGTCAGTCATTTCAACTGTTGCCTGAACCAGTTGCCACTCGTCATGTCATGTCATGAATGTGTGTTTGTCACATTTCTGTATATTGCACTTCATTATATGACACTAATCTTATATGGGTGTTTCACAACATGGTGACACTTATACCGTGGTGTTACAAACCTATGGTCCGATAACTTATTGCCGTCGTGTTGCGTCCGTCGTCCGTCTAGCCGTTCGTCTGTCCGTCCGTTCACAATTTTTATCTCTAAAGTGTATGGTCCCATCTTTCTGAAAATTTAAAAATAATTCAAGAAGGAGGCATTTTTTCAATAACTTTCTGTTGTTTATTCTTTCTCAAATGGCGGGCGTTTTCGTCCAAAAAACGCTCAATTTTGAACTTTGGCGGCCATTTTCCTAAAAACTGTTCAACCAGTTAATGATTTTTGCTTTATGTACCTTTGTGACGTGTATAAGTTTTGTTGTCCTTGAATTACTGGTCTCCGTGTGGCTTATCAGTATCTTATTACTATCCATTTTGGGCCATTTCCAGGGGGAAAAATATTTTTCACCCTTTAAAACATTTTTGAAAATTTTCGGTATTTTTTTCCTTCACAATGGGAGCTGCTACCACTTTGCTCATAGAACGCTTGAAGAGAGAATAGATATTGACACTTTCAAATAGGAAGTCATGTATAGCGTTTTGTGAGGTGACCTTGAGTTTGACCTTTGATGACCTTGAAAGGTAAAAACATCCATTTTGGGGTCCAAAAATGCCCAAATTTGATCTGCAATTCGTCCTCCGATGATCTTGAAAGGTCAAAACACCCATTTTGGGGTCCAAATATGCCCAAGTTTGCCTCTTTAGATGAAATTCTTGTAGTTGAAGCTTAAGTTTGCATTATGAGCATATAGGAAGTCGTATAGGGAACAACTAATGATGACTTCGAGCTTGATTTTGGATGACCTTGAGTGCTAAATGTCTGACGTGAAATGTGTAAATTGGCATCTGAGGCTTGAACACTTGCACATACAGGTTAGGATAGTGTGTAAGCTTATAAGGAGCCATGTATGGATAGCACATCTTTTGGCGACCTTGAACTCGAGCCTAAATGACCTTGAAGGCCAAACTCAAAATTATGCCTGACCTGACAGGTGTAAACTGGCATCTACAGACAAAATACTTGTTGATCGAGCTTATATGTTTGTATTATGAACATATATAACATCATATGCATCATACCTAATGGTGACATTGATGTTCACACAGATGACCTTGGTTGGTCAAGGTCGTATGTCACCTGCAATGTTTAAAACTAAAATCGTCCGGTAAATCTAACCCTTAGGTTATTTTCGACTCATTTATTTAAGGAATACGACAAAATCTCATTGTCAAATACACAATCGTGGAACACTTCTAATTATATATCATGTATATATCATGTACATCATGATATAGTGCATTGATACTTATGTATAATAAATCATATAGTCAGTCATTTCAACTGTTGCCTGAACCAGTTGCCACTCGTCATGTCATGTCATGAATGTGTGTTTATCACATTTCTGTATATTGCACTTCATTATATGACACTAATCTTATATGGGTGTTTCACAACATGGTGACACTTATACCGTGGTATTACATGAAAAAAAAATGACGTTTGCAGGAGCATCTGGCCCCGAGTCATTGGAATACCAAACGTGAAAGTATTGGATGTGTCCACAGTGGCTTCTATCTGCCAGAATTTTGAGTTTTGCTCCCGAACAGAAGCTTTAAGACGAGATTATAAAATGCAGCACTTTCCAACTTGTCTGAAATATTTCGGACAGATCGGAAATGGTTTTAGACGCATCGAAAATATTATTAGGGAAGCTTATTAGGGACATTCAAATTTTTCTTTTAATTTGATGTTCCATATATTCAATTTCCAGTTTCAAGAGTGAGTAAATAATTTTTCAGAAGAAAAGCTATATCCTAAATAAAAAAAGTTAGTGCCACTCATAAGCCACTTTGAGGCCCGGTCAGACAGCCGAAAACACATGAATCACGTGAAAATTTGGTTAAGATTTGGTTGTGCGTGACTGTTAGTGGAGAATTTGACCATTTTTGCTGATTTACGTGATGAAAAATCACCGATGAACTGCGCAAGAATTATGGAAATGTCACGTACAAATCACTAATAAAGCATGCACTTCAGCGCAATAAAGAATTTTTTAAGTGATTGTTGGTGATTTTGAGTGAAATATACGTGTTATAGTGCAGAACATGCGTGATATGTCTGTTATTCTTCAGTGAAAAGCCATCGATGAACGTGATAGCGGCAACATTTTCGCGAACAATCACTAATATTCCACGCATATTTCGTGCATTGTCCACGTAAGAACTACGCAACCTACGCGAAAAATAACATAAAAACAGCTTGAAACTGCGAAAAGTCTTACGCGAACCGATTTTTGAGCTGCTCAAAACCCAGAATCTGGTGAAACGATGATCGGGCGTACATCCACATACAACCACTGACGTTCTACGTCAGAAAAAATGATGAAATACGCAAATGACAGATGTATCGCGTAAGACTAAAATAAAACGAACTTCATACGTAATTCATGCGTTTTAATTGGGCAGTGTGACCAGGCCTTATGATGTGTAACATTGGACCCTAATTACTTCGACGAGCAGGACATAGATACTTGAGGTGGCTGATTCATGCCATAATGCGTTTTCCCTGAACAGTTTTCATCGCGAATTTAATTGTCACGACTAAAACCATTTAAATCACGACCAAAATCATTAAATCCGCGACCGAAACGTTTTCGTTGCGGCAATAATATTCTCGCTGCGAATTAAATACTTTTAGCTGCGGCAAGAACATTATCGCCGCGACCAGAATCATTTTCGCTGCAGCGAAATTGTTCTTGCCGCGATTTTAATACTTATAACCGCGACTAAAACATTCTCGCTGCAGCGAAAATGATTATCGCCACGGCGAGAATGGCCATACTTGTTACACAGTTCTTCTTACCATCAACTAAAAGAGAACAAACTATTTATTTTTGCAATTATCGCCGCAGTGAAAATTCACAGTTAGTGTAATTATCGCCGCGGTGGTAACTGTTCTCGCTGCAGCAGAAATGTGTCGGTCGCGGCAACAACGATTTTCGCTGTGGCGAGATTGTTTTGGTCGCGGCAACAATGGTTTTCGTTGCGACCAAAATGTTTCAGTTGCGACATCAACTATTTTCACTGCGGCGAGAATGTTTTGGTCGCGGTGAGATTTAATGATTTCAGTCGCCACAATTAAATTCGCGACGAAAACTATTCATATGGCATGAATCAGCCACTGTAGATACTCGTAGGATACTCGTAGGACATAGATATTTCAATAGATGATGGTATAGGCTGGAGAATGTGCTTCTCTGGGATGTGTGCATATATCGGTGTAATATTTATAATATAGTACTACCTGGGCCAGGGCCCACTGACGTTATCACACTTGCCAATGGAAAGTTAAATATTTGCTGTTTATAACGTCAATTAGGCCTAATAAGCATGATGTAGTAGTATAGGCTTGACTAGGACAGACCAAACGACCCCGCTGTCGCGGCGACATAGGGCAAAATTTTGTGAGTTCACAAAATGAAGTTGTGCGTTTTGTTGGTGTCCGTTGGCTGTTCCGACTGATTTCAGTAATATGAAATGTCCTGTAGTGATGTTCAGTTTTGAATAAGAGAAAACCAATTGATGCTACACGGTATCATAAGGCTAAGGATGATGTAGCTTAGTATATATATACTTGTGGTCCTAGTAGTAGGCCTATGGCACATGGATGGCTAGATCCAGGCCCTATACTGTGGGCCTTGAACTCCATGTATGCTTATTAACCCTATGCTACCTGAGGTATTTTCAGAGCTACCCATGGAAATCTGAATTAATTGGAGATTATTTAGATATCTTCGAGTTTGGCATTTTCCAAAGAAAAGACTTTCTGAAGCTTAACGAAGATTTTTGCTGCATGTGAATCAGGCATAGGGTTAATAATGGTGTCATTAACAATTTGGACTATCGGATAGACAATAATCGATTCATACCATTTTCGATAGATCTTCTAGGCATACACCTAGCTTCTACTTACTGTTTTGCCACGCGTGAGATATGGCATAGCCTAAATTAATTGATTTGGCAAAAAAAAATCTTGCAATCGGACACATATTATCTGCATTATATCGCTCATGGCGACCACATATTCTGATGGCTATTATTGAATAATTACCGAGTCCCAACTGTTCAGCATGCAAAAACAGGCACCAATCTTCAGCGCTCCGAGAGAACTTTCATCAAAAGACATACTGGTGATAAAATCAGTAGAAATGGGAAAAATATAAATGCCTTCACGGGTCCAGAGGACAGTTTGATAGAAAATACCCGCGCCAAGAATACATGACAAACGGTCTGAGTCAAACATGACACTATGCAAAATGGCCTAACTCAAAATTACCAAATGGCCTAAGTCTCTGCAGACTGACTGCAGTTGTGAGAAAATGGCCTAAGTCAAATGTGGGAAATTGGCCTAAGTCATAACGAGTTAGGCCAAATAATTAACGTTAATTATAAATAATTTCCATGCATTTCTCCGCACATGTTTTATTTTTATTGATGCAGAATGTCGAAATGAACACTATGGAAAAAAAATCTCATTTTGCGAAAAAAATGACTTAGGCCATTTTTGCTTTAGTCTGTCGATATGTATTCATGTCTTTTGCGAGAGGTACATATTTTCATGTATTCACCTCACCAAATGTCAATATTTGTATAATATTTTACTTTTTCAATACAAACAAAACCTGAACAAATATTCATATCCGAAGACACAATGGCATCAATCAGAGACAAAGAAGGTTTGTAAAAATTATAGCTTACGAATCATAGACATATGTATACAAGATTTACACAGGCAATAACAGAAATACATAATCATTTGTGGCATTGAGTAACCAGCCAACCAGAATGGCATCTTCGAGGACATATTTAACGTCAACCAGTGAGTCAGGCACCGACTCAGTGGTAGATAGGTATTCATCTATCGTTAACAATACAACAAAATTTTAACTACAACAACAAAATCATACCGTGTAACTGGCAGAATTATATAGCATGGAACTGCCTAACTACCGATTAGACCAACTAGGAATACCTAAGTACCTAATCAAAAGCTGAGGTTGCTCTATCAACCGGGAAAATGAGGCAATTATCCAAACACGAAGTACGTCATGGCGTGCGAGAATTCAGTGAATATTCTATCATAACGTCTTTGTGAACAAAGATATGCATACAATGATTTAGCATTTAAGTGAGCACAGGATCTAGCTGATACGTTATAAGCGTTGAAATCGATATCTCGACACGTGATACCTAAAGATTCATTCTCCACTGTTCTGCAATAGACATGCGCACGTGATACCTAAAGATTCATTCTCCACTGTTCTGCAATAGACATGCGATAACAGGGGACTCGGAGTGATATTCACACGCACCATGGTCATATAAACTACACGCATATGGTCATATAAATTTCACCATATATGCATGGGTCAGTTTTTAGATCAACGAATTCGCGAATTCTACATATAAGTTAGCCCGAGAAAGGTTTGTATGTGGATACATGTGTATAGAGGATACGCGTGTATAATGAGTTTAAAAAATGCAGGAATAGTTTTGTTGAATCAAATGAAAACACAAATAAACTCACGAATTAAGTAACGAATATACATGTAACAAAATAATGAATTAGACAGTGGTTACAGTGAATTAAATTAGACTGATAGAAGCCAACCCTGTGTGGTCCATAATGTATATATTTCGTATTACTGTACGAAGCCTGTAGTATGGTGCCTCTGATAAAACATGATGCACCAAAAACTACTTCGTTCACACGAAGTATATGGTAAGTAGTTCACATGAAGTAGTAAGTCGTTTGCACTTTGTGTAAACAACTCAGAACTTCGTGTAAACAACTCACCACTCTGTGCGAACAACTCACCACTTTGTGTATACAACTCACCACTTTGTGTAAACAACTCACCACTTCGTGTGAACAACTCACCACTTCGTGTGAACAACTCACCACTTCGTGTAAACAACTCACCACCTCGTGTGAACGACTCAGAACTTCGTGTAAACAACTCACCACTTCGTGTAAACAACTCACCACTTCGTGTAAACACCTCACCACTTTGTGCAAACAACTCACCACTTCGTGTAAACAACTCACCACTTCGTGTAAACAACTCACCACTTCGTGTAAACAATTCACCAGTTTGTGTAAACACCTCACCACTTCGTGTAAACAACTCACCACTTCGTGTAAACAATTCACCAGTTTGTGTAAACACCTCACCACTTCGTGTAAACAACTCACCACTTCCTGTAAACAACTCACCACTTCGTGTAAACAACTGACCACTCCGTGCACACAACTCACCACTTCGTGTAAACAACTCATCACTTCGTGTAAACAACTGACCACTTCGTGTAAACAATTCACCACTTCGTGTGAACAACTCACCAGTTTGTGTAAACACCTCACCACTTCATGTAAACACCTCACCACTTCGTGTGAACAACTGACCACTTCGTGTAAACAATTCACCACTTCGTGTGAACAACTGACCACTTCGTGTAAACAATTCACCACTTCGTGTAAACAACTGACCACTTCGTGTAAACAACTGACCACTTCGTGTAAACAACTCACCACTTCGTGTAAACAACTCATCACTTCGTGTAAACAATTCACCACTTCGTGTAAACAATTCACCACTTTGTGCAAACACCTCACCACTTCGTGTAAACAACTCACCACTTCGTGTAAACAATTCACCACGTCGTGAAAACAACTCACCACTCTGTGCGAACAACTCACCACTTCGTGTAAACAACTCACCACTTCGTGTAAACAACTCACCACGTCGTGAAAACAACTCACCACTCTGTGCGAACAACTCACCACTTTGTGTAAACAACTCACCACTTCGTGCGAACAACTCACCACTTTGTGTAAACACCTCACCACTTCGTTCAAACACCTCACCACTTCGTGTAAACACCTCACCACTTCGTGTAAACACCTCACCACTTTGTGTAAACAACTCACCACTTCGTATAAACACCTCACCACTTTGTGTAAACAACTCACCACTTCGTATAAACTACTCACCACTTTGTGCAAACAATTCACCACTCCGTGTAAACAATTCACCACTTCGTGTAAACAACTCATCACATCGTGTAAACAACTTAATAGTTTGTGCAAACGAAGTGGCTTCTCTTCAGCATGTCCTATCAGGGGCACCGTAGAAATGAGGCATTCCGGAAATAGTGAAAGTAAATATCAATCAATTACCCAAAATACAACTTTATTTAGACGATGAAAATAGGAAAAGTCATATACGAAGTAATATACAACTAAGTCGAAACATAGAAATAATATGCAAGGTAAGATAGAATGAAAATGTATTTGAAGTCGGAGACAGGGGGAGAAAAAAATTGAACACAAGAGCCAAAAATGGCATGATGTGTACAAATTTTGCCTCTGGGGCTGAATCGATTGAATATACTTGTACTCAGGTTTGTAATTTATTCTTATAGGAAGTCTCATATGGAGCATCTTTTGGTGACTTTGGATTGAACCTAAGATGGCCTTGAGTGGTAATTGTCGAGGTTACATTTGAAGTAAATAGTGTGAATTGACCGATGCAGACAGGATGCTTGTAGGTGAAGCTTCAATGGGTTTGCATTATGAACAAATAAGCAGTCACATCATGTGGTTCTTGTGGTGACTTTGAATTTGACCTTCAGTGAATTTGATATGTCAATAGGGACAATTCTACTAAGTAAAATTTTATGTCTATATATAAAACCATGTGAGTGTGTTTTCCGCAAAACGATATCAGTCGAGTTTGGGCTGGCGGATGAATTCAGGATGCACGAGTCCGAAGGACGAGTGTATTCTGTGTTCATCCGCCAGACCAAACGAGACCGATATCTATTTGCGGAAAACACACGAGCGTGTTTTTTTTTTTATCACACACAACTGTTCAGACATAATTCTAGATATTGTCGTAGATCATACGAAAATTGTGAATGATCATTAATATAATAATATAAATTTTATAATATTCATGAATATGCTTGCTGTGATGTCCGAAAAATCTCAAGTCGGCTTGGTGACTTTCGGTTGCTAAGATCGTTTTCATATATATGACTTCATATTGTTCTTTTACGTAATAACGATCTTCACGTAAAAAAAGTAGTTTCGGCCCGATGTGGCTCAGCGTGTGATACAGAATAATTTGAAGTAGGGTGATCACACCTTTTGGGGTCCTGTAGCATTGTAGTTTATAGTGTGTGATAAAAAGCTGTACATTAGTTTCCGGTAACATTTATACTGGCGACACAGGAGTCATCACGTGTATCATACATGGCGGTCGAGTATTTCAACAAACTACTGGTATTCCCATGGGTACAAATTGTGCACCATTATTGGCACAACTGTTTTTATACTCTTATGGGTCAGATTTCATTCAACATCTACAATGAGGAGCATCTAAAAAGCTAACTAGCAGCTTTATTTCACTTTCCGATACATAAATGATGTATTGTCATTGAATAATCCCAATTAAGTTTGGTGATTATTTGGATGCAATTAACTCATCAAATAGATTATATGACAAGCGTGATGATTTCAATTTTTCCATAGTTAATTTCCATTTTCTTAGTGGCAACATTCCTATATCGCCAGCATATGGCGTGTTTGTCTCACAATTCATACGCTATTCAAGTATAGTTGATGATATGATGACTTTGTTCACCGAAATTCCCAGCTAGCTTCTAAACTGCTGCGACAAGGATATGGTTTACCAAGACTAATAGCTGCTTTCAATGAAACTCTATGGACGTCATCACAATCTGGTTGATAAGTACAGTAAATGTAAGTATCAATCGATCACCACCAGTACAGCCAAACTCTGATGAAGCCAATAAAAAACGCAAAATACAACACTCCGCAACAGAAACAAAGCCCGACCAAGCACTTTATCAAAAGACACACTGGCGTCATCAGGGGCGGACAGTGTGGTAAATGTAGCCATCTCCACTGTACACCCGATGGAACCAGCACACAACTGCCCAACAACCCACGAAACAACTCAGAAATCCGAAACAAACTCCATGGAATAGATACATGACAAGTACATAAGTACCTAATCACAAGCCAAAAGGCTACTGAGTTGATGGTATCCTCGGGGACAGAATTAACGTCCGCCAGCAGTGACACCGGCTCAGTGGTATTAATCTAAGTATCAATCTATCACCACCAGTACAGCCAAAATCTGATGATTCCAATAACAATCGCAAAATACGACACTCCGCAACAGAAACAAAGCCCGACCAAACACTTTATCAAAAGACACACTGGCGTCATCAGGGGCAGACAGTGTGTTGAATGTAGTTGTTTCTACTGTACACCTGATGGAATTGATATGCAACTGCCCAACAACGTATGAAAATAATTTAGAAGTCCGAAGCAAACCCCATGGAATAGATACATGACAAGTACATAAGTACCTAATCACAAGCCAAAAGGCTACTGAGTTGATGGTATCCTCGGGGACAGATTTAACGTCCACAGATTTAAATCTGTCACCAGAATGCAGCCAAACCTTTCTGAATTTTAATGTTTTGGAATGACGGGTGCCACATGTGGGGCAGGAAATACTCACTCTTTCCGGAACATCTGATGTCACATCCTTATGGCCATATAATGCAGGTTCACGGAGTTCCATACAATTTTATCGATTTTGTCTGACCCTGGACTTTGAGATTGGATAATGGCTTTGTACGCTCGGAATACTTTGTACTTGGGTACTGGTCTATGTTGAATACCTTAAGACTTCAGTAAATTGACTACATCACATTGAGGGGGGCGGGGAAGGGTGGTGAAAATAAAACCCCAAAGTGTACATATATTTCTTGAAGACAGAATGACTATGGCGCGCATAAATTTCTTCTTGGGCATGCCTTTTATTTTTTTTGTCAACGCGGACATGTCGAGGCGCATGTGGAGAGTCACGGTTCCATGACCGCGGAGAGTTCTACTGAATCGTTGCTTGGCCTGCTCGGGTCCTTCTAAACACCGCCTACAGCCTGCCTAAAACTCGCCTCACATAGACACAGATACAGGACTGATAGAATGCGCAGTTAATAGCGCACCTGATATTACTGGAGACGTAGGTAATACTACGCGGCAAATGTGCGTCAAATGTGCACAATGGTGAACGTCGCCTACAAGAAACACCCTATGAATGATATCAAGTATGTAGGTAAGAAAACAAACTATAGGCAAATGTATTTATAAAGCACACCTTTACCAACATGATAGGTGGAGAACCAAAATGAATTACGACTGTTGTTACTGGTGATAATGGGTTATGTAATACATGGATTATGTCCACATATTTACATCTATACAACAAGATGTGGAAGATTAATACAGGTCACTATTAGGTAAACATTATAATAATAATGTATTAACTTATATAGCGCAACAATACATTCGTTCCGATGAGCTTCGTTTCTATGCGTTTTTATGCGTTTTCGTTTCTATACATTCATAACAGAAACGCAACAAATCCAGCAGAATAAAACCAGATCATATGCTTTTATTAATGGCTTAGTATAAGAATAATTTTCTCATTTAAGAATACTTTTATTTTTTATCATAACCGATTGTCATTCGGAAATCTAACCAAAGAGAACAATTTGGCAGTAAAAGTGACAATGCGATTCAACCAGTAACATCTGACACGCAGAAACTGTTGTGAATGAATGAGTGAATGAATAGCATCCAATTCATGTATGAAATCAATGTACATATACAGCAAAATAGCAAATAGATATGATACGAGCTGAATCAGTTTCTTTGTGATTGTTTTGAAATTTAAAAAAAAACAATCATGTAAACTGGCCGTGTAAACCTTCATGCATTCATATAATTGTAATGTATATGAGTAAGTATCAATCTATTACCACCGATATAGCCAAATTTTGATGATTCCAATAACAAAAGTAAAATACGGTTTGCAATAGAAACAAAGCCCGATCAAACAGTTTTTCAAAAGACACACTGGCGTCATCAGGGGCAGACAGTGTATATATCTCATGCTATACAATGCAACATTTCTGGAATTTCTCGATTATGGTCATTGTTTCATCTCCCTAGTACTGGGGAGATGTACAGCCAAGGCTAAAACAATGACAAAGATCCATAACAATCTATTTTTCGTGTATTTCACATTGCACCACACGATGTGAAATTATTTTTGTATTATCAAATTTAAGTAATATATGAATTTGATTGTGAACTGTTACTAACGGTAAAATGTAAAATGTGTGACTGTAGCGAGTGAATTGTATGAATCTGAAATAAACTACTACTATCAGGACCTCTATAACGGTAATATGTATCATATAAAACCCCGAAATGTATGTACATTTATTTCTCGCAAATTCACGCATGAGTGGTCATGTGGGGTATGCTTTTACAATACCTGTGTTACGACAGTGTGGTTAAAAATGAAAGCAAAGAAAAGACATTCTGCGTTTTTAGGTTACCGCACTTTTGATCCGATAACCTATTGGCATGGCGTTGCATCCAGCGTCCGTCCGTCGTCCATCCATAAACAATTTTATCTTTAAAGTTTACGGTCGAATCTTTCTGAAATTTTGCACAGAAATGCCTAAAAATATTTCGAGAGGGAGGTATTTTTTGTATTTTTTGTATTTTTCGCATTTTTTATTCAAAATGGCGGCCAATTTTGGACTTTGACGCTCATTTTCTCAAAATCTGTTTGGTAACTCTTTTTCTTATTGATGCATAACACTCCTCATATGTACCCCTGTGACGTGTACAAGTTTCGTTGCCCTTGAATCGCTCGAAGTGGGCCATTTTGGCACAAACTCGGCCCAAATGGGACTTTCCCATGTTAAATTCTCCTATGCTTTATAATGGAACATATTATGCTTAATATCTTACTTAATATTGAGATTAGAGACTAGGAATCAACTGTGGACATATATGAAATGATATATGTTGAATAAACTCGTGACCTTGAATTTGACCTTTGATCTCATTTTCAAGGTCACAGGACAAAAGGGCCAATATCTCGCTTATTATCGACTTTACAGCTTAGGAATCAATTATCATGATTATGAACATATGGGAAATGATATATTCTGAATATTGTCATGACCTTGAATTTGACCTTTGACCTAATTTTCAAGGTCACAGGACAAAATGGCCAATATCTCGCCTATTATCGACTTTACAGCTTAGGAATCAATTATGAACATATAGGAAATTATATATACAGTTTAGTTTCATTACCTTGAATTTGACCGTTGACCTAAATTTCAAGGTCACAGGACAAAATGACTAATATCTCACTTATTATCGATTTTAGAGCTTATGAATCAATTGTGAACATAGAGGAAATGAATAAATGCTGAATATTCCCATGATTTTGAACTTGACCTTTGACCTCATTTTCAACGTCAGATCACAAAATGGCTAATATCTCACTTATTATCGACCTCACAGCTTACTAATCAGTTGTAGACATACTAGAATGATATATGCTGAACATTCTCGTGACCTTGAATTCACCAATGACCTTATTTTCAAGATCATGGGACAATCGGCTAATATCTAAAATATATATTGTCCGGTAACCTTTGTTAGCCTTTGGGCTAATTTTTTGTATAGCTACAACATGAAACTCCAGAGTAAACATCAACACTACAGCAAACATGCGATGCGCAACGGTCGCATTTGGAGAGTCACGGTTCCATGATCACACGTTTCCCTACCCTGTCATGGCCTGGTCCGCTAGGCTTCCACTAAACAGGGCCCAGTACTCGGTTAGGACTGACACAAAACAAGGTGGCTGATCTCATTTCAGAACGAAAAAATCAGATATTGCATACCCTCGCCCATAAGATTAATTTACTAAAATTAAAGCTAATGAATGATAAATGGGGATTTTGGTTGTATGACCGTTGGTCATATCAAATGGTTCGGAATTGACTATAGAAAAAAATACCAAAAGCATGGTAGAAATAATAATAAATAGAAGTAGGGTTATTGGCGATTTTTCTATTTTGACCTTATTCTCGACCACGACCTGAATTCTTGATACTGATTTCCCAAACTCTGCACGCTCTCTCAAATTTATCTTGGATTTTTTTTGTGTTCAATATTTTATTGATTAAAGTCATTTTCGATCTTGGGCGATAATAGTGAATTTTGATTTTATGATCATGGTCATAAAGCAGATAATCAAAAATTAATCATAGGAAAATACAAAATTAATAAGTAAAATTAATCATGAATAAAAGCAGAGTTATTGCAACTTTTCGATTTTGATCTTCTCTGTGACATTGACACAGAGTTGAGCTGTATAATTACGCAGTATTATTTCTATTATCAAGGCACATCTCCCGATCGAAATCGGTGTAGAAAGATTTAAAACTGTCTTCACAATATGGTCTTGAATCTGAAAAAAATAAGCCCAAAGGCTACGATAGGTTACCGGACAATTTTGGTTTGGATATTGGAATGTAACAGACCTTGAGATTTACCAATCAAGGTCATCCATGTGAACTTCATTGTCACCATTACATGTACGGGTGCGGTATTTGATTTTCTATATGTTCATAATACAAAGATACATCTGGGTGCAAGTGTATACGCCGCTCAGGTCAATGTACACATTCCAAGCCAGACATTTGGCACTAAAGGTCATCTGAGGTCAAGTTCAAGGTCATCATCAGTTGTGCCATATATGTCTTCCTATATGTTCATATATATTCCTATATGTTCACAATTTTATCGATATTGCATGACCCTGGACTTTGAGATTAGATATTGGACTTGGCTTTGTACGCTCGGAATACTTTGTACTTGGGTACTGGTCCATGTTTGATACTTCAAGACTTCAGTAAAATGACTCTACATCACATTGAGCGGGGCGGGGAGGGGTGGTGAAAATAAAACCCTAAAGTGTACATATATTTCTTGCAGATAGAATGACTATGGCGCATAAATTTATTGTGGGGCATGCCTTTCAATTATTTTTTGGTGTTTTTTTTCTAGAAAGTTGCAGAATGAAACCACGCAGTGATGTCAACGCGGACATGTCAAGGCGCCTGTGGAGAGTCACGGTTCCATGACCGCGGAAATTTCCACTGAATCGTTGCCTGGCCTGCTCGGGTCCTTCTAAACACCGCCCACAGCCTGCCTAAAACTCGCCTCACATAGACACAGATACAGGACTGATAGAATGCGGAGTTATATAGCACACCTGATATTACTGGAGACGTAATTAATACTACGTGGCAAATCTGTGTCACTTGTGCCCAATGGTGAACGTCGCCTACAAGAAACACCCTATGAATGATACCAAGTATGTAGGTAAGGCTCTATCATATGCTTTTCTCATGAGTTATTAAAAATAATAATTTTCTCATATAAGAATACTTTTATTTTTCATCATAACCGATTGTCATTCGGAAATCTAACCATAGAAAACAATCTGGCAGTAAAATTGCCAATGCGATCCAACCAGTAACCTCTGGCATGTACAAACTGTTGTAAATGAATGAGTGAATGAATAGCATCCAATTTACCTGATTTATGTATGAAATCAAATAATTTACATATACAGCAAAATAACATATGTATAATGCGAGCTGAATGAGCTTCTTGGTGATGATTTTGAAATTAAAAAAAAACAATCATGTAAACTGGATGCTAGGCAGTATTACAGCATACATATAATTGTAATGTATGTAAGTAAGTATCAATCTATTACCACCGATATAGCCAAATTTTGATGATTCCAATAACAAACGTACAATACGATTTGCAATAGAAACAAAGTCCAACCAAATACTTGCTCAAAACACACACTGGCGTCATCAGGGGCAGACAATGTGCTAAATGTAGTTGTTTCTACTGTACACCTGATGGAATTAGTATACAACTGCCCAACAACCTATGAAACGACTTCAGAAATCCGAAACAAACCCCATGAAATAGATATATGACAAGTACATAAGTACCTAATCACAAGCCAAAATGCTACTGAGTTGTATCTTGCATTTCATAATGAAATGAAAATGACATTGTGTATTCTCAATTGAGGATATTTTAAGTAACCCTAGTCTGAAATGCAAATGATGAATTCATAATCGTCCCACAGTAATCGTTTCAGTCATCCCATCTTAGAACTCACATGACAAGTAGTGAAATGAATGGTAACCATACCTTCTAAGCTCTAGGTATATATTCATATACCGATACACGTACGATCAAGTCATAGGAGGGTTATTTGATTCTCTCTCAACTTGCAACAATGATAGACAGGTACAAATCTGTGACGACTAGAGGATGAGGATATACTAAGTGTAATTACAGTAGGTATGGCAGCGCTCGTCAGATGGCGCGCACAGTGCCGTGTCAACATCCGCCAAAAAAGTGACCCCATTTTGACCCAGTTTCCAGGGGTCATTTGAAATTGGGTTTATAGGTTGATAGAGGTCCAATAGACATACAGAAAAATAGGTAGGGTCACGAAGAATGATCGAACTTTGACCTAGTATGTCACGTTTTATGGAAATACTCTGCAGATTTATATAAAAAAAATGGCTGTCACCAGCACATGAATTCTTGCCACAGATTTTCCAAGATTAAAAAAAACAAGAAATATTACCTCTTAGAAAAAAAAATTACCTCTGGAGAAATTACTCCTGCAAATTTTGGTACCTTATTTATTGTGCTAGGCCCCCGGACAGCTGAGAAAATCCCCGGACAAGTGAGTGCCTATCCGATCGCTTTCGCGCCATTTTGCCGCCCGCTCGATTTGGGGCAGATAACGAACGCGGCTATCGATGTATTCGTGATGATTGCAAAAGATGCTTCGATTGGATAATTCATGTGTTTGTAAATGATTATATGACAGATTTGCAAGTAATTTTGAATAATAGTTCAATATATTATTTATACATGTGATTTTAAATCGATTGTGTGGTTTTTTGCTGCTGGGAAGTCGCTAAATATTGAACTGGCATGAGCGATAATAGGAGACACTAGTTAGTATTTTTTTTTTTACCTCATTTCATATGCGGCAGCCCTCAAAGCTTGAATACAATTTGTTTCAGCTCCATATTGGAATTATCATGACTTGATGATTTTAGGGTGGATTGCTATAATTTCTATTTCATCACTCTTTCATTTAGCAGTGTACCGGTTTATAAATGCAGATACATTATTTCGAGAAATAATAATAATAATAATTATTATTATTATTATTACAATTATTATTGTCATATCATACTATTCTGCAAAAACTAGTAGTTAAAAAAATGGTATTTTTATCTTTGTCACTATTTAAAACTTATTTAAAATGTTATTTTTTAGAATTTTGTTTTTGTTGATGCATGTTGTTGGGTTCATTTATTTATTTTTGCAGTGCATGCTTGGAATATCATATGTCAGTTTAGAGTGTGAAAAAATAGATCATTCTCATATATCAGAATAATATTGAAGGTAGCTGTAAATTAGCCTTAAACCTGATTAGACACTAGGTTTTAGAAATATATGTTTACCTAGGGAATGATATATTTAAAATACAATTGGTAATATTCATATTTTTAAAACCCCAATCAAAAACTACTTCATATGCCCATGTATAAGGTAAACTTAAGAAAAATAGTGTGAATTATCTCTATCATGTGATATCTGTATAGATATTCAACAGAATATACATAGTATTCAAACACAATTATGTGTTACAACGGATGTAAATTCCAGTCATATTTTGCATTATCTGGTATATTTGCTTTTGTGTGTGGCATATTATATTTAGGTTTCTATCATGTTATGGCTCAGTGCTGCTACTGGTGAAATTTGAGCAGTTTCCATCCATTTTTCAGTGTGTAATGGCAAGGGGACACTTTTTTTCAGATTCAACAAAAACGCCACTTTTTTTACCCCATACGGTATGCATGTTCAAGCTAATACTACAGAAAAACGGCTGAATGAAATTGTTTCAAACTTTTTGCATTGTATTTCTAAGGTATATATCTCACTAAAAACACCCCATATATGCATTTATATGCAGAACAAAATTTTGGTCTACCATACCTAATTACAGTACCAACTTGTGGAATGTATTAGCGTGTGACGGGTGGATACTTCCAACCCACTATTAAGTTAGAAAAAGTCAGTAAACTGTCTGATACTGTACCAAAGTTTGTCCGTGGGTGTTTCAACAAACCGATGCCACCACGCCAGTAGGCTGATGTAGATTAATAAGTATCCACACACGATAATCGATGAACACAAGTCATGTAAGTTGTAAACAAAGCGTTTATGACAATTCGACAGAAATACAAGTATGGCCCAAGGTCACCGTCAAAACTAATAGCGCACTATGGCGCACAATACAGATCAAACACGTAAACTACAATAATACTGGCGAAGATATAGAGAATACCGGACAGTAAAGGCTTCGGCAAAAGGCGAGGGCGAATACCACAAGACAACTCACTGTCTCATGGGATTCCATTTCCTAAACATGCTAAACCCACAAGAGTATATGCATTATTTTGCATGTTGTGAATTCAGGTGTTTCGAATGGTTTCCCAAGGAAAATGGTTCACCAGTTACATGGGTTAGCAGGATAATATGTCAACACCATTGTGGAGTTTGGCAAGTATTCAAGGAAGCAGACCATGTGGACTACAGTACAATGCTCTGGATAAGTCGATTGTAATGGTTCCTATAATTCTGGCCAAGTGTCACCCACCAGTCTTCAGTCAGAAGGGATGAAATATCCTTGCAACCATGTCCATTTCCGGAATTCAGATAATGGAGAATAAATATGACATCGCCGAAACTATTGAACGGGTTATTTATTACCCATCCATACATTTTGGATATACTGACAATATATTTTTGAATCGGTTGATATTTTTATACGCAATTTGTCTTCCTTCTTGGCTTATATTTTATGTTTACGTTATCGGACACATGGTCTGATGACATATTTGCACGGCGTTGTCGTCCAACTTCTGTGATCATTCAGCGTTATATCTTTGAGTTTTATGGTTGAATTCTTTTCTGAAATATTGACCAAAATATTGAAAAATAAAAGAAAGTGAGAACTAATTTTATAACATATTTTCATTCATTTCGAAATGGCGGCCAATCCGACGCCAATCTTTTTCTCGAGATTTGTTCAGCAACTGTTTATTGATGCACAGGACTCACACGTGTACCCTTGTAATATTGTGGTATGTGGTCACATTCTTCCTTAGTTATGGTCTGTAAAAATGGTCTTAAACTAATCGATTTGATTTCCCATTGGTAGTCTTGTGACAGGTATCCGTGTCCTCGCTTTTGAAAACTGGCGCACGATTTGTATATGCGGATTGAATTTGTATCCGCGATCGAGTTGCTAATGTTTTCAGGCATTTCCAGCCGAAACGATTTTTTCTCGCCTCAAAGAGTCATATTTGGCCACGACCTTCGATAACCTTGAAAGTTTCTAGTGAAAAAAATCATTTTAGTGAAAAAAAAATACAACCCTTACTGGACTTTGTGGCTTAACACTGTATATTTCGCCAGTATCATGTCCTTTTCTTTCTCAACATAAATGCAGTTGAAATCGTTCATTTTGTCAGTTGCCCGAATACTGACAAGTAAGCATTGGAAAAATTTCACAGAAAAATACATTTCAGGCCACACTTTCTGCTCAGACTGTTCAAACTTTCCTTCCATTGAATTTCCCAACATGCGACAGTAGTATATTGGCATTTGATAAACATGTTGCCATGATATTCATAGTTTACCCCCATCGAGAACACTGGAGGGGGAATACCCAGACACAGCGATGAACCAATCAGAGATGAGATATGATATGACAACTGATAGCTAGAAATGCTAATCAATGCTTTAGTCAGGGGTCACACAGTGACGGTGACATTTGACTTGAAAGGTTTTACCCACAGAAGTTATGTTTCTTCTGAACATATCAATAAATTTATGGTAGATCTCTAAGCGACAGCTGAAATTGATACTTTCTTATCACGAACAAATATATAGTCGTTCGTCACACTTCAAACAACTTCTCATGCTACACAATGCAACATTTCTGGAATATCACGACCTCTATAACGGGACTAAGTATCATATAAAATCCCGAAATCTATGTACACATATTTCTAGCAAATTCTCGCATGAGTTGTCATGTGGGGTATGATTTACAATACCTGTGTTACGACAGTGCATTCTGCTTTGCATTTTTTTTTGTATACAACAAGAAACTCCATAGTAAACATTAACACTACAGCAAACATGCGAAGCGCATGTGTCGCATTTGGAGAGTCACGGTTCCATGATTTCTACCCTGTCATGGCCTGGTCCGCCAGGCTTCCACTAAACACGGCCCTGGGGCCTATTGCACCAAACCGTCGGTGAAGCGTCGGTGACAACGTCCGTCGTAAAAACACCAACGTCCGTCGTGAATTCTGCGTCGGTGTGAAAGTTGGTGTGCACCAAGCTGTCGGTCGTTGAAAACTAACGTCCACTGGACGTAGAATCTGCGGTCGTACAGCTTTTGAAATCGTGTACCGCACAATATAAGTGGATTAAAATATTTGTTATATGTGCGATATGTTCACATAACACTCTGATAGCGTTGGGAACGAGCTGTTATCAAAATTTTAATGATTGCAGAGTATCAGTATAGTTATGCTACCAACTGCGCTATTATGAAGGTTGCTTGAACACGCGAAGAAAACCTAAATTATGAAACTGCATTAAATCATTCGTTTTGAATTTACTGTGAATAGCCATATTTTGGTTTCCAATTACTTAGATATATTTATACGATAAAAGAATATGTACAGATTGTATTGTGATAAGGGACGATATCACTTCTCATTATGTACCGAAAGGCATGTAATGGTTGATCTTCTGCACTTGCATCATGTGTTAATCAATGCTAAAGTACAATACATGTAATTGGAATCGCACAGGGTAAAATATACATTCATTGTCAATAGATATATTGTACGCTTCAATAGGTTTATGTTTGCAGCTGCAGTGCATACCAGAGTGGTTACAGCGAATGTTTGAAAAATTTATTGTCCACACAGTAGCTTTCCAGAATTATACTGTACGTGTATTTCCAACACCAGCCATCCATATAAAATGCATTTAACAGTTAAAACTGATAATCTTGACAATTAAGAGCTCAAACAAGTATGCACCGATCCGTCGGTAGGCACGCTGACGCGTCGGACTAACGACCGATTTGCGACTGGTGCACGCCACACGGGCGGTGATTTCACGACGGACGTTTCTACGACGGACGTAGGCTCCACCGACACTCAACCGACGCTTGTTTTACGATGGTTTGGTGCACTAGGCCCCAGTACTCGGTTAGGACTGACACAAAACAAGGTGGCTCATTTCAGAACGGAACAATCAGATATTGCATACCCTCGCCCTTTAAATTCATTAACTAAAATTAAAGCTGATGATTGAACGATAATTGGGGGTTTGGGTTGTACGACCGTTGGTTATATCAAATGGGTTGGAATTGACCGTAGAAAAATACAAAAAGCACGGTAGAAATAATCATAAATAAAAGTAGGGTTCTGGCGATTTTTCTATTTTGACGTTATTCTCTACCACGACCTGAATTCTTGATACTGATTTCCCAAACTCCGCACGCTCTCTCAAAGTTATCCTGGATTTTAGGTTACCGACCCTATGGTCCGATAACCTATTGGCATGGTGTTGCGTCCGTCGTCGGCGTCGTCGTCGTCCGTCCCGGTCTGTGTGTGGCGGCCATTTTCATTTTCTCGACTTGCCCCAAATGGGACTGTCCCATGTTAAATACTAATATGCTTTGTAATTGGACACATTATGCCTAATATCGCACTTAATATTGAGATTAGAGACTAGGAATCAATTGTGGACACATAGGAAATGATATATGCTGATTATTGTCATGATCTTGAATTTGACCTTTGATCTGATTTTCAAGGTCAAAGCACAAAATGGCTAATATCTTGCTTATTATTATCGACTTTACAGCTTAGGAATCAATTGGTCACATATAGGAAATGATATAGTCCGAATATTGTGATGACCTTGAATTTGACCTTTGACGTCATCTTCAAGGTCAAAGTACAAAATGGCTAATATCTCACTTAATTGTTAAAGGAAGTGATATAAGCTGAATATTCTCGTGACCTTGACTTTGACCTTTGACCTTATTTTCAAGGTCAGAGCACAAAATGGCTAATATTTTGTTTATTATCAACTCTACAGTTTGGGAATAGGTTGTGTACATGTAGAAAATTATATATGCTGAGTATTCTCCGGTAACCTCTCTTAGCCCTTGGGCTAATTTTTCATGTCCAATATTTCATTGAATAACGTCATTTTCGATCTTGGGCGATAATACGGAATTTTGATTTTATGATCATCGGCTATAGAGCAAATAATGAAAAATTAATCATAGAAAAATAAAAAAAATAATATTAATCACGAATCAAAGAAGAGTTTTCACAACTTTTCGATTTTAACCTTTTCTGTGACCTTGACTTTGTTATTCAATGTGAGCTGTAAAATTACGCCGTGTTTTTTCTATTATCAAGGCATATCTCATCGAAAACGGTGTAGAAAGATGGAGAACTTGCTTCACAATATGGTTTTTAATCTAAAAAAAACTCAGAAATGAATTCTAACCCTCAAATTTTCAACCTAGGGCGGTAATTGGGAGTTTTACTCTTAAGATCATCGATTGTATGATTAGGAATAGTCCAAAGAAAAATACAAAAATAGTTAGAAAATTCAATATTGAGTAGAACAGAATTTATAAACAATTATGTGATTTGCACATTCTTGGTTGCCATGGCAACAATTTTCGTTGTTTTTGACAAAACATTGAGGAGCGCTGAGCTATTACCATGCCCCTCCATCACTTCAAATTTCAATAGGACTATTTGTTTTTAACTCACCGGCCCATGAGTTGTCGTCCAACTTCTGTGATCATTCAGCGTTTTATCTTTGAGTTTTATGGTTGAATTCTTTTTGTGAAATATTGACCAAAATATTGAAAAATAAAAGAAAGTGAGAACTAATTTTATAACATATTTTCATTCATTTCGAAATGGTGGCCAATCCGACGCCAATCTTTTTCTCGAGATTTGTTCAGCAACTGTTTATTGATGCACAGGACTCACACGTGTACCCTTGTAATATTGTGGTATGTGGTCAGACTCTTCCTTAGTTATGGTCTGTAATAGACGTGGAATCAATACCCAGTATTAAGTATTCCGAGCAAACAAAACAGGGTCCGTTATCCAATCTCATAGTCCGGGGACAGAAAGTCATATCAGGCATACGAAGTGACAGAAAACAAAAATGACAGGGAAACTCATGAACCCCCGTAAATGGCCATTAGGAGGTGAAATCAGGTGTTCCGGAAAGAGTGAGTATTTCCTGCCCCACTAGTGGCACCCGTCATGAATTCCCCAAAATTAACATGAAAATAGATCTAGTTGCATGGCAGACATGGATTTGCTGTATTTATCAACCAGATCATGATGACGTCCATAGAATTTCTTAAACGCAGCTATAAGTCTTGGTAAAACATATCCTTGTCGTAGCAGTTTAGAGACTAGCTGGGCACTTCGATAGACAAAGTCCTCATATTTGCAACTAGCTCTGGAATAGCGTATAAGTTGAGAAACAAACACACCATATGCCGGTGACATAGGAATGTTGCAGCTTCGAAAAGGGAAATTGACTATGGAAAAATTGAAATCATCACGTTTGTCATATAATCTAGTTGACAGGTTAGAATCATTATCAATCTCCAACCTCAGGTCTAGATAGTTGGAAAAATTAGCGGATTCTGTAGTATCCTTAATTTCAAGTTCTTTAGGATATATGACATCCAAATAATCACCAAACTTGGGAATATTTAGCGACAATACATCATCTATGTATCGGAAAGTGAAATTAAAATTACATGTTAGTTTCTTAGAACTTCCTCTTTGTCATGTTTGTAAATGTTGGATAAAATCTGATTCATATGAGTATAAAAACAGGTCTGCCAATAATGGTGCACAGTTTGTACCCATGGGAATACCAATAGTTTGTTGAAATATTCTGGTATAATAATGGTCTTAAACTAATCGATTTGACTTCCCATTGGTAGTCTTGTGACAGGTATCATGGGTATCGGTGTCCTCGCTTTTCAAAACTGGCGCACGATTTGTATATGCGGATTGAATTTGTATCCGCGATCGAGTTGCTAATGTTTTCAGGCATTTCCAGCCGAAACGATTTTTTCTCACCTCAGAGAGTCATATTGGGCTACGTCCTTCGATAACCTTGAAAGTTGTTAGTGAAAAAAATCATTTTAGTAAAAAAAATACAACCCTTACTGGACTTTGTGGCTTAGCACTGTATATTTCGCCAGTATCATGTCCTTTTTCTTTCTCAACATAAATGCAGTTGAATTCGTTCATTTTTGTCAGTTGCCCGAATACTGACAAGTAAACATTGGAAAAATTTCACAGAAAAATATATTTCAGGCCACACTTTCTGCTCAGACTGTTCAAACTTTCCTTCCATTGAAGTGGACATGGAGGTGATTTTCCCAACATGCGACAGTAGTATATTGGCATTTGATAAACATGTTGCTATGATATTCATAATATACCCCCATCGAGAACACTGGAGGGGGAATACCCAGACACAGCGATGAACCAATCAGATATGAGATATGATAGATATTGTATTGTCACTTTGATCACTGGACCATGGTGATATATAATATAGATGATGTATTATATATAATAATATAGATGATATATAATATAGATGATGTATTGTCACTAAATAATCCCAAGTTTGGTGATTATTTGGATGTCATGTATCCTAAGGAACTTGAAATTAAGGATACTACAGACTCCGCTAATTTTTCCAACTATCTAGACCTGAGGTTGGAGATTGATAATGATTCTAACCTGTCAACTAGTTTATATGACAAACGTGATGATTTCAATTTTTTTTCCATTCTCTTCTAAGCAGCAACATTCCTATGTCACCGGCATATGGTGTGTTTGTTTCTCAACTTATACGCTATTCCAGAGCTAGTTGCAAATATGAGGACTTTGTCTATCGAAGTGCCCAGCTAGTCTCTAAACTGCTACGACAAGGATATGTTTTACCAAGACTTATAGCTGCGTTTAAGAAATTCTATGGACGTCATCATGATCTGGTTGATAAATACATCAAATCCATGTCTGCCATGCAACTAGATCTATTTTCATGTTAATTTTGGGGAATTCATGACGGGTGCCACTAGTGGGGCAGGAAATGCTCACTCTTTCCGGAACACCTGATTTCACCTCCTAACGGCCATTTTTGGGGGTTCATGAGTTTCCCTGTCATTTTTGTTTTCTGTCACTTCGTATGCCTGATATGACTTTCTGTCCCCGGACTATGATATTGGATAACGGACCTTGTTTTGTTTGCTCGGAATACTTAATACTGGGTATTGATTCCACGTCTATGATATGACAACTGATAGCTGGAAATGCTAGTCAATGCTTTAGTCAGGGGTCACACAGTGAGGGTGACATCTGACTTGAAACGTTTTACCCACAGAAGTTATGTTTCTTCTGAACACATCAATAAACTTATTGTAGATATCTAAGCGTCAGCTGAAATTGATACTGTTTCATATCACCAACAAATATATAGACATTCGTCACACTTCAAACAACTCATGCTACACAATGCAACATTTCTGGAATATCAGGACCTCTATAACGGGACTCAGTATCATATAGTGAATGATTACGTCTGTGTTCCTTTGTTTCAGTGACCCCCTGTGAGAAATGCCTTGTTCACTGAACCATAGCGGGCCCTCTTGAAAGAGGCACCGCTTCGGGAGGTGCCTATTTGAAGAGGGCCCACCATGGTCCAGTGAACAAATCCCGGCAGTGGAAAAGTATACTATGTAGCTGCTTGGATGTTCCCAATTAAAAACGCAACAACAATTGTACAGTAAAATGGATAACAATTATACACGTTTATTCACTCAAGTACAAATGCAACAGTATAAAATACACATAAATGACTTGAATTTGTATGATATACATGTGTCATAGATGGTAAAACTTTGTGTCCATAGGTTCACATGATATCCATCGTATACTTTGATCGGGACAGCCTCGTGTGCAGATATCCAGTGAATATGGTATCCTCGATATTTCGGTATTCCACATATCCCAATACGTGAAGAAAGCCTTCAGACACCTGCAGATCAAATGTCCATCTTGCACATTCCCTGCAAATATAATAAAATACATAGGTATAAAAAAAAACATAAAAGCTTATCTAGCATAATAGTGTATATTTAGCGTATATATTCACAATTTTGAACAGGGCATACCATTGTTTCAGGCATGAATGACGCAACTAAGAAAACACCTTTACTCGAGCATATGAAATCGTGAATGTATGGCGTGTCCTTATAAATATAGCATATACTGTATTTTCGGCGTGCATTTATAGCTATTTATACCCTGATTTTTTTTAACCCGTTTACACCGTTTTTTGCGGATATTTTTTTGCGATGGCAAATGGTATCCTAATATCACTTCGCATAGATATAATTTACCTGAGAGTCAAACGACGATTTTCTACCCAATTCCACATTAATTTTCTAATAGTGAAAATGAAAAAGTTCTACCTCAATACTAATTTTGACCCCATCATTCTTGGTGAAAACGAGTGAGAAAAATAGAGGAAGGTGCGAAAAAATAAGGGTTTGCAATTCGTATCCGTTTTCTTGGATTAGGCTGCAATGTATTTTGTAATAAATAGATCGTCCTCTTTCTATTGAAATGAATAAACCATGAAATTGATATCAAGTTTCTATACGGGCCTAAAGCGATCCGTTGATGCAGAAAGGAACAGAAAATTAATTTTTTTGAAATAGAATCAGTATATACTCGCCTGTTTACTTGTATTTTGCTGATTTATCCTCACAACATAATACACGTCTTCAAGTAGATGGCGTCCTGCTCTTCTATAGCAAATATTCCAGTTATGGGCCATGATAATAACATCACCGTGCACAGAAGCGGCTTGTATATCTCATTTGACTATCCGAATGTTACATTCTCACATCACGGATCGTTACCGTGGAGCTTACTGTGGCAAAAACGGGCGCGTCTGTTGTCGTATTTCTATTTATAATATTTCATTTGAGCAATATTCATGATCGAGTTACCAGGGAGGAAAATCAACTCAAACGCACTCAGCGAAACAACCAGAAAATCATTCAATCCGAAGCGCTCGAACTGTAGCCCTAACAATAGAACACGATCGGTCAACTGGGACACGCATTTGAATGGCCCTAGTGGCCCAAGTACCATATCCTGCGCCTTCCTCTGTATTCAATAAGGATTAAAAAGGTGACAAACGGATTAAATGACATTCATTTAGTGGACGAGTAGTATTAAGGCGCAGCGTATGATACTTGGGCCGAACTAGTATATATCTGAGTTGAGTCTAAGGCAGCGCTTTGCTGTTTTCACCTGCTGTTGATCGGGATTCTCGGTTCCACTTCACCGCATTTGAGAATTATTTTGCAATAGTGCATGATTCCATTGTTTCGAGCAGGTATCTATTTGTAATATATACCTCCCACAGAGGTATCTATTTCCAATAAATACCTGTCCCAGGTATTGAATGAAAATAAATCAATACTGGTGGACACAATAAACACACCGGAATTGTATTTTTTATTGCCAAGCATTTACATGTATCAGACTTATATTACTCGATGTACATAAACAGCTGATCGCTATGGTGTCTGAGTTTAATCCATGGGTAACAACAGTTGTTAATTTTTGGACATTTGGTTCATGAAATCATCCGCCTTCTGCAGAAATCCAGTGAAAACGTATATATCCACAATATCCTTGGAATTCCGGAGGTTTTGATAATAATTTTGCGATATTCCACATCCGCAAATGTACCGGAATCCTGGAGAAGCCTCCATAGATCACGCATAACTAATTTTCCTGCAAACATGAATGAAAAATACAAGCATGAATGTTTGATTTTTCCTCTTCAAATCTAGTTTATAGCTATTCAGCATAGGTATTATGGGAACAATTTGAACAGAACTTTCACTCCGCCATATAAATTAAATGCACGAATAGCACACAAAAAAACTTTTACTTACCAGTCGGACGTTGAAGTCATGGATCAAACTTTATAATCGCCGTTGTGGTTTTACGAGGAATTCTGTAAATACATGTATACAAATCGTTTTTTATGTTCTTATAAGGATTGAAAGAACGCAGGATAAAGATATTTGTTCGGGCATAAATTATGATTCAATTCTTTGTACACGGGTACAACCCGTTGGATAATGCAGAAGGAGAAAATGCTAATGTGACAGGGAAACCGGCCGCACGGCGCGGATAGTGAATGATCTGCCTTTCCGGTTCTGACGCTGTTTATATTTCTCCTAGGTCACTTTACGAACCGTCACAATTTGCATTCAGCCATTTTGAACCAGGGTGACAACATCAACTTCGAATCGATCGTCATGTTCGATTAGCCCTGGTTCATACAACAACTCCTGAATCGCACACCTGGTGAGATTTTATAGCAGTTACCATGTATATTCTGTTTATCGCATCTATGTTTTGGTATTTAACTGATTTCGTTCCACATAGAGTTTCAGGGTTGCAGTCTTTGTGTTTGTCTTTGTCAGTTTTGGCGCGAAATATTCTGATTACTAAATTAAACCAATCTGTTGATAATTATATCAGTAAATACACATTAAACAATATAAAATACTTAATTAAACAAGGAAACATTATAAAATCCATATCGCCTCAATATTTCAACTGTTTTGTCATTTTTCATCATTTTGCACTTTGTTTGGGTTCAGGTTACTACAGGTCAGTCTGGCGGCCAGTTACCCCCTGCACAGTTTAACATCAACACCAGGGGGTAATTTTCGGAGTTGAAATAAACACCATAGAACTCCCGCTGTGTCAGTGTTTCATAAACACAACCCCTACAACAATGGAGCCTCCAGGGAGGATCGAACTCCCGACCCCTGGTTTACCCCTGGTGTACTGCTACCACACCCCACTTCGCCAGCCGATGTATTCCTGTGTCGGCATCGTTGTGTTGATCGTCGCTCGTCACTAGATGTTCGACTGACCACGGCATCTTCGACCCGTCGCACCACTCGCGCCTGAACGTGTTGCGTGACAGCTCCTTTCGACCACGTGCACCTTCGTTCTTCGCTCGCAACCAGGATCTTCGCTCCTGTATCGCGATCTTCGGTTCGACACCCGGGTGACTGACTGTCTAGTGTGTTTTTACCGGTATATGTGAGTTTTACATGGCCATGAACTGGTGCTAATATTTAACTTATTTGTGTGTGAACTGATTTTCACATATAGATTATCACTACTAGTATATTGATTATTGTTGCATGTCTATATTGATGGACATTCCCTGCTTGTGATATTGAACATTGACATTGATTGATATCTGTTGACCGTGAACATTGACTTTGAACATTTTCATATTGACCATTGACTGATCACCATTTCATCTTGCTCATGTGAATCATTATGTTGAATATTTTTGGGTATATATAAACAGGTGGAATTGCACATCTAATTTTGTTGTTTGTCACTAACGCTAACAACACAGTAACGCTTGCACTTTCCATATCATTGTCATTTTTTTCAGCAAAATATTTTCTTTTGGTACATAAACTTTACCAACATACTGAATAATCTAAATATATTAAATATAAAAACAAATACATTGTGTATATAATAGTGACCAACAGTCACTGTTACATTTTAATTATATAAACTTAAATCTAAATAATTATAAATTGTCTCTAAAATAAATTTAAAATAACTTGAATACACTTATAACATTTAAACATTTACCCGATTGAGTGAACTTTGTCGAATACAACTTGTCTGGATTTGCATATTTTCTGGATTTCCAATCCATTTTCTGATACTATAACTAAACTTTAAATTTTTTTTCCTTTTCATATATTGATTGATTTCTCATATTTATTGCTTGTCCGTTGTTTAAGCTCATGGAAGGCCAGTTGAAGCGGAAGTCTAAGAAGTCGACCACAGTCAAATTAGATTGGACAGAAGAACATCAGGTGGCATTCGACACTCTTAAGTCTAAGCTCACATCCAGTCCCACCCTGGCCTTTGCTGACTACACGCAACCATTCGAGCTACACACGGATGCAAGCTCTCATGGACTTGGAGCTGTACTGTACCAGAGGCAAGGGAATTCTAAGAGGGTCATCGCTTATGCTAGTCGTGGTCTCAAGCCTTCAGAGAAGAATTACCCGGCACATAAGTTAGAGTTTCTTGCTCTCAAGTGGGCAGTTACGGACAAGTTTCATGACTACCTATATGGACAGACTAAGTTTGAGGTGTTTACAGATAACAATCCTCTTACTTACGTCCTCACCACAGCCCGTCTCGACTCAACTGGACATCGTTGGTTAGCACGTTTGGCGGATTACAATTTCTCCATCCACTACAAAGCTGGAAGGACCAACCTCGACGCCGACGCGCTCTCTCGTCTTCCATCTGTTTCGCGGGATGTAGTCCAGGCTGTGTGTGATCGTCAAGAGGACACTGTCCATACTAACTACATTTCAAGTTATCCAGTCGATGCGGACATCCTGGATACTGTCTTCGCTTCGGACACTGTCAAATCCTTGGATGTTCAACAGATCCAGCACAACGATCCAGACCTCCTTTTTGTATTGGAGTTGAAGTCAGCTCAGAAGTCTCCAGCAGAAGAGGATTTCTCGAAGCAGTCCCGGGAAGTTAAGCTTCTGTGTCGTCAGTGGGACAAACTCACTGTAGAAGATGGCATTTTGTATCGCCGGACTGTGGAGGGATCTTCAAGTGGTCTGCAAGTCGTTGTTCCATCAGAGTACAGGGATCATGTTCTTCACAGCCTGCATGATCAGATGGGGCATCCAGGAAGGGACAAGACTCTGGCTTTGACAAAGCAGAGGTTTTACTGGCCTGGCCTCACGTCGGATGTCGACAAGAAGATATCCAGATGTCGCCGCTGTCTTTGCAGGAAAGCCCAGGTCCAGAAAGCACCTCTCGTTCCCATATTGACAACACAACCATTAGAGCTTGTCTGCATCGATTATCTTCTCGTAGAGCCTTCCCATGGATTTGAGCATCTTCTCGTCATCATCGATCATTTCACCAAGTTCGCCAGAGTCGTACCTACCAGGAACGAGTCCGCCAAGACGACTGCAAAAGCACTCTTGGAGAACTTCATCAATATCTACGGATATCCGTTCACCCTTCATTCCGATCAAGGTCGGAACTTCGAATCATCCGTCATCAAGGAGTTGTGTGCTCTGACTGGGATCAACAAGTCGAGAACCACTCCTTATCATCCCATGGGAAATGGTGCTTGCGAGAAGATGAACCAGACACTCTTGAAGATGCTCGGAACACTGGAACAAGAGAAGAAGGCCAAGTGGAAGGATTACCTTAGTTCTCTTGTCCATGCGTACAACTGTACACCGCATGAGACAACTGGGTATGCGCCTTACAAACTTATGTTCGGTAGGGTGCCAGTCCTTCCAGTCGACCAGGAGTTTCTTTTGAAGGGGGAGGGGACAGCTGAGGGCTGCACCAAGTTCGTTCAGGATCTTCGGGAGCGGCTCTCGTACGTTCACAAGCTAGCCGCGGACAGGATGTCTTGGAAAGCTTCGCGAATGTCATCTAGTCGGAGACCATCTGCAGTCCTCGCTGTCAACGATGAGGTCCTGGTGCGGAATGTTGGTTTGGTAGGCAGGAACAAGCTTGCTGATAGATGGGAGGACGACGTCTACGTCATCATGGAACAACCCAACTCGAATATCCCTGTCTATCGGTTGAAGCCCAAGTCTGGTAACGGTCGAGTTAGGACACTTCACCGGAATCTCCTGTTGCCGCTTGGATCGGTCAGTGATTCTCCTGACCCACAGCCTCCACCAACTCCGGCTCGGCGTTCTCAGCCGCCTGCCCGACCTCCACCGTCACCTCCAAGGTCGTCTCCACCGACCAGACCACCACCTTCCCCTCCTGCATCTTCGTCTTCGGGATCAGACAGCTCATCAGACTCGGATTTGGCTGTGATGTCTCAGGATGGTTCTGACACCAGAGGGATCGCAAGGCGCCCCTCTCGTCGAAGAAGACCACCTGATCGATTCCAGCCCGCCTTATTTCATCAAGGAGCATCATTCGACGACAAGTCGCGTTTCGTCCTCCAGCTGGTGGATCGGATGTTCCCTTGATTTGACTTGTATATATGACTCGAATTTGACATGTGTTCGTCTTTTGTTCTCACTAATCATTTTCTTTATTTTCATTTCAGAAATGTCGGGACGACATTTTCCGTTGGGGGGGGAGCATGTGACAGGGAAACCGGCCGCACGGCGCGGATAGTGAATGATCTGCCTTTCCGGTTCTGACGCTGTTTATATTTCTCCTAGGTCACTGTTTACGAACCGTCACAATTTGCATTCAGCCATTTTGAACCAGGGTGACAACATCAACTTCGAATCGATCGTCATGTTCGATTAGCCCTGGTTCATACAACAACTCCTGAATCGCACACCTGGTGAGATTTTATAGCAGTTACCATGTATATTCTGTTTATCGCATCTATGTTTTGGTATTTAACTGATTTCGTTCCACATAGAGTTTCAGGGTTGCAGTCTTTGTGTTTGTCTTTGTCAGTTTTGGCGCGAAATATTCTGATTACTAAATTAAACCAATCTGTTGATAATTATATCAGTAAATACACATTAAACAATATAAAATACTTAATTAAACAAGGAAACATTATAAAATCCATATCGCCTCAATATTTCAACTGTTTTGTCATTTTTCATCATTTTGCACTTTGTTTGGGTTCAGGTTACTACAGGTCAGTCTGGCGGCCAGTTACCCCCTGCACAGTTTAACATCAACACCAGGGGGTAATTTTCGGAGTTGAAATAAACACCATAGAACTCCCGCTGTGTCAGTGTTTCATAAACACAACCCCTACAACACTAATTTTGTTTTGAACTCAAAGAAAAAAGTGATATACTCACCGGTTTACAAATCTGGTATGTTGTTCATGTACTGCATCTGGTTAGACAAATTTTTTGAGTCATTCCCAGGAATAAGATTTTGCAACTGTATCCAACAAACAAGCGCGTCAGAACACGCGTTTATATCCGCATGCATCGTATCCATGTGTTGCATTTTTCATCACGAAAAGTTGATGTCACGTAGCTTGCTGTTTCAAAAGGAGCGCGCCTTTTGCCGCGTTTGTTTTTATAGGGTTCCATTTGAGCAATACTCACAAACGCGTTACTAGGGGGAGAAAACAGCTCAAAGGCACAATGCGAGTCCACCAGAAACACACTCAATTGGAACCATGCATACTGTAGCCATGACAACGGAATGCGGGCTAGGGTTGAAGGTACAAATCTATGAGCTGAGTCATGTGGTGAAGCAGTTTCTGTAGCGATTAATAGATCCAAAGCTTTCCTGACGGATACACTTGATTGGGCAAGGACTGTGCGTTGCATTTGCAGTTTTGTTCTTTTGATATATAGTGAATTACGTAAAGTGTATGTGGGGGGGGGGGGGGGAGGAGTTTCTTGTACCAGAAATGTGTGCATGTGTGTGTGTGTGGGGGGGGGGGGGTGGGGGGTGCATGCACTATGTCGGATAATGCCTACGGCTTCGTATTCCTCATGAATAGAAACCTCGGCCTTCGGCCTCGGTCTCTATTCGTGAGAAATACTCAGCCTAGGGCATTATCCTATACATAGTGCATGATTCTATTGTCTCGAGCAGGTATTCATTTGTTATGTAATAAATACCTCTCTGCGAGGTATCTGTTTCCAATAAATACCTGTCCCAGGTATCGAATGAAAATAGATCATGGTGGACATGTAAACAAACTGGAAATTGTATTTTTTTTATTGCCAAGCATATACATGTACAATGTATTATGATTATATTACTCGGTGTACATAAACTAATCGTGGACAGCTAATCATTGCAATAATGTGCGAATTGAATCCATTGGTCATAAACAGTTTTGTGGTTAAATGTCAATTGACCTTACGACGGTGTGTGCTTTGAGTTGTTTGTCCCAGGGGATTACTATTGTTCGGCAATATTTGTCCGAGGTGTACGCTTCACATAACATACAGTACCTACGTGCATGTACACATGATTTGATCCCGTTGTGTTGCAATCAATGAAGCGAGCAAAACTTCTCTCAATATTTCACAGTTGAGTTCAGGTCCAATACTACAAACATACCGCTCCAATATTCGCACGTAGCTCTCCATTACCTATTGATAATGGAGAGAAAGAACAATAGAGTGATGTCACAGGTGGACTTTACCTGCGGTTTCGGTCTTTGCCTTTAAGAGAGCCCGCGCGCTTCGCGCTGGGCTCTCTCGAAGGCAAAGACCTCAACCTTAGGCCTTCTCCTTTACATAAAACCCCGAAATGTATGTACATATATTTCTCGCAAATTCACGCATGAGTTGTCATGTGGGGTATGATTTTACAATACCTGTGTTACGACAGTGTGGTTGAAAATGAAAGCAAAGAAAAGACATTGTGTTTTGGGTTTTTCGTATAGCTATAACAAAAAAACTCCAGAGTAAACATTAACACTACAGCAAACATGCCATGCGCAAAGGTCACATTTGGAGAGTCTACCCTGTCGTGGCCTGCCCGCCACACTTCTACTAAAAGTAGAAATCGATACCGAAAAGAACAGGCCGATTCATACTCCACGAAGTTTACAAAACCAGTGTGAGTAGTCAAATCTGAGTGATACTAAAGTATCGAAGTCAAAGCCATGTGAACATCAGAGTATGGTGATAAACAAGGCCCAAAACTCAGTTCAGATTGACACGGAAAGCACTAAATCGGAACCCAGTCGAGTTCGTTATGACCTTAGCTACTGGCTTTTCCTTATTTTAGTTTAACAAGAACTTTAGTGTGATATAGTTTAACAAGAATTTTAGTTTGGCTATCCTTCTTCCGCCACCACCTCCCTTCAGGATTCTCCAAGATATAGAAGTTTCAAAATGGTGTTAGTATTTCACACCTAATAACCTGACGGAATAAATACATTGAACAAGCCTGACTGGATTTATATGATCATGAAAGAAGTCCTATATGGCGGATTCACAACAGCAGATGACATTGAGTGGTGAATCTCGAGGTCACGCCGACCTAGAATGTGAAAGTTGACAGCTACAGGCAAAACGTTTGTAGTTAGAGCTTAGGATTGTATTATGAATATAAACAGGTGGAAGTTGTAGTGACCTTTAAATTGACCTTGGATGATCTTTGTGGTGAATATCATGGTCATGTTGTCCACATTTTCGTCAAATTCTGTCTCGTGAAGTTTATCCACATCTTGCATAAGGGTGGCAATTTACCCCTTCTGCCATATGTATTGGAATGGGCCGAAGCGGCCGTAGTGGACCTGAGAACAAGAATGGCTTCTAGATCTTTGAAAGTTGAAGATAGAGCGTAAGTTTGTATTATGAGCATATAGTGCATGATTTGGGGAGTGTCCCATTGTTCTCAAGGGTTATTATCCAGGTTAGGAACTCCGCCTGGAGGTTAATAAATAAAATATTAACCTCCCGAGAGGTTAATATTTCAGATAATAACCTGCAGGTTCTCGGTATGGAACCTACCACTCAACGAGTGTTGGTGGAAAAACATGTATGAAAAATATATTTTGTACACATTTAATTTTCAACGATCACAAGAACACACAAATACACATCAAAATCACACATTCAAAACAAATGGAAATGTATATCGATTTGCTCAGTATAGCTTCATTTAGTAGTAACTTGTATCCATAAGATATATCCATTTTGTCGACGATATATTGGTACTTAGTTGATGAAATTATCCGCCCTTATCCAGTGAAAACGGTGTTTTGTGATTCCGGATCTTTTGATATCCCTGCGATATTCCACATACATGTATATCCAGAACTGGGGCGAAATCCTACAGAAATCCGCTGAGAAACATGCAGCTATGCACGCACGTTGTTCTTGCACTGTGAATATAAATGGTATAAACTTTAAAGACAGTATTCGTTCAGGTAATTACATTTATATCGGATGTTCTGTATATACTTATTAACAGAACGTTCATATCGTCATGTAATTAACTTACCAGTCGCATTTTGATGCAATTGATCAATCTTTAGAACCGGCCTTAATGGTTTCACCGTCGACATCTCTAAGCCTGTGAATCTCACGAGTAAACTGAAAATATATAATTCGTTTTCTTTTGATAACGAGTATGGAAATGCAGGAAAGGCTCTCTCGTTAAATAGGTACCGCTACATTATGACGAGGCTTATTCAGTTAGAATAGTAATGTATCTTGGTGGAGGATGGACTGACACACTAAAATCGTAACTTCCGAAATCAACGGGATCTGCATCACGATATGGCCGGATAGAAATATCATTTAATTTGGACATATAACACAATTCTCTGTATACAGGTACAACCTAATTGTTAATGCAGACGGAAAAGGGCCGGAAGGGAAAAAGACTGCTAATTGTTGTTCATAATTCAATGCAATCAAATGGGTAAAAAACTCACCCGCTAAGTCTTGCTGATATGCGGTCACACCGTCGTTCTCATCATTCAAAGAAATGACATTTTGTAATTATTGTATTCCGCCAATAACAACAGGTTTGAATACGAATTGAAATCCCCATTGTTAATATCCAAGTTCTGCATTTTCGCACCATTGAACGTTTTTGCGGAACGTTATTTTCCGTATTAAACTGAGCGCGCCTCTTGCCGCGTTCGCTTTTATAATGGTTCATGTGAGCAATACACACAAACAAAATACTAGGGAAACAGGTAAACACATCCGCTAGAGAAACGGGCTCGGTTGGACTATGTGCATAGTAGCCATAACAACAGAATGCTCTCTGGAGTTGAATGTCGCCATGTAAATATCTGAGTTGAGCCGAAGCCGTCAGTTGCATGTTATACTGTTGATCTTGGTTCCACTTGACCGCATTTTGAAAACAGGGTTTTACAATACATTAATCGGCATCATATACATGGGGTTATGTATTCACTGTAATATTTTCATTCAAGTATTTTCCGTTATTGTGTCCATTCAAGTGTGACCATTTGCATGCATGCCTGGTCGAACTGTAGCGTTATGGGTCGTAATGGCCAGAGGGTGAAATCATGCACTATATAGGATAGTGACCACGGTTTCGTGATTCGCACAGTTAGTAGCCCCCCGCCCCCCCCCCCCCCCTCGCTCAATCACTCAACCTGGGTCACTATCCCATACATACTTGAACTTGACCTTAAATGTTTGAACTTGACCCGAAATGTTCCAATTAGTCTGTACGGACAGAAGCTTGTAAATAGAGCATGTAGCCGATGTCTTCTAAACGCTGGTACACTGGTATGCTGGTACAAGCATTGCAAGGTGCATGAACTCAACAATACTGCTCATTTCGTGTATGCCTCAATAAGCCTCACAATGCTTGTACCAGTATACCAGCGTACCAGCGTTTAGAAGACATCGGCATGCAGCTACAGGATCGTTTGTTGTATATTTCTGTGAATGAACGTAATGGCATTTGAGTACAAAAAAACTTCAACACAGCCGGTAAACTACATATCGCTTGGGTTCATGTTTGAGTTATGCATGCCGACAAACAGACAGAAGACTCACAGACAGGGAGGGAGACAGGGAGAGACACAGGGAGACAGAACTAAATGCAATAACCTCGCCCCTCCCCTCCTATCGGGGGCGAGGGTATTGATATAGTCGTCAGAAACACAAAATGAATGACTTATGTGCCTCAGCCTATTTCCACACACAGGCGAGATGTATTGATGGTAGTAGTTTGTAACTAAACATACAACATACATACGCATTCGATACATTGCTACATGACATACGCATCAGAATTCTGATGATGAAAAAACAATACCTTGAGTAGTACACATGGAACAGAAACAGAGCCGAACTGAACACTATTGAAGCCATACAATCAACCTAATTACTCTTAGCTGAATTAATAAGGGTTTGCAATTCGAAAAAATAAGGGTTTGCAATTCGTATCCGTTTTCTTGGATTAGGCTGCAATGTATTTTGTAATAAATAGATCGTCCTCTTTCTATTGAAATGAATAAACCATGAAATTGATATCAGTTTCTATACGGGCCTAAAGCGATCCGTTGATGCAGAAAGGAACAGAAAATTAATTTTTTTGAAATAGAATCAGTATATACTCGCCTGTTTACTTGTATTTTGCTGATTTATCCTCACAACATAATACACGTCTTCAAGTAGATGGCGTCCTGCTCTTCTATAGCAAATATTCCAGTTATGGGCCATGATAATAACATCACCGTGCACAGAAGTGGCTTGTATATCTCATTTGACTATCCGAATGTTACATTCTCACATCACGGATCGTTACCGTGGAGCTTACTGTGGCAAAAACGGGCGCGTCTGTTGTCGTATTTCTATTTATAATATTTCATTTGAGCAATATTCATGATCGAGTTACCAGGGAGGAAAATCAACTCAAACGCACTCAGCGAAACAACCAGAAAATCATTCAATCCGAAGCGCCCTAACAATCCGAAGCGCCCTAACAATAGAACACGGTCGGTCAACTGGGACACGCATTTGAATGGCCCTAGTGGCCCAAGTACCATATCCTGCGCCTTCCTCTGTATTCAATAAGGATTAAAAAGGTGACAAACGGATTAAATGACATTCATTTAGTGGACGAGTAGTATTAAGGCGCAGCGTATGATACTTGGGCCGAACTAGTATATATCTGAGTTGAGTCTAAGGCAGCGCTTTGCTGTTTTCACCTGCTGTTGATCGGGATTCTCGGTTCCACTTCACCGCATTTGAGAATTATTTTGCAATAGTGCATGATTCCATTGTTTCGAGCAGGTATCTATTTGTAATATATACCTCCCACAGAGGTATCTATTTCCAATAAATACCTGTCCCAGGTATTGAATGAAAATAAATCAATACTGGTGGACACAATAAACACACCGGAATTGTATTTTTTATTGCCAAGCATTTACATGTATCAGACTTATATTACTCGATGTACATAAACAGCTGATCGCTATGGTGTCTGAGTTTAATCCATGGGTAACAACAGTTGTTAATTTTTGGACATTTGGTTCATGAAATCATCCGCCTTCTGCAGAAATCCAGTGAAAACGTATATATCCACAATATCCTTGGAATTCCGGAGGTTTTGATAATAATTTTGCGATATTCCACATCCGCAAATGTACCGGAATCCTAGAGAAGCCTCCATAGATCACGCATAACTAATTTTCCTGCAAACATGAATGAAAAATACAAGCATGAATGTTTGATTTTTCCTCTTCAAATCTAGTTTATAGCTATTCAGCATAGGTCTTATGGGAACAATTTGAACAGAACTTTCACTCCGCCATATAAATTAAATGCACGAATAGCACACAAAAAAACTTTTACTTACCAGTCGGACGTTGAAGTCATGGATCAAACTTTATAATCGCCGTTGTGGTTTTACGAGGAATTCTGTAAATACATGTATACAAATCGTTTTTTATGTTCTTATAAGGATTGAAAGAACGCAGAATAAAGATATTTGTTCGGGCATAAATTATGATTCAATTCTTTGTACACGGGTACAACCCGTTGGATAATGCAGAAGGAGAAAATGCTAATTTTGTTTTGAACTCAAAGAAAAAAGTGATATACTCACCGGTTTACAAATCTGGTATGTTGTTCATGTACTGCATCTGGTTAGACAAAATTTTTTGAGTCATTCCCAGGAATAAGATTTTGCAACTGTATCCAACAAACAAGCGCGTCAGAACACGCGTTTATATCCGCATGCATCGTATCCATGTGTTGCATTTTTCATCACGAAAAGTTGATGTCACGTAGCTTGCTGTTTCAAAAAGAGCGCGCCTTTTGCCGCGTTTGTTTTTATAGGGTTCCATTTGAGCAATACTCACAAACGCGTTACTAGGGGGAGAAAACAGCTCAAAGGCACAATGCGAGTCCACCAGAAACACACTCAATTGGAACCATGCATACTGTAGCCATGACAACGGAATGCGGGCTAGGGTTGAAGGTACAAATCTATGAGCTGAGAAATGTGGTGAAGCAGTTTCTGTAGCGATTAATAGATCCAAAGCTTTCCTGACGGATACACTTGATTGGGCAAGGACTGTGCGTTGCATTTGCAGTTTTGTTCTTTTGATATATAGTGAATTACGTAAAGTGTATGTGGGGGGGGGGGGGGGGGAGGAGTTTCTTGTACCAGAAATGTGTGCATGTGTGTGTGTGTGTGGGGGGGGGGGGGGTGCATGCACTATGTCGGATAATGCCTACGGCTTCGTATTCCTTCGGCCTCGGTCTCTATTCGTGAGAAATACTCAGCCTAGGGCATTATCCTATACATAGTGCATGATTCTATTGTCTCGAGCAGGTATTCATTTGTTATGTAATAAATACCTCTCTGCGAGGTATCTGTTTCCAATAAATACCTGTCCCAGGTATCGAATGAAAATAGATCATGGTGGACATGTAAACAAACTGGAAATTGTATTTTTTTTATTGCCAAGCATATACATGTACAATGTATTATGATTATATTACTCGGTGTACATAAACTAATCGTGGACAGCTAATCGTTGCAATAATGTGCGAATTGAATCCATTGGTCATAAACAGTTTTGTGGTTAAATGTCAATTGACCTTACGACGGTGTGTGCTTTGAGTTGTTTGTCCCAGGGGATTACTATTGTTCGGCAATATTTGTCCGAGGTGTACGCTTCACATAACATACAGTACCTACGTGCATGTACATATGATTTGATCCCGTTGTGTTGCAATCAATGAAGCGAGCAAAACTTCTCTCAATATTTCACAGTTGAGTTCAGGTCCAATACTACAAACATACCGCTCCAATATTAGGTAATGGAGAGCTACCGCACGTAGCTCTCCATTACCTATTGATAATGGAGAGAAAGAACAATAGAGTGATGTCACAGGTGGACTTTACCTGCGGTTTCGGTCTTTGCCTTTAAGAGAGCCCGCGCGCTTCGCGCTGGGCTCTCTCGAAGGCAAAGACCTCAACCTTAGGCCTTCTCCTTTACATAAAACCCCGAAATGTATGTACATATATTTCTCGCAAATTCACGCATGAGTTGTCATGTGGGGTATGATTTTACAATACCTGTGTTACGACAGTGTGGTTGAAAATGAAAGCAAAGAAAAGACATTGTGTTTTGGGTTTTTCGTATAGCTATAACAAAAAAACTCCAGAGTAAACATTAACACTACAGCAAACATGCCATGCGCAAAGGTCACATTTGGAGAGTCTACCCTGTCGTGGCCTGCCCGCCACACTTCTACTAAAAGTAGAAATCGATACCGAAAAGAACAGGCCGATTCATACTCCACGAAGTTTACAAAACCAGTGTGAGTAGTCAAATCTGAGTGATACTAAAGTATCGAAGTCAAAGCCATGTGAACATCAGAGTATGGTGATAAACACGGCCCAAAACTCAGTTCAGATTGACACGGAAAGCACTAAATCGGAACCCAGTCGAGTTCGTTATGACCTTAGCTACTGGCTTTTCCTTATTTTAGTTTAACAAGAACTTTAGTGTGATATAGTTTAACAAGAATTTTAGTTTGGCTATCCTTCCTCCGCCACCACCTCCCTTCAGGATTCTCCAAGATATAGAAGTTTCAAAATGGTGTTAGTATTTCACACCTAATAACCTGACGGAATAAATACATTGAACAAGCCTGACTGGATTTATATGATCATGAAAGAAGTCCTATATGGCGGATTCACAACAGCAGATGACATTGAGTGGTGAATCTCGAGGTCACGCCGACCTAGAATGTGAAAGTTGACAGCTACAGGCAAAACGTTTGTAGTTAGAGCTTAGGATTGTATTATGAATATAAACAGGTGGAAGTTGTAGTGACCTTTAAATTGACCTTGGATGATCTTTGTGGTGAATATCATGGTCATGTTGTCCACATTTTCGTCAAATTCTGTCTCGTGAAGTTTATCCACATCTTGCATAAGGGTGGCAATTTACCCCTTCTGCCATATGTATTGGAATGGGCCGAAGCGGCCGTAGTGGACCTGAGAACAAGAATGGCTTCTAGATCTTTGAAAGTTGAAGATAGAGCGTAAGTTTGTATTATGAGCATATAGTGCATGATTTGGGGAGTGTCCCATTGTTCTCAAGGGTTATTATCCAGGTTAGGAACTCCGCCTGGAGGTTAATAAATAAAATATTAACCTCCCGAGAGGTTAATATTTCAGATAATAACCTGCAGGTTCTCGGTATGGAACCTACCACTCAACGAGTGTTGGTGGAAAAACATGTATGAAAAATAGGTTTTGTACACATTTAATTTTCAACGATCACAAGAACACACAAATACACATCAAAATCACACATTCAAAACAAATGGAAATGTATATCGATTTGCTCAGTATAGCTTCATTTAGTAGTAACTTGTATCCATAAGATATATCCATTTTGTCGACGATATATTGGTACTTAGTTGATGAAATTATCCGCCCTTATCCAGTGAAAACGGTGTTTTGTGATTCCGGATCTTTTGATATCCCTGCGATATTCCACATACATGTATATCCAGAACTGGGGCGAAATCCTACAGAAATCCGCTGAGAAACATGCAGCTATGCACGCACGTTGTTCTTGCACTGTGAATATAAATGGTATAAACTTTAAAGACAGTATTCGTTCAGGTAATTACATTTATATCGGATGTTCTGTATATACTTATTAACAGAACGTTCATATCGTCATGTAATTAACTTACCAGTCGCATTTTGATGCAATTGATCAATCTTTAGAACCGGCCTTAATGGTTTCACCGTCGACATCTCTAAGCCTGTGAATCTCACGAGTAAACTGAAAATATATAATTCGTTTTCTTTTGATAACGAGTAAGGGAATGCAGGAAAGGCTCTCTCGTTAAATAGGTACCGCTACATTATGACGAGGCTTATTCAGTTAGAATAGTAATGTATCTTGGTGGAGGATGGACTGACACACTAAAATCGTAACTTCCGAAATCAACGGGATCTGCATCACGATATGGCCGGATAGAAATATCATTTTCATTTGGACATATAACACAATTCTCTGTATACAGGTACAACCTAATTGTTAATGCAGACGGAAAAGGGCCGGAAGGGAAAAAGACTGCTAATTGTTGTTCATAATTCAATGCAATCAAATGGGTAAAAAACTCACCCGCTAAGTCTTGCTGATATGCGGTCACACCGTCGTTCTCATCATTCAAAGAAATAACATTTTGTAATTATTGTATTCCGCCAATAACAACAGGTTTGAATACGAATTGAAATCCCCATTGTTAATATCCAAGTTCTGCATTTTCGCACCATTGAACGTTATTGCAGTGTTTTCCGTAGTAAACTGAGCGCGCCTCTTGCCGCGTTCGCTTTTATAATGGTTCATGTGAGCAATACACACAAACAAAATACTAGGGAATGTTTGAACTTGACCCGAAATGTTCCAATTAGTCTGTACGGACAGAAGCTTGTAAATAGAGCATGTAGCCGATGTCTTCTAAACGCTGGTACACTGGTATGCTGGTACAAGCATTGCAAGGTGCATGAACTCAACAATACTGCTCATTTCGTGTATGCCTCAATAAGCCTCACAATGCTTGTACCAGTATACCAGCGTACCAGCGTTTAGAAGACATCGGCATGCAGCTACAGGATCGTTTGTTGTATATTTCTGTGAATGAACGTAATGGCATTTGAGTACAAAAAAACTTCAACACAGCCGGTAAACTACATATCGCTTGGGTTCATGTTTGAGTTATGCATGCCGACAAACAGACAGAAGACTCACAGACAGGGAGGGAGACAGGGAGAGACACAGGGAGACAGAACTATATGCAATAACCTCGCCCCTCCCCTCCTATCGGGGGCGAGGGTATTGATATAGTCGTCAGAAACACAAAATGAATGACTTATGTGCCTCAGCCTATTTCCACACACAGGCGAGATGTATTGATGGTAGTAGTTTGTAACTAAACATACAACATACATACGCATTCGATACATTGCTACATGACATACGCATCAGAATTCTGATGATGAAAAAACAATACCTTGAGTAGTACACATGGAACAGAAACAGAGCCGAACTGAACACTATTGAAGCCATACAATCAACCTAATTACTCTTAGCTGAATTGTGTTTCGATCTTTAGCAGGCCCAAGTACCGTACACTGCTCCTTAATACTACTCGTCCACTGAAAACATACCATTTGATCCGTCTCGCACCTTTTTAATATTTATTGAATATAGAGGAAGGCGCAGGATATGATACTTGGGCCCTTTAGCATATGCGTATAATTCCTTGTGGTCCCTATAGGCGTGTTGCCATTTTATGGCCGGTCTGTGCATGATGACCATTATAATCCCCCTGCCCCGAAAAAAACCCATATTTTTGGTCTGAAAGCATGTTTGGTGTTTATTGTGTGTCAATTGAAAACTAAATGTTTTATAGTCACTCAACTTTGTGGTGATCTTGAGACCAACCATTGATAATTTTGAAAGATTGATGTGACCATTATAGTGACAAAAATACAACCATTTTTAGATGCTGTGGCTGAGCGTTGTTCATTTCTCTGGTATCCTAGCCATTGGGCCATGTTCATTATGTGTGTCGTGACATTGTGAGTTAGAAGTAAACTGTACCACAGCATAGCATTGAATCGGACAAAATAGCACTACTTTATTTTTTCAGTTGTTAGAATGGCTAGGAGGGCATCATGGCTGCAAGTTCAAGTTCAGAGCACATTCGAAAGGATGTGTTGGTGAGGAGTTTGGAAAGCGACGAAATCCGAGATGTGGATAACGAAGAGCTCTCAGATTTGTATGTTGTTGTTATAAGAAAAATATTGGAAGAGAGACACAGACAAAGAAAAGGAAGGAACCTCCTAGACGAAACTGCATCAAAAATATGGTGAGTTTTATGCTGGTTTTGCTGATAGAGTGATCACAGTGTATGTTGCAGGGTGTCTTTACATCTGATTTCACCTCCTTATGGTCATATGTGAAGGTTCCAAAAGTTCCGTAGAATTTCCTTATTTAGCATGACACTGGATTCAGAGATTGAATATCGGATTCTTTTTTGAAAACTCGGAATATTTGAAACTTGGTTTGGTTCCATGTATATTATTCAATAACACAACTAATTAAAACATGTCTCATCGAAACAGGTCCACATTTTCATCATATCATTCGCATGGCTCAGTTGATGAAGAAGATCTACCCGGAATAGAGCAGCCTATTAGAGAGTTCATACTTACCTTGCAATGCAGACTGAAAGAACGACAATACGATGGGGACCTCATTCCAATCGGTTCTACCTACGATGGAACACGCGTTTCTGCAAACACTGACTATGACTACCTGCTCGTCTTGAAGACAGCCCCAGATTTTGACTTGCAAAATATAGACATTTTTCCCACCAATACCAGAATTCAGAGAGTAATCTCTGTGGATGGTGAACCCTTTCAGCCATGGGAAACGTACAAGACATTTGCAAATCACGTTGATGAGATTTGCAAAGATTTGCACATCAAGGATTGTGCACATGGTGGGTTCGCTCATCCTCAGTACAGTGGGATAAGATACAACGAACCAGCAGTGACTCTGTTGTTCACCTGGAATGACTCACAAAACCACAGTGGCTCGTGTCCAATCGCTGGCGGCCATGTTGTAATATAGAAGATACAAGTGAGGACACAATTTTTTGCGGGTTTTGGGTGTGGCCACATGACATGGAATGGTTGGGAAACAAACACGTACATTTGGTTACATTGCATATCATATGCTTAACTAACACTCACACAACTCGATATTTACTTTGTTATTCCAGTTTTCATAACTTTTCCAAAATTCAGAGAATCTTGCTTTCAAGCCGAGCGGATGTTTACAGCAGGTATAGGGACAAACTGAAATTCGGTTGTGAAAGTGATTGCGCACTTACATTACCACACTTGCCCGTCTATAACCTGATAACGATAGCAGCAGTGATCGCGCGATTGCAGAAACGGAAGCGATTGTATGAAATGTACTTTGCAATGACTGACTGAATGACTTGAAACATTTATTGTCTTAATATGAAAATAAAGTTAACTTGTTATATAATCATGATCGTGATCCAGATGTACCCGGTATAGGAGTAATTTACTGAACAGTGCACCAGCCAAATAGGTAGCTGTCAATCTCTGCGAAATGGTGTCATACCACAGAAGCAGTGATCGTGCACTGATGGGACATAGGTGTTGCTCAATGGCACATGTCCATTGGCGTTTAGTCACCATTTTTAATAATGATGATGTAATGTTTAATGCCCACTAAAGCGTAAGCACCCCGCATCTGTGCACCGCCACGTCAAGTGTCATAATTATTTCACTACAACCAGTTAACAGTCTGAAAAACAAGTCCGACCTGTATAGATTACTCACACATTTCATCATCGTAGTAATGTAGCCCGGTGTGACGAGCCCGAAAGCCATGGGCGTGTTGCTGGCCGGCTCGGTGAGCCTCCGCTGCAGGGATAGAACCCTGGATAGCCCGCCAGTTTGCCAGAGCCTATATGCACCATCCCAGGGCGAGAGACAACTAATCCATGGGGGCCTGAGCCCCAGGATCAAAGCAGCCTCCCTCCTGGGCCCCCGATTGGAATTGTCCCCGAGATCCTCATATGGACCATCTAGCCAAACAAAGGGGACGAGGAGCACATGGCCGTGCCCACCGTCGTCCTCTCGCCTTGACAGATCTCAGAGAACTTAAAGCAAGCAAGATGGCTGCTAACTATAGAGATACGAACGCACAAGAGAGAGGACGTCAGACCATTGTTACAGTAGAGCGGATCGATTAAAGACAATGCGTCACTAGGCAACACATGGACTTCGAATGTGAAGGAGCCAAAGCAGGTAGGTATACGTGGCCAAAACTCTTATCGCAATCTTCTGCCAAAATCGGCACATTGATTTTGCTAAATACAATGCAAATTATACTCTGTTTATGTGTTTACTCTGTTTATGTGTATTTATGTTTGGATTGTAAATAAAATTCATCTTATGAAGTGGATTTCACAAACCATTTTATAGAAATGGTTTAAAAAATTGCCGAGTGGCTGGAAACAGTATATTCATCATATGTGCCATACACCATGTAAAACATGTCTCCCGGACATATTTTCACGATTTCCATTCAGGACATAGTGTAGTAATTCATTCAGCCAATCAGCGAGCGTTCACCTCACTTAGGCAATTTAAAGGGAAACTATTGTGTAACATCACCTCAAATATTTTTTATGCCATATTTAGGGGACGACTGTATATTCTTTTGAAAGAACACAATGATGGGAATTAATAACACGGTTTTCAAGGCAGTGACTTTTATCGTTTCTCTCAGGAGTTGAGGAAGCGGAGGGGTTTTGCATGGCCAATCAGCACCCAAAATTTCGGGTATTTTCACATCGGGTCCATTCAAGGCAGAATACCAAAAAAAAATCCCATATGTCATCAAATATATTCATGCTCATCACGCGATGTCCAGCACGTCAACTGACCAAACTAGCGTAGTGCTTAGGCTGTTTTTTTTTTTTTCGGAAGGTGCTATGGACCGTCAAAGTACGATCGTTTATAACAATGAGTTGAACAATGTAGCCTTCATACTATATGCTGTACGTTGTTTATGTCATTCATGTCAGTCCGATTCCAAAACCTACAATCCGAGTTTTGTAAATTGAGGCTTGTAGGAAGTGACTGATTTGGTGTAACCTGATTGGTGGAAGGGCCAGTCCTGGTGACGTGTCATTCAGTACGGTAGTGAAGGAAGCCGTGTGACCTATGTTGACCTTCATAACAGTTAGGGTATCACAGTGATCATGTCGCAACGTACCGCCGTATTGAACGCCGTCAAGGCGGGCCACAATGTTTTAGTTTTGGGAGATGCAGGAACAGGGAAGACAGAACTTATGAAGGAAGTGATAACGATTATGGGCCCCAATAGAGTGATAGCTGTAACAGGTACCACCGGAATAGCAGCAACCCATCTTCCAGGGGGCATGACAATTCACAGGTAGGCTCTCCCTCTATTTGTAGAAGTGATTTAAACTGGTAAATAAACATCATACATGATTATGAAATTTTAACGTCCCAAAATTACATGCAACATAACATTATACTGTATATTGATATGAATCAGTAATTGATCATTTCTTACTTTGATATTATTTTGAAGTTGACGTGTACGTTTCAATATTCACAGGTTTTGTGGTATACAGGATGGCAGACACGATGCTGGTAAAGTTATCAACAAATTATGTAGCGATGATGATCATTCTCATGTGGCACAACGCATCAAATCAAGGGAGATGCTCATAATTGATGAAGTGTCAATGCTTTCAGCGCATACTTTTGACTTGATAGAGGGAGTAAGTTCGTAATATTTCATGTTGTTATTTGAAGTTGAATGTTTCTAGCAATATTCCACATATTGACAAGTGAGACACGATATATTGATATTGACGACGCATATTTTACATAATCATCAGGTGTTTCGTGGGATCAGAAATACAGCAGTGTGCTTCGGAGGAGTGCAGTTGATCCTCTGTGGTGATCTACACCAATTGAAGCCTGTGCCTAATGTACACCTGAGGGATTTCGGCCATTACTTCATAACATCAAAAATATTTCGTCAATGTGTCCCTCATCATTTCATCTTAGAAACTGTTTATCGACAGAATGAAGGTAATTTAGGTCTTTATTATTCACGTTCACGTTCAGTGATTAATTTATTATGAAATCCATACCAGTGTTTGTGTCAATAAATTATATTGCATTTTTACATTTGCACATCCAAATCGGCCCTTAGTAAAATTATTTACCCAAAATGCATTTATTATCCAGCTGATCTGGTGCATTGCATCCAGGAAGTCATGAGGGGTGCACTACAAGAAAGCAGTATCAACCTCCTTCTTCGTTTGCAACGCAAGCTCCCACCAGGGCCAGATCCGTTGAGACTGTTTGCTCTTACAGCAGATGTTGAGAAGTGCAATGCTGACCATCTGCTTGATATGCCTGGTATGTGTTGAAACGCATATACCCTGTCACACGTTCGTTATCAATGTTAAATATTTGCAAGGAATCAAATCGACCATGCCACATTTAAATGCCTTGCCCATGATGTGAACATCTAGAGAGCCAAGCAATTAGTCTGTCAGACTACCAGTTATTGTACAAAATATTTATTACGATGTATACTTTTGCTGCATTTTCGGCGTCAGACCTAATTTCTGGTTCACATGAACACTCGTTTCATGGAATAATCCATGGGGTTATGGAACAGTTCATTCACAAATACCAATACAATAATACCTCAAGAAGGTCACACTTATTTCGTACTTCATGTGAACACGAAAATGACGACTTTATAGATGAGCTATTTACACACAAGTTATGCAATCAGCTATATTTACACATCTCTCGAAATCCGCTATTGACACAACTAATGGAAGCTGTATTATACAACACTCATCAAATCACATACATACACACCTCATGAGAAAAGGTATTGAAACATTCGTGGAAGAAGTTATTGAGACAAATCATGAAATCAGTTATATTCATGGGTCAAGTTTCACATGACTTTCATGTGGTTCCTTTCACAATTTTAGGCCTCAAATAAATTAATAACATATTGAAACTGGTGACGACATAGCTTGTTTCATCTCTCCATTCATGAAATGACATATGTACACATATCATCAGAACACCTACGACCTACAGCACAGTTATTGCAAATTTTCTAAATTGAAACATCGCATAATTCATGTGAAGGTTACAGATTGCAGAAAGAAGTGTTTCACACCCCATGGAATCATGTACACATAGTACGTTTTGGAGCATGATGACTCCTATAATTTAATGACCTCTTTACACAGATGACAAATGATGAATGATTTCATGCTCTCAAATAATAAAACATTTCATACAATGAGGCCATGGAATATCCGTATGTTCATGCAGCTAATGAAATAAGTGATATATGCAGTTCATTTTACTTTCTCGGCTTCTTCACATAACATTTAAAGGCCTCTGCTGCTGGGATACCGCTATTTGATTTGGTGGCTCTTGACTTCAATGACTGTCCCAGTATGATGGAGTTCACAGTACTACTGTAGGCTGCATAGGTTGGATTGGTGGTGTTGCCATTGAAGTGGCCGCGCATTTGGCAAAAGTGATTTTCTACCAAATCTGTGTTGAAGCGTGATGGTGAAATAGAACTTTCTGGAAATTTGCTCAAGTGGGATCTGCAGATTTCCGGGAATGCAACGAGAAGACACTTGACGTCTTCCATACATTCCCAAGTTGGAAGCATTGATGACTTGAGACTTGATGACATGCCAGACCGTGTTTTGACAGATTTCTCCCAGTTGTCAAAAAATTTCATCACTTGTTGTAGTTGTGCCAGTCGGTCATCTTGCATGTTGCATATGGGTCGGGGATCGCGAAATACAGCAACCATGATGCTTGTGTGTTGCAGCAGCTCTATTGTGCTGTTCAGGAAGCAACCTTTTTCATTTTGGAGGCTTTGTTGGTAGCACGTCATGAGGTTCAGCATATCCTCATCCAGCATGTCTTCTGCTAGAGCGTTGCGCATCTTTTGAGGTCCATCCGGTTCCAGGTGCTCATCTGTTATTCGTCGATGGATTGGTCTGCTGTTGGTGTGACGATCCCAAGCCACTGCTTGCTTGAAATACTGCCATTCGATGAAATGCCCGTCCTTTTTGAGCCTTCTGGTATGCAGTCCTTTTGTTGTGCCACTGTGCAGTACACTGTTGCGTATCTTCTTAATACAGTGCGAATAGTCTTGGCAGTGTATGATGCTCTCCTCTGGGAACACGCAGTTCACTGCCACATACTTGTTTGCGATAGGATCACCATCGAACTGTGATTTTATGAATCTCCTGTTCTCCTCCCCGCCATCCTGGAGTGTGTAATCCACTGAGAACCCAAAGTCATGTAACTGACTGATAGCATCCCAGATGATAATGCTCAGTTCTGATGATTTTATGGAGGAGCATGGAACATGGCATATGGGGAACCGGAATCCACTGTGACCCAAAAAGGTCAGCTGCCACACTTGGTTAGCCAAGGTGCGAGTAAGTTTCCCCTCTTTCAGAATGCGAAGGCACAATGCCTCATAACCAGTGTCAACCCAGCCCGTTAAATGTGGAATTCCATTTTTGTGTACCACTACCAAATCCTGTTGAATTGCTGCTTCATCGTGGAGCAAGCCTCCAGCCATGCCACATTCCGGCACCTTGGCATCTGTTGCTGCTGCGTGCATCCATTGGAGTACTTGGCGGTTGATCCCAGCTTCCTGACTCACGAAATTCTTGTAGCGGCGCAACTGACGCCCAGACGGAAGGATGAGACAGTGACTGTCTTGTAATGTCCTGTAGTTTGATGGGCTATGTACCCAAAGGCTAAGGCAGATACTTAGAACATCTGGATCCCAACGCCGACTGTTTACTGTCTTGGCCATCAGTGCATCATGCTGAGCTTTCAGAAGTGTTTTCATCTCCTCACTGGCTCCCGGAAATACCTTCCTCATAATCTCCTCCAAGTCTGAATGGTCAGTGTCACAGAGTTCCACCGTTGCACTTTCCACTCTCTCATCCTGGCGTTTTGCTGTCTCAGTCATGGTGGGTGATGACGTCTGTGCATCAGTTTGACGGTTCTTCACGTCACGAAACCCATTTTGACATGGTATGCACAGGTCACTTCGTGCTATAAGGCTGATGACATGTGCACAGCATGACAACCTGTAAACGTTTCGAACATGTTGGTGACCTACAGTGTGCACTTCTTCCTTCACAACGCGTGGGTGATTTGTTGTTGTGGGGTCACCAGTTACACACTTGCCAAGACACAAACGAACTTTTTCCACAGTCATCAATATATTCCGTATCGATTCTTTTGTCATTTCAAAACTATTGTGAATATTCAGGCTGTCTAAGTCCACTTGGCCCCCACAGATCCTAAGACGCCATGTCATGTCACTCAGATCCAGACGTATATCTTTCATGATAACACTGTTGTTGACCACTCGTGTGGAGGGCATGAGCAGCGTGACTTCTGTCTCGCCCGGTGTGCGAACCACAGCAGCTTTTCCATCGACTATACTGGTGATCATGCTTTCATCTACTGCTGTTCTGGTCTTTGCTTTCCAGATGACACCCTTGTACACTGGAACAGATTTGCCACCATTCTCCCGTTTACCCGAGATACGAACGCTAGGGAAAACTTCTTTCAGGAACCTGCCAGCCAGCCTGCGATCGAACGGGCCTTCTATTTGGGTTCCGTATCTTTCCCACACCTCGTGACAGTAAATACGACCATTGTCATCTGGTGCCAGGTTATCAATCAACCTGCAACGAACACGAAATGAGAAATGATTCAACTAATTGAAGCTGAGTGAATGCAATGACAATCAGGACATGTGGACCATGATGCCCACAGATTTGTGCACAGTGCAAACGTGCTGTTAGTGCAAAAAGCAAAAACATTGGTGCCAGACCTCATCTTACATTGTCATGTGGACATCCTTTGGTGGTTATATTTATTATGCCCACTATATGGCATTCATTTGTAGCAGTCACCATCCCATTTGGTTCCACTGCATAGCCTCTTGTCAGGTGATGTACATTCATGAACTAATTTTGTCATTGACACTAAGGATGCTTATCAGTCAGGATCTATGCCTTATCAGCAGAATTCTGGTAACCATGGAAATTGCAAGAACATAGGCAATACGCAATCTTAACAAACAGAATAACATCTCAGTAAGCAGTTTTCTCTTCAGGTGGCTGTATAGGCTCTGGTCCGCCAGGCTATCCAGGGCTCTATCTTCATTGTCCAACATCAGCGAGGCGTTACCAGCAACAAGCCAACGTGTTCGGGTGCCAGGAGCCAATGTCATGGCTTCTGGTCTCGGGTATTCTAGGCTACATGTGTGCACAAACCATTCATATGTGTATGAATCAGGCGCCGGCAATGACCGTGCCACTGGGCGGGGAGTTTGTGCCCTAGAGAGCCGGCGCCCAACATAAAATTAGTTTTGGCTGAGCATGCACTTGCCCAAACTGGGAACTAGCTCATGTTGATTTATTGCCATAAACTGTGATGCCAACTTCAAACTCTGTTTTTATATAACCACATGACAACGTACCATACATGACACTTCTTTTCAGGTGATATGGTTTGCTTTACGGCCATCGACCACGGACAAAAACATCATCTCAGCCAGATTTCAGCTCTGCAGCAACTGTTTATCAAATTAGACAGTCCTGTCATACTTACAGTCAATTTGTCTAACAAATTAGTGAATGGGCTGCGTGGCCAAGTTAAGTCTTTCGATACTGATAGTGTTACAGTTCATTTTGATCAACTTGAGGAAGTTGTCAAACTCACAAAATACCGGTTTTCGGTGTACAGTGTAGCTGAGCAACGTGAACTTGCTAGCAGGATGCAAATTCCATTGCGATTGGCTTTTGCCATGACTGTGCACAAAGCACAAGGATTGAGTGTGAAAAGAGTGGACATTGACTGCAGGAACATGACTGCACCAGGTCAGCTTGGTGTTGCAATCAGCAGGGTAACATCTAAAAAGGGACTCCGCTTAAGGAATTTCAGCATGCATTGCATCGTTAGACCCCCATCAGTCATCACTGACTTTTATAAGTCCCAAAGTGCACCCTTGCTACCTAGTGCCAAAGACTGTTGCCAGGTAGCATTGCAAGAAGACAAAAGCATTCACAATTCACCTGTCATCCATAATTCCAATGCAAACTTGCAGACCAATTGCACTACAGATGACGTAAATGAGGAAGATGAAATAGCACATTTGGATGATTCTTTATTGGACCTACAAAACCAGGAAATACAGGTACAGTCTGCAACAACAAGTGCAAATAACGATGAGGTCTCATCATCATCCAGGGATGAAAATGGCATTTCACTTAAAGATCAACTTTATCCATACTTGATCAGCACCAAGTTCGACAAGGTCGAGACAGAGCAACAGCAAGAGCTTAATGCAGTGATTGATGACCTGCAAAACCGACCCACCGAACTGCGATTGTTTGTCCAAAAGCAACATCAGGTATTTGCACCTCTACTACAAGAGACAGTGCCGCAAACATGTGAGAACAAACACATGACCACTTTCTACCAGCGTGCTCTTGGCTACCTTAAGAGTAACGAGTATAAGCAGGCTGTTAAATTGTTGTTTGGTGTGGACCACCTACAAAGAGTGCACTTCCGTGTTGGCTTTATGATAGCTCAGTATGTACGAAAACATGTAGTAGAGCAGAGGGCACTACCTCTAATGAACAACACCAACAATGATGAAGAATGTGCTCCAAGTTTACAGGGATCAGACGGCGGTGACGCAATCATTAGATATATAGCTGGATGGGCTATAGCAACAGTGAAACACAAGGAATCACAGTATGTGAAGAGCCATCTTTACAAAGCCAGCAAACGCAGTTCGGTTAACCTAGCACATGACAAAGTGGCAACCCTCGATACATTGATTTGCTCTTCTGACTACATTGAGACGAACACTGCATACCCAACCTCCCTTAAGTACATTCAAAGGAAGCAGAACCTACGTTTCGGACTAACATACACAAATGATGCTACATTTCTTTTTTTCAAGCAGTTAGATAAAGAAATTCGTCAACTTCAAAATTCAAAGAACATTGAAAAATATGGGCCGAACCTTTTCAATTTCCTCAATGAGTCCATCATGAAAGACGACAATCTCAAAGGAACGTGGGCGTCCTTGTTCTCGGAAAGCAATAGCACCACAGCCATAGAGGCATTATTCAAGGACATTGCTCACAAATATTGTCTGATGTCTGTGGCCCAATTTCGGAAGGATTATGTTAGGGACATAAAACGCAAAAAGAAAGAAGCTCATAGGAAACAAATTAAAATCAAGGCGAATGAGAAGGCAACTGTATGTGATTTTCAATTTATCCTGGCAGACACGAGCGAAAATAAGGTGGCGTCACACAAGCGCATCCAAAGTGAATTGGCACAAAACACACGTTTCTTGGAGATCTTCACAAAGGAGCAGTTGCTTTTGTTAGGAAAAATATACGGGGCACAGTGTAGACGAAGTAACCGCAAGGCAATCATAGCTGAGCAACTACATCCGATCATCGCTAATCGATCTGATCCGCCTGATTGGAGTTCAAATTTAGATATGCCAGGTAATGGGTTGGGAGAACCATGCCATGTTGTTTGGGAACTAACCACTTGGAAAATCACTTTATTTTTAGCATACACCACGTTTTATCACACATGCACAGTCCACTTTAAAACATGGCAGGTAATGGATTCACCTAATAATTAGAGACTAATCAGCTGGCAAATAATTATAGACTATCAGTTGATGAACACACATGGCCTTTGCTGTATGCCATAATAAACAAGCACTCATTGACACATTATGAGAGACGAATGATTTGGAGAGGTCTATTAATCCCAACACTATATGATACTTTGGCACCTTCTGTTTTGAGGCACGTTGAAGATGGCTTGAACCTTGTTGCCGTACGTACTGGCTCTGGCAGTCCGTCGGGCTAATATGGGTTCTGTCTTCTCGCTGGACCGTGGGCAGATCCGTCCAGCAAAATGCTCATGTGCTCGTGTACTGGGAGCCGCTCCCATAGTTCCTGGTCTGCACACACCAGGCTACATGACGGGGTTATCAATACTGAGTAATGTATCAGTCTGACCTCGACCGACGGGCTTACTCCTGGGTCTCAGGCGCCGACAATGGCTCTTCCGGGGTGCACAGGCGGGGTGCACATGCCCTGGGGTGCGTCAAAGTTCACACTTGCAATGTACATGCACCTAACTCAGCAAGAACAACAGACCAAGCACGCTTAACAATATTTAAGTGTACGGGTTGAAGAAATGTACATGCAACTTCCAAGAACATAACCAGTAGACGTAAATTTCCTTGACAAGCAAAAAGCATTGCACCGCCTAAAACACAATATGAACGTTGCTTCAACAAACAATTTGAGCACAATGGAAATTGAGAGTGAGGAAGTGGACGTGATGTGGTCAGTTAATGTCCGATACATACATTAGTTTGTGTTCACTTGTATTGTGTATAACTATATGTGTGTTACACACTATACTGCACACTGCGTTTACGTTTTATACCGCCTGAATTTATACTATTGTCACATTCTTGTATTTCATATACCAAAAATATAAAAGGAGTCTGCACAAGGGCTGGGTTTTACATCTTTCTGAAAAATGTCTCAAACACAAGCACCAAACGACCATGTCCATGTGGTTGTGATAGTAAATGATAACATTGCACACAATACTGCACATTTTTTTAAATAAGACGATTCCATTTCTAGGGCCTGGACGAGTCGACAGGTACCCGAATTTGGGTGAGGTCATACTACTCTGCGAGTAAAAAAAATGTGTTAGCCAAACCCATGATTGATACTGATTATTACTGTGGCTGTGGCTGGAGTTGGTGTTGAATACTGCGAGAAGCTGTCGGGAATATTTCCAATATGCCCAAACAAACAAACAAATATCAACACGAACATCTGTTTTGTGAGGTTATGGGACTTAAATATGTGACGATCAATACAAACTGACAAATTAGACAACACTCCAAGCATATTTTAGCGACTGTATCAGGCACCAATTCAACCTTCAATAGCTAGGTTATTTACCATCAAAATGCGACCGGACGTGAGGTCCTTTGTTTGAACGCTCCATTCTCAGTAGGGAATGAAGAGTCGTTGAGTTGTATTTTAATTCAGAGAAAAGCCTCGCATCTCTCCTTTCCTTGCTTCAAATGAACCTCGACGCTTCGCGTCTCGGTCCATTCTAAGCAAGGAATGGAGAGTTACTTGGCTTTTCTCCTTTACTGAGTACCTGGGTCGGGTTAGATCAGGCTATGCACGTGTACCTGGATCAGGAATTTACTACTCGTCCTGGCCCTACAAATTGATTAATAATTAATTCCTAATGTACATGACAATTTACATGAAATGTTAAAATGTATAATCAAATTAGGCCTTAAATATATGCACGCCCAGTTTGTCGTTCAACATTTCGTACAACATCAACTGTTCTTGTTTTGCAGCATCCAGCAGCACCAATAGTGATGTAGAGCCTCCTCAAGCGAAAAAACAGAAAACAGTGGAATATCCCTGTGGGACTTGTGGCTGTGAATGCACTACTGCATGTGTTGGTTGTGATGGGTGTGACAGATGGTATCACTACAAATGCCTGAAAATAACTAGCCGCCACAAATCTTTGAAAGAAGACCAATGGTTTTGTGTCGAGTGCAAGACGTAAGTGTATAGTGTATGGACTGATTAATAATTTATCAGCCAATATGACAATTACGAAATACTTTTTCAGGCGTGTTTTACCTGTGATTTTTTGGCACAACAGGTGCATTTTCCGAATAATAATAATACATGATAACAAAAATTTCGTTCCACTCATTGTTACATGGTGTATATCATAGACATAGAAGAGAGATGGACTGCCAACTCTGATATCACTCTCTGTTTCTAGTCATTGAGCTTGAGGTCACAGATGGTCAGAGGAAGATGGTAGTTACACTTCCGTTGTCAACGTATAACGTCGTATTGCCATTGTTCATTCCTGACGATCCTCAGCATGTTGACGTCACGTACGGTATTCGACGTATTTTGACAATTCAATTTTCCCTTGAAACTTCAAACCGGAAATAAAGTACCCATGTTCCTCTGGTCACAAGCTCAAGGTCACTGAGGTCGAGTTGGCAGTCCATCTCTCTTCTATGTCTATGGTGTATATATTGTTCTACACGGTGTACATACTATTATTATACCATGAGCCATAAGCCGAAATCAATAGCCAATATTATAAGCAATTAATAATGGCAGTGTTAATAGTTTGCTATAGTTTGGCCATCATTATCTTTACACCGCATTCATAATGAACTGTATTTGGTGTCATTCATTTCTATGCAAATAGGCGTATTTTACATACAAAGATTGATACCACACGTAGGCCTGCACATAAAACGGATATATCTACGTTTATTCGCCATGTTCTCTACAACATGTCATTCCACTTGTTTGTAAATGTGGGAGGGCAGTTCTTAAAGGAGCACTATATGGAAATTGTCTTTTAGAGCACTGATTACCAAGATTTTTATGCCGACGCATCTATTACAGAACAAAATAAAAGGTCTGATTACGTTTTTTACCCAGGATGTCTGCCGAGCCGACCTGTGCTCGGCAGAGATCCTGGGTCCAAAACGTAATCGGACCTATTGTTCTATAAATAGAAGCGTCGGCACAAAAATCCCTTAAAAGCCAAATCCCATACAGTACGTGCCCCTTTAACGCCCGCACCTAAAAATTGAATGACCTCCCCTCTGTGTTGTCGTCAAGTAAACAAACGTACTTTTTGTGCAAAACGGGTATAGAAAAATTAATCATGTGGCCAGTGTGAGGGACAATCTTACCAAGAGACTATATACGATTTCTGCAAAGACATCATGCGCTACGTTATTTTAGAAATACTGATTCTAAGACATTTCGTATTTCAGCCAATCAAAGTCAGCTTGACCTTCAACTTCGTATTTCGCCACCAGGATGTCAACTTCCGCTTGGCTTGAAAGCAAGATTCTCTGAATTTTGGAAAAGTTATGAAAACTGGAATAACAAAGTAAATATCGAGTTGTGTGAGTGTTAGTTAAGCATATGATATGCAATGTAACCAAATGTACGTGTTTGTTTCCCAACCATTCCATGTCATGTGGCCACACCCAAAACCCGCAAAAAATTGTGTCCTCACTTGTATCTTCTATATTACAACATGGCCGCCAGCGATTGGACACGAGCCACTGTGCACAAAACAACACAAAGCTTGTATCTGTTGACATCACTCCAGCTATCGGTGTCCCACGGGGCGAATCCGAGCTGATTGAAGGTATTCTCGAGGTCTGTGGACCGTTCCTGAGAAATATCTCGAAGGACCTTACAACAGACGAGGTTCGAAACAAATGTCACCTGGTACCAGTCTGGCCTTGTGAACATTGGTTTTTCAGCACAGCAGCCTTGGAACAGTGGCTATTTCAACAGTTGCCCGACTGTCCACTCAGAGCGACAATCTGAGACTGTAAAGCCAGAGCTAAGGACTTCTGTACAAGATTGGAGAGACATTTGTCGCAAACTGAGACTGGGCGAGAGGAGATCGGAGACTGGCTCATTTCATGCTTGAGCAAGTATGCTGGAGAAGACAAATCCAGTCCTCTTGCTGTGAAGCTAAGGAATCACCTGATGTCGGTGATGCAAGTTGGACACACGTTCCTGCGCAATCCACAAGCACGCAATCACCGTGAAATTGCACCGAAACTCTTCTCATTCAATTCCTCAGTATTCAAATACGCCTGTCTCACATTAGCACTCCAGAATAACACACTGGACTTTGAGGTATTAGGCATAACGTCCACAACCTACACAGAGACTGTGCTGCAAAACTTATCCTCGGATCTGTGTGTCCCTCATACCTTCTTGGGATGTCCTGTAAGAGGCATAGTCCTGCACCACACTCTCTTCCAACATTCTGATGTTGAAGGCAGATTCTGCTCTGCCCTCGAACAGATAAGTCAAGATGTTCCAAACGAGGAAAACTAATGACATACCTGATGACGAAAGTGAGGTGGAACCACTTTCTGCAGAATCAGTCCCCACCGAGAGACAGGTGTTAAATCTAGGAATATTAACCCAAAATGAGCAACTAATAAAGGATGAATTGCGGAGACGTGGCCTGAACATTCCTTACTTGCCACACACAGAACTTTGTGATGACTTACAAAGCTCATGTGGTGTTACTGTGCGGGGTATCACCCCATTTATACCAGTGGATCATGCTTCGACTACCAGCATACACGTCCACCCTGAGATGGCGAAGGTATGTGCCATTACTGTCAACAGTATTGAGATTATACAGGTATGGTAGATCTGAGTAGCTGTTCAAATTTGCCAGGTTTTTACAATCTATGTTTCAAATTTTTGTCAGGAATCATTTGAAATCACCAGTGACTTTGATCGGTCAGAAGAGCTGTCATCCAAAATACAGGCCAGAATAGAAGAATGGAAACTTTCGGTGAGTACATGCTCTACAGTCTCTACATGCTCTACAGCCCCTGACCTCTCAGCATGCATTGCACATATACTTGCATGTCGAAATTTGGTGATGCAATATTGCAATATTTCGCATGTATTGTATCAGGATAGTGAATCAGTTGGTTCCAATACTATGGGGAATATTTTAGCTATTAAATTAATGTGAATCCTTGAGTCCTATTATCAACGATAGGCAAATATGGAGATTGTGCAGCATAATAATTTAGAGGGCTTTGAAGATAACTTATATGCAACATCTTGAATTTACAGCCATGCTGACAATTCTGCAATTGGAATGTGATTTCTTATGCTTGTAATACACTCACAGTCCATTAACACTCATGCACATAATCCTCATTTGGTTGTAGAATATTGGAGTTGACAGTAGTCCTGCCACAGGAGATGGGAGGGAGGTGAGCTAAACTTTCTTGCCAGTCACTAGAGTCATGTAAAAGCTTGATTTATAAAGATATACAAAAATGTATTAGATTTTGTATGATCTAGCCAGGTGAAAATGCCAGGTATGTTTGCTACCTATTGAGTAATTATAATACATGCATTTAAGTAATGTATTTCAGAATTGTAAATCATGATTCGAGAACTCAACTACAAAGTTTTTGAGTCCTATCAGATATTTTATTATTATGTCTGATGAAATTCTTACAAACGGTTCAGTTATAGTAAATATATCGACGGAAGTGTATCATGATTTTTTTAAAATTCAATTAGTTGACATATTGTCTCGATAGATCAATTAGTTATCTCGGCAAATAGAAATAAAATATCGATAATTCGACTTACTTTCTCAATAAATCGATATATTATCTCAATAAATCTGGATATTATCTCAATAAATGACTTACTTATCTCGATATACACTGTTGGTCAAAATGGTGGTTACAGAACGTATTAGTGTTACACGTCCACATGTATCATTACTCAGGTGATATTGATTTTGGCCAGGTTGATCCAAGTGCTCAGTCAAACGAATTTAAACTCATCTCAAGCATTCCTCCTACTCAGCGTGCTTTCTGATTATATTTGGTTCCAGTTTATTGACTTTAGAGGGATGGGTACGCACAAACATGTATAAATACTGATTTCATGTTACACATTGAGCACTCAGCGCCACTTGTGCCTGAAAACCTCCCACGCCAGTGCAGCCCGACTGGCGGTAAAAACAAAGGCCGGGTGGTGTCAGAGACTGTCTATGGTGTCTGGCACCTAAAAGATCCCTTGGGATTTATCGTAAAGAGTAGGGGATTTCCCCGATCCCGGGTTTCTGTCTAGGGGGCATATCATCGAGTAATGGCGCCCCCTCACCCCAAGTACAAGTACCAAGTACCACATTGAGCACTCGATATATCCGAAGTTTGTGAAAACAGATCAACGTCGTTTATCACGAAGTGACTCGAGACCATGCCGGCACCACTCAGTATGAGAGGAAGATGGCAGATCATTGGTATGGCGAGAGCTGGTATGGCAAATAGAGCCATTGCACATGCCCTCGGTACGACGAAAAAAGACTGTATGTTCTGTACGGAGATTATTCCGCCAGACTGGTGATGTGCAGCCAGGGAAGTCTACAGGACGACCACGTCTCAGTACCGCCAGAGAAGATCGAGTTTTGTATACCATGACGCGACGAGAGCGAACACGATCGGCATCGTCCCTGAGAGCAGAATGGCAGAGAAGAACAAATATCCGGGTCAGTCGTGAAACGGTCAACAGGAGATTGCTTCAAAGAGGCTTGCGGGCCAGAAGACCCATCAGGAAGCGCAGGTTGACAAATCGACACAAGCAGCAGCGCCTTCTGTGGGCCAGACGACACCGGGCTCTGAGGGTGGAACACTGGAGACATGTCATCTTCGGGGACGAGTTTCGTTCCAATTATACCGATGGGCAACTGATGGGCGTGTCAGAGTTCGTCGTATGCCTGGAGAAGCATTCAACGAAGATTGTGTACAACCACGTGTCGCCGGAGGGGGTGGATCCGTACATGTGTGGGGTGCATTTCACAGTGGGGGTAAATCCGAACTGGTCTTGTTCAGAGCCCACGTCACTGGAGCCGTTCACCGTGAGACTTTGGAGAGAAACTTGATACCATGGGCTCGACAGCACTTCCGTGACAACTTCCGGTACCAGGATGATAACGCTCCAGCACATCGAGCCCGATTGGTGAGAGAATATCTGATCCAGGAGGACATACAGACTTTGGAACAACCTGCTGTATCACCTGACACAAACCCCATAGAACATCTTTGGGATGTCCTAGGTCGTGCTGTTAGTTCCAGAGACCCAAAGCCTGCTAACCTGGATGAACTGGGACAGTTTCTCAGAGAGGAATGGGCTAATATACCCGTGAATACCCTGCAAACTCTAGTGGACAGCATGCCACGCAGACTGGACGCCATTGTTCAAGCTAGAGGAGGTTACACCCGATATTGAGCAGCTTGTGTGATACCAGCAGAACTGTAATGTTGTTATGTGAAAGTTTAACTCATCAAACCACGTAAAAATCAGTTATACTCTTCCAATGTTTGGTGACATACCGGATAGTATTTATACGATTTTCATGTATGCAGCCATTTTGTTAATTTCACATCTGAATGAACCACAGTAATTAAAGTATCTGACAAAAAAAGTCTCTTCTGCCCCAAATGCTTCCATTTGTTCAAATAATTACTATCAAAATATGAATATATATCGAATTTTTTACACATCGATCAATGTAACCACCATTTTGACCAACAGTGTATTCGACTCATTGTTTCAATAAATCGAGAATGCATCTCGAGAAATCGACTAATGACTAAGACATTTGAAGTATAAGTAAAATAAAAATATGCTTCGAGTTATATTATCAGCAAGCCATAACGTTTCATTAGATACCTTGGCCACAATTTATTGAAATTTACCTCAATATATCGAGTTAGGTAAATCGATTTATCGAGATAATGAGTCGATAAATTGAAGTTTAAAACAAACGCATGTGGCCATAATACGCTTCATATGGGAAATAATAACTACATATAACTCGAACATTCAAGGACCTGGAGTACAGTGCTTTGGATCCAGAAGGGAGCTCGCATTCTGGCACTGAATTGAAAGCAACGGACAAGCAAGTGTCGAGCCTGGGAGTTTTGACCCACAATGCGCAATTAATAAAAAATGAATTGCGGAGACGTGGTCTTAATATTCCTAACTTTCCATCAGCGGTCTCAAACACAGAGCTTTGTGATGACATACAGAGTTCACGGGGTGTTGCAGTGCGAATCATGACACCATGTATACCAGTGGATCTTGATGCTCCCACCAGAATACAAACACATCCTGAAGTCGATAGGGTATGTTTATGATAATCAGCATTGTTATTTGTTTTTATTATAAAAAATAATCTATAACACTAAACCTCTATATACCATTCCATGCAGGATATGCTCAAACAGGACGGTGACATTGCAAGTGTAGAAGAACAACTAAGAAATGTGTGCGAAAGACTAGGTCAATGGAAACAGTCAGCGAGGGTGAGTTTTAGACATGTCTCTTTAGTTCCATTGTATCTGATTCAACATGAAAGTATACAATCAAGAGGTTTCGTGTCGACACCATGTATGTACGCTTTTGCTATACGCTGTACGGTTTGAGTCTCCACATACGAAGCACAGATCGGTATTCATTACATTGAAATTTCTGTGAGTATATTGTGGTGTCATACACAATGAAATGCATCTTCAGCTCTTCAAGGTTTTGCACAAGTGAATTTGTCACTTATTTTCTACGTCTGTATTAAGCAAAAGAGACAGCGTTCACTTCAAAATCCTTACCAACTTTCTTACATACATAGAGTGAATATGAGGGCATATTATCTTCATTACAGATATACAGCAATTACGACACACAATTGCAAGACATGTCAGAGGATGCACACGAGGCAAGAATCGCTGTCCCATCACATGAAGGTGAAGTTCTCCTCCCACGCTGATTTGTTGTCATCATTTAGAGACCAAGTCCGGGAAAAACGCATACCGCACGCTTTTTTGTTTACGTAAATACAATTGTAGAATGTTATAAAGAAAGCCTTACATTCTGTATCAGCGTGCGAAAAAAAAGCATATGGAACTGTTTTGTGTGCGGTATGGGTTTTTTTCGGCACTCATCACCTCATCCAGGCCTCGCCTGAAGGCACAGCGTGAATGAGTTGACTCGTACTGGGTAAAACCCATATCGCACGCAGAACAGTGCCATATGCATATCTTCCAACCAGAGACGTTCTATCAAATTTGCACGTGCATGTTGTTTCATTATATTCTTTGATTAACTGTATTGAGAGACTTATTTAAGGTTACTGTTGAAGTTTGATGTTGGATGTGTTGTACATCACAATAAATATGGTTTTGATATTGGAGTATACACACTTGCTATATATTCACAGATATCTTCAAACCAGCTGATCCGGAGTCTTCTGGTAGTGAACACGCCGGTCCAGAGAAGGAAAAAGTATGTTATCACGATCAATATAGCTATATCGTCAGTTTGCAAGATTATTTTGATGTATCTAGAAAATAGTGGACCGTTGAATATCCACTCAGATGTGAGCTAGTATACATTAAGTTTTATCTGCAGTACTCCACGCTTCTGATACATGCTGAATATACTTTTAGCACTCATCCTAATCGTCTTACAATGTCTAGAAGAATTACTGGTTAAAATTTCGTTATTTGGAATTTGAATAAAAGATTTCGAGAAAGTGCATCAAGTTCGCAGTTTCCCATTTCCAGTGGAGTAGGCCCTATTCAGATTTGACACCAATAGATCCCATTCAGTCGGACATATATATCGACCAATGAACGAAATTATGATGGAATCAATTGAAAATTCGGACCGATTAAATTTTGGATATGAAAATTTGAAAGGCCGTGCTAAACAAATGGATATGATGAGAAAGGCCGTGCTAAACAAATGGATATGATGAAAAAGGCCGTGCTAAACATATAAATCTATCATTAGGGGCATGTAGTGTGCAATTCATGATTGTTGATCCTATATAACTGGGGTAATTATTATATCATTAATATGTTGTGGAACTCATTCATATGTACAAACTCACGAAACAAAGAAATATACCACTTTATAAAATTACCAATTTGCTTTACCTGACCCTCTCAAAATGTGCTGAGTGAATATAGAAGTCAGTGAAATGAAATCTGCATGGGCGGAGTACTGCACCATGTGGGTTGTGATCATTTAACAATTTATAATGAAAATTATATAGACCGTATCATATTTTGTGTTACTAAGCAATATTCAATTCTGATACACTGTACCATGACTGCAGGACATATATGAATCTGATTCGGAGCATGGATCTGTAACCAAATCGGAAATATTGGCTGCCAAACGAAAGATTTCTGTCAAGCAAGATACGCAAGTGGTGAGTGAACAGCGTACAATATAATAGCTGCACATATACATGGTATAGTGAGCTCGATCTCAATGCTTCTATTACATGCATTTGAAAAGTGAATCACTAACAACAAAATCTCAGCAGCAAATGTCTACAAAGAAATAGCTGTAGGTTAGTCCACTTCTTGCACGTTCGTGGTTTGGATAATATTAGTGGAGTTAAGTTTGAAAAAAAAATAGACAACAGCTGTGTTTATTCATTTTCAGCACATGCTTCCTTTATCACGTGTAATAGAGCGTTGTGACATCAGACGGGTGAAAGTTTCTTGTAATAACATATTCACGAGAACGTATATCATTTTGTAGGATACAACCGAGTGGGTTTCACAGTCTAAATCTGAGTCTGACCCGGTCTCGGGCACATTTATCCAAGAACGAGACATCAGCCGGCCAGAACACACCTCTGGTTGGCATGTCATGGAATCAGCCAAGGTGAGGACAACCAGTTTACTACGATGTCTAAATTTTTTTCATGAACATGAAATTTCCAGAAATGTAATTGTAATTTTTTGCATTAATTTGTAAATTTACCTCTGAAATGTTCATACTTGAATTGAGCTAGACCCACGGACTAACACGAAAAAGTGTGTCATAAAGAGTGCTAAACTGTGGCCAACTAACGCCTAAACCGACCGGCGCCTGCGCAGTGTCCTTCTTCACTTTTAGTCTATCAGCTCTCTAATGAATGTCGCTGAGTCATCGGCTCACTTGGTCACGGATGGATGGAAAATGTTATGGTGCTCACTGTCACCCTCGCTTGCTAGAATCAGGAGCATTTATACTCAGTGAATAGGGCAGCGGGATACACCCAAGCAGTCGTCAGCGACCGAAGAACATCTAGTTATCACATATATATGCCATTAACTGTTATCCTTTCTTTACCTCTAGGACAAATACGATTCTCACCCAGCGTCTACATCTGGTTTGATGTCGCTCAGACAGAGGCGGTACAAAAGAATGATACACCCCAGCCTCACTAGACCCAGTTCAAGTCAGCAAGATATGGATCTCAATGTGGTGAGTGAACAGCAATGAGTAATCACATGTCACAGAAATGTAGGGGAAAATAATTTAAAACCCTTTTTGTGGAAATATTGAAAGGTGAATTTATTAGGGGAAGTTTTGTGCACATTGCTGATAATTGTTCCTGCTGAACAAAGTCATTTCTTGCAAACTACCTTTATATATGAGGAGGATATTTAACTTGCAATTGTAGGAAAATAAAATATATGCATGCCAAGTATATATGTTTTCGTTATATTTTCATCATGTCAACAAGCACATACCATTGAATGCAATTTTCAGGGTATATTATATTATTCACCTACATTTTATATTCGCTTATCTCGCTTATCTGTAACAGATGTTACATGAAAACAAATGTAACATATCACAGTAGTCGATTCTCACTTGTGCAACACACTAATTTCATATCCTGATCCCCATTTTGCTCCCAGATCCCTGCCCATGTGTGGACTCGAGTGGCGGAGGAGTGGATACGGGACGTGTGCTGGGAGAGTGAGGGAGAGGACGCCGCTCTACTTTACATGACAGGGGTGTCTGTCAAGCGGTTGTCGGTGACGGGGCAGCCGCTCGCCCTCTCATTGGACACCACACACATGTCCAAGCCCTGGTCCGTCTCGTGTAGCGGTGACGGGGAGTGGACGGTGGTGACGGATTGTGTCTCCCCGGGCTCGTGGACAGCATACAAGCGTCAGGCTCCGGGAGTCTATCAGCGTCACAGAACTCACCCAGTGGACGGTAAACCTCGCTCAGTCCGTGTCACACCACAGGGCCGTCTGGCAGTATTGGTGCACAAGGTGGCTGTTATTATCATTATTTTTATTCCTATCAATTACAGGTATGATCAGTTGTTATATGATTGTCAGTCACTACTAGACTAGCACACAAATGTTTAAAAAATATCTTTGAAATAAAAGGTTAAACCAAATAACCAATGAAACAGGTTTATCAAAACAGTGAGCAAATTAATCATATATTTGATTATGTGGTTTATAATGTTGATGTTTAATTCTGAGTACTATGATAGATTGTGGAAAATGAACAGAATAATTCAATCCTAATTAATCTAATCTACGTACTCTACAATTCATGATAAGAACTACTTGTATTATGACAAAAATGTCATAACATCACAGTAAACAGACCTATTGAATATATATAGTAGTTTTTGTTGTATATCACTGAATGATGATCCACTGGACGCGGCTCTGATTATATCAAATTCAATAATTATTCATACCTGCTGTATATTAAACTAGAGTGTTCCATATGACATGATTCAATAGTCACAATCCATGTCCATGTGTTGTGTGAAGCTGTGAGCGACACATTGTTATTCACTATTGCTGCCACTTCCTCAGGACGAGCCTGTCTTACAGCTGTACAGCAGCATCACAGACCCCCAGCAGCTGTGGGATCGCCCTGGCTCTGTCTCTGTGTTTCCATGGCACCTGACCCCAGGCGTCATGTCCGTGTCTACAGACGGCGACATCCTTGTGTGCGGGAGGGAGTGTGTGGACCAGTACAGCGCCACTGACGGGACACACGTCACCACACTCCACTACCTTGACAGACTGCGGGGACCCAGTGCTGTGTGTGCTGACCCGTCCGGCCGTGTGTGGGTCGGATGCGGGGACGGGTCTGTGTGGCTGATCACAAATACAGGAGGACGGAAGGTGATTGATGGAGGAGGTGGATGGGTGAGGAGTCTGGCCGTCCATGGGAACACACAGCTGGCCGTGGGTACAATGAGAGGACTGCATCTGTACAAGGTAAATGCCCTACACTTGGAGTTAGTATACGACATTCATCACTAACGCTTTGGTGGGTCCTACACATGCACGTGATAGTGGATGTAGAAAATTCCTCTGAATTCTTGTGTTTGAACAATCAAGAATGGCCGATAAAATACATGCAAGTTAATGTTCTGATGAATGCCAATTGGCTGGGGCGTTCAATACAATTTCCCAGATAAAAACAATATACTATATATTGTGGTGGGTATGATCATGTGCGAGTATGTTGAACATGACCGTTTATATATTCACTGTAGTTGTTTACTGGGAAAAATATTGGATCCACACATCCAGTATTATAACTGGTTACTTTCACAAGAATACTGTTCCCTACACTGCCACGATGTAAATAATACTACCGGTATCATACCAGTGTATAGTCTGCCTGCACGAATTTCAACTAAGCAGACATACAGATATGTATTACAATGCCTGTATTGAGTTCCAATACATAATAATTCACCAATGTCATTTTTCCCCAAGTTTACAAGCACACCAAAGCGTCCTCCGTCACCTGAAACATACAGAGAGCTGATTGTGGGTAGTGTCAAAAACTTGTGGCCAATCAATAATTACAAAAATAATTTGAACAGTGCAGAAGAACATGTTTTATATCGTTATACTATATAATAGCTTTTTTTAATATAAAAGATTTAATTGAATGTTTTTAAATTTTTAAGAATCACATAACTGACCTGATATCGTCAAAACTTAATGTAGTCTATGTACTAGTCATATGGTCATGTTGAATTTTTTTCTTGGGACCCTGTTGGAAGGGTGGAGGGTCGGTTGTGCAGATATTCATAACTAAACAGAACTACATTAAAAATACTACATATGAAAAGAAAATAATGCCAAATTTTTCATTGTGATTTAGATGCAGCTGTCATTTCCTGGTCTACCGTCTCCAAGCACTGACCTACCCTCCAAAGGAAAGAATATCTCAGTAAGATTCCAGCTGTGTTTATTCATCTCCAGCATATGCTTCCATTCTCATGTGTTATAGAGTGTTTTGACATATTCACGAAAAAAATATTATCATTGTGTAGGATACAACCAAGTGGGTTCCACTGTCTCCATATGAAACTGACCGGGTATCAGACAGGTTTATCCAAAGACGAGACCTCAGCCGACCTAAGCACAGCTCTGGTTGGCGTGCCATGAAGTCATCCACGGTGAGTATAACCAGTTTACTTTGATATCAAAACTTGTTTCACGAAGAAAGAATTTATAATTGTCATTTGTTTCTTGTTCATTGTTCAACTTACCTTTGATGAAATACTCATAATTGTACTGAGCTAGACCATCGGACTATCCCCCCCAAAAAGTGTCATTATGAGTGTCACTTGTATTCCCGCCAAAACCGGTCAGTGCATGTGTAGTGCACAGCTTCCTTGTTGACTGTTAGTCCACTTACAGGGTGAGCGACAATCCTCGGAGTCGATTCAGATGAACCTCGGATGAAACTTGTCAATACGCAGCTTCGTTGTCATATAAGTGTGTGTATTTGAGGAGTGTTTGGAGCAAATGTGATCTATAAACATGTTTCAGAGCAATATAAATGTGTGCTGAAGTGACATAAACCCACAAATGTGCCATATGCAGTCGGTACTCATCAAACAATACGCACAACGCTGGTGTATGCACAGGTTGGGTGCTAACTCGAGAATCGGCTGGCTGAAAATGAATAAACAGGAATAATACATGTTACAAGCGATCGTTGTGTGTGCCTAGTGCAATCCAAACACATCCTCCATATCTGTGCACATGTGTTAGGTGATGAAATAATGCATTATCCACGGAGTAAAATCCGGTCTTCATTTGTTTTATGACCACATCATTTGCGTGTGTCTTTCGCGGGCAGAATAATGAAATATTATACTCTGATTTTTCTAACTTGTTTACACCGTTTTTTGACGATATTTTTGCGATGCTAAACGTTATCGTTTTTATATCTTGGCATACTTTACCTGGCATACTTTACGGCAATTTTGTACCAAATTTCAGACTTCTATCGCAAAAATTGAAGAAGTTGGCTCTCTACCCCAATGGTAAATTTCAGCTCAAAACGGGATCTCGAGAATTTGAGCATATACGAGGTCTTGTTCAAATCCCTCAAGATTCGAAGTATTATTGTAATTTTAGACAAGACACATTGGGGTGTATTCTACACATACATGTTGATTTCGTAAGATTGCACCACTACAAACCCGAACAAATGCACAAAATTAATTTAACATTGGGGTAGATTGCCAACTTTTGAAAATCGGTAAAAAAAATTGCCGTTTGATTCCCAGGTGAAGTATGCCTAGTTAGAACGATATCTTTTTCCATCGCAAAAGTATCGGCGAAAAACTGTGTAAACGAGTTAGAAAAATCAGAGTATAGTGCTTGTAGCACAAAAAAAAAACGACCAGTATAGATACACATATCTATCATTTGATTTCAATGCATTTTGATGCAATCATTCGATTGTTTGACACCTAGGCTGTTCCCCCTGAAATTTCCTTTCTGGAAGCCGTATGTCAAATTAAGTTTCATGATAATTCAATTACAATCTTGAAACAGGGTCATGATCCTGAATATCCTAACTTTTTACTTCATGCATATAAAACAACCATTTCTCAATCTACGCTCAATGGTCGAAATCCCCTAAACGTACATGTCTTCAGAAAGTTACAATCGAAAACATATAACTATGAATTTATTACCTTCCCAAACTGAGATAGAATTATTTCGAATCGAATTTCATTTATTGTGAATGCTTCCCATCGTCTCACATGCCAGTCAGTCTGTAATCTGCTGAAATGTCTGTCCGTGACCATTGGACGCTCAAATCAAGATGTATACTCTTCTATAAGAGACGTGGATAGATGGTTTCAGAGTACTTTTGGAGACCCTGTTTAATTTTAGACAATATAGTAGTTAATATTTTAGAAAGGGCTTTGGTAGAACATGATGCTGAACCTGAAATATATCTTTGTTTGTGTGGATTTTTGTGCAACTTTGGGATCCAATATAAGTTCGGTAGATTAGAATCTTTACATTAGGTAGTAATACCAAACGAATGCAATACAGACAAATGATTTGATAAGATATCCTGTTTGGGCACGGTAATGGCTTGGTATGTACTATTGGGATTAGTATTGTTGGCAATACCCAGTTCGTCAAACAGGCACTGTATATAGTATGCTTTACAAACAAAAACAACATTATTAGAAGCTTTATCTGCAGGGACAATGACGAACCTTTCTTGAAGTTTCAACAAACTATTAGTAACCACGGGATCATTGAAGACAGAGCTATATTTAGTACTAACTGACTTTGACAAAACATTGATGCGTTTGTTTACCAATGACCTAATCTGTTTGACCCATTCTGACAGAGAATCAGTTTCTGCCTTTTCTCGCTTTGTCCATTTTCTGGCATGCTCCTCAACTGCATCCATGATTAACTTGAAATTGTATCTCCATGAAAACGACGTGGGCTCTCTATATTTGGGACCTTTGGACAAAATGTCTTTCAATGATTCATTCTCCACTATATTGAGGTCGCCTGAAATAACATGCCCAACTGGATCGTGTATGAACGGAGAGTTAATGCAAGTGCAGGAGGGTGGGTTATGTAAGAGATCATCAATATCCAAATCATTCAATGTTTGTTTGTAGTTGAAAATCTTGGAAGCAACAGATTTGGTATATGAGTAGGATACAGATGGAGCAGCCGTGTCAGTGAAGTATGATGGTACCTGGGACTGAACAGACTTATGATGTAATATATTACCGATGTTAATTGCATCAATACCTTTATTGGCAAATTTTATCTTCAGAAAAGACCGTTTGGGTGGTATATATTCGGAATTATGCCTATAGACCTATAGATCCGAGGATTAATGTTGGAACAACGAGGATTGTTGCTACATCCGTTTATGCCGTATTTTTCTCAGCCAGAGAGAAATGAAGTCGACATTTCTCCCAGTAACTGATATCTCATGTAACACATGACCATTGCGAATCATACTTGATTGTCTATCAGGTATAATTATTCAGAGTTCAGGACTGATACACATCGAGGCTAGTGCACCCCTGGGATGAACGCAGGGCGTGCCGACAAAACGCGGGAATATTAACATATTAAAGTTGGAATCAATTTTAAAATCAGCCAAATTTAGCATTCTTGTTTGTCACGCAAATTATTATTTTTAGTTACATTACCCTGACTCACATGAGGATAAAATACATCTAGAGGTGACCGCTACATAGACTCTAGTGACCACGGTCACCCGATAACAATATCACCTTATCAGAAAGGTGACCGGTCTGACACTTAATTGATTTTCTAGAACCTTCATTCAACGTGTTCAGTTGTGATGAGTACAAATAACACACTGATAAATAAATGCATGTGGCAGCACTAAGTCACTTGATAAATAATACATTAAAATCATTGGGAGATAACATAAACCCGTTAAACAAAGTTGTAACACAATGCAGAAAGGTATAGTGCTATAAGGCATACGTCACTTAGGGACCAAGCATTATTTTTTTCTGCCATCGCAAAAAATAGCCCATGGTCTGAGATTACCGGACAAAAATTATTAAGTGTTAACACGAACAAATTCCAAAATTGGTCATTTTTCGATGTCATTGAAAAATATTGCACGTGAAAAACTCACGCTTTATTTATAATTGCGCTGTCAGAAAATACCATTGCACAAATTTTCAGGCAGACATGAACTTGAGATTTATCACTGAAAGTCATCTGGGTCAAGTTCAACATGTTTAGGTCACCAATAAAAACTTCCTGTGCTAGAACATATAAATTGTGCGCACTGTTTACGAGCATTTTGTCTGTAGAAGTCAGTTTACACATTTCAGGTCAGGTGTGACCTTGAGAATTGAGTTGATATTGTGGAAAAACAAGAAAAATGTCCACAAAAGTCCAAATTTGGGCATTTTCGAATCAAAATAGCCTTTTTGGCTTTCCAAGGCCACCACACAAATCGCCATATATGACTTGCTATTTGAAGGTGCTGATATATAAGCCCTATCTTCAAGCTCTCCAGAAATACAGTTGGGACAGCTCCCATTATGGAGGGAAAAAGTGGCTATTTTGTTTTCAAAGGGTGACTATTATTATTTTTTGCTCGGAAATGGCCCGAAATGGATAGTAGCTCGATTTGGGACAAATCTTTTTTATAGACCCAACAAATGATCGAGATGGCCACCCAGACCGCTGATTCAAGGGCAATGAAACGTGCACACCATAGTCTCGCTAAGCTAATAATGAAGAAAAGTTGGAAATCTACCTCAATGTTAATTCCATGGAATTTCTGGGACCGCGCACGATTTTGTGCAATTGTGTAATATAGCTGCGTGTCAAATACACCCAATATTTTGCGTTCTGGTCCAAAATTGCAACGATACTTCCATTATTGGTGGATGTGAACATGGCAAAATACCTGAATAGGCACATATCCCTGAGATGTTGTTTGGTGCTGAGATTCAGTACCAGGGGTGGATTAATTACTTTATATCTTTAATTTTGCGATAGAAACTTGGCAGAAAACTGCCATTTGCGGCTGTTACATTCAAATATCACTCTGAATGACTGTCGGAATTACACACATCCAATATTGATGTGAAACACGCAATTCAATCTGTTGTGGATTTATTGACTAACCAATAAACGATTAGGCCCCAAAAAATCTATGTTTCTGGTTATCGTGCGTGTCACTCCAAACACCGCGCATCATTTCATTTTGAAAAAAAAATCGCGTGCATCACCTAAAGCTGCTGCCTTCGAATGTATGCAATATTTTTTTTTTTTCAAAACCAACATTTTGTTAAACACATCTAATGGAATATAACAAAAGGTGTGCTCAATTATTTTGACGATTAAAGTCCGTCCGAGTTGTCTTTTCATCCGTTGTAGTGCCCATTTTGTACCGGTTTTGTAAATAAACAAACGAAGTGTACAGTCAAACCTCTGATTAGTGAACACCTTTGGGACCTAGCAAAAATGTTCACGATATGAAGGTGTTCTCTAAGCGGAAAAAGTACCATCAACATCGAACATGTAATCATGTATCACAGATTCATTGTCACATGTTACCAGTGACGTCGTCAGGTATTCGTCTGGCGAATGAGGCCATGGCTATTGAATAACAGTTTTGATTTCTGAGAAAGAAACATTGACGAAAGAAACAAGAAACAAGACTGAAATACATCTGGTATATATACCCTCTTAAGCAACACATTAGAAACCTAGAAATCTGCTCAAGTATTGCATGTCATAGACATAAACATCACACTGGGCACTGGGCAGGCCACATAAAACAATGCTATGTCAAGCTGATAATAATCTGCTTGAGTAGATAAGGTCACCCTACCCTGCAGTAAATACTTGTGGCTTCCTATCGTATGATCTAGGCTGTGGAAACACCAGTTAGGCAGAATCTGGACAAGATGCAATCAGGCATAACAGTGTGTGAGACACCAGGCAGTGGAGCCAGGCCAAGAGGCAACCAGGCATAACAGTGTGTGAGATGTGTTAATTACCTTGTTGTTGCCCAGAAGACAGATTTCTCTGCCCTGTGTGATTACAGTGCATTTGCCTATGTTTACTAAGTAGAGGGTCATTTGTATTGCAAATTAATACTTGGGACCATGAAACAGTGTTCACAGTAGGGAGTCTTCATTGTATAGAGGTGTTCACTAATCGGAAGAGCTCCTCAATGCTGAAAGATAGGCGTTCATTTGGGACCGGGAAAAGTGTTCACTAACTGGAGGTGTTCACTAACGGAGGTTTGACTGTATTCATCAAACCCGAATGTAAACAAATGCTCAAATCGCGCTTGAAAGTCCACATCGAGTTCATTTTCCAGCTCGTATGTGCATATATAGTGTAGTTGTGAGAGAATAACCAGTGATATACCAAGATGTGCATGCAATCTCGCATTTCTATGCTTTGTTTACATCTGCGTGTGATGGATACAGTTCCTGTATTTACGCGAGAACCGCCTGTTCTAATGAGCACAATTTCCCTGATGTGAGTATGTTGCATTCAGTTAGTTTAGCATGTTTAGTAAGAAATATAGTTTTAAAAAAATATTGACTGGATTCGAAGGCAGCTGCTTTAAAAAGCGCGCGGCACTTCGTTTTTTATATTTTTTTCTACCGCCGCCCTCGACGTTTGGTTATTGAATGATGAAAGAACACATACAGTGTCATATTCTACAGGTTTTGCATTCAGTAGCAGTTATTGTATCCCCCGAACAAAGTTCGGAGGATACTATGGATTTACGATCGTCCGCGTCCGCAGACACTTTCTTGTGAACACACTACAGCTTGCAAATCTGAACCGATTTTGATCATATTTTATATGGACATGTCTTATGGTAGGTAGGAGATCACGACACCTATCGATTTTGGTTGCCATAGCAACCAAATTGGCCGATTGGCGACACATTTTGTGACAAAATCAACATTTTCAACACCCATGGCTCGTGAACGCTCTACGAGTTGTAATTTTACAGGAATCACTACAATATTGAACAGGCTCGTTGAGCAATGCTCAGGCACGAAACCTATTTTTTTTCGGAAAGATTGAATAAATATTAATAAGTTCATGAGATAACTTATTACAATAATGTGAAATATCCAGTTTGAGATCTCTGATCATTCCAGTTGATTGATATCTGCAAACAAATCACACTGGACATGTGTACAAATTTACAGTTGATGGTTTTGTGTGAAGAGATTACTTTTACTGAATAAGTTAACATAAATTTGAATAGTTTAACATTAGTTTCACTAGTTAAGTTTATTACCGGCCACAATAAGAATAGTTAGGCAAAGAAACATTTATTATTGGGCACAACAAGGTAAAGGTTGTGTCCAGTACTGACTTTATGGCTGCAGTACCATTGATATTCGTGAATAAGTTAACATTAGTATTGCTAGTTAATATGGTTAAGTCTATTATTGAGCACAATAAAAATAGTTAAGGTAAGGGACGTTTATTATTGGGATCAATTAAGAAAAGGTGTCCAGTAGTGATTTTATGGTGTAGTATCATTGATATTACTGAATAATATAACATTAATTTGGCTAGTTGAGTCTATTATTGAGCACAATAAAAATAGTTAAGGTGAGAAACATTCATTATTGGGCACATATTATGAGTTAAATTATAACTTGCGGTGAAAGTTCGATCTGGCTCCAATTTCGTCATCTTGAAATACAGTTCTGGTCAAATTTTACTTTGAATTTCAACTTGAAACCAAGTTTGACACAAATTATGAGTTAAAATATAACTTATGGTGAAAACTTCGATCTGGTTCCAATTTCGTCATCTTGAAATTCATTTTTAGGTTACCGGACCTATGGTCCGATAACCTATTGCCGTCGCGTTGCGTCCGTCGTCCGTCCACATTTTTATCTTTAAAGTGTACGATCCGATTTTCATGAAAATTTGGGAAAAGATACCTTAAAATATTTCAAAAAGGAGGTATTTTTAAGTTTTTCGATTTTTTAATTTTTCTCAAAATGGCGGCCAATTTTGTCGAAAAACGCTCAATTTTGAACTTTGGCGGTCATTTTCTCAAAAACTGTCTGATCAGTTTTGAGATTTTTGTTTCAAATGATTCTCCTTATGTACCTCTGTGATGTGTATAAGTTTGGTTGCCCTTGAATTGCCGGTCTGCGTATGGCGGCCAATTTTCGACGGGTCGATGAAAAAAAAAATTTCGGCCCAAATCGCATTACTATCCATTTTGGGCCATTTGTAGACGAAAAATAATTTTTCACTCTTTGATAACAATTTTCGGCACTTTTTTCCTTCATTAAAGGGAGCTGCCAGGACTGTACTCCTAGAACGACTGAAGATAGAGCTTAGAAATTGGCACTTTCAAATGGAAAGTCATATATGGCGACTTGTGTGGTGACCTTGAATTTGACCTTGGATGACCTTGAAAGGTCAAAACAGCCATTCTTGGTTCGAAAAATGCCCAAATTTACACCTTGTCCGTCTTATCCCGAAAATTGTCTGATCAGTTTTGAGATTTTTGTTTCAAAAGATTCCCCTTATGTACCTTTATGATGTGTATAAGTTTTGTTGCCCTTGAATCGCTGATCTCCGTGTGGCGGCCATTTTGAATTTTTGACGAGTCGGCAAAAAAAAATTTTTTCGCCCCAAATCGCATTACTATCCATTTTGGGCCATTTCTAGGCAAAAAAATTTTTTCACCCTATGGAAACAATCTTGGGACTTGGAAATTTTTCGGCACTTTTTTCCTTCATAATGGGAGCTGCCAGGACTGTACTCATAGTACGTTTGAAGATAGAGCTTAGATATTGGCACTTTCAAATGGGAAGTCATATATGGCGATTTGTGTGGTGACCTTGAATTAGACCTTCGATGACCTTGAAAGGTCAAAACAGCTATTTTGGGGTGAAAAAATGCCCAGATTTGCCTCTATAGATGAAATGCTTGCAGATAGAGCTCATGTTTGCATTATGAACATATAGCAAGACATATATGGCACAACTAATGATGACCTTGAACTTGACGTCAGATGACCTTGAGTGCCAAATGTCTGACTCGTAATGTGTATATTGACCTGAGCGGCCTAAACGTATGGAAGCCCGTAGAGGCCAGATAATGGAAGGTGTGAAAATATATTTATCTGGCGGCCGCCACTCAATTATCTGGCGGCCGCCACTTAATTATCTGGCGGCCGCCACTTAATTATCTGGCGGCCGCCACATAATTATCTGGCGGCCGCCACTTAATTATCTGGCGGCCACCACATAATTATCTGGCGGCCGCCACTTAATTATCTGGCGGCCGCCACTTAATTATCTGGCGGCCGCCACATAATTAGCTGGCGGCCGCCACATAATTATCTGTAGGCCATGGCTTGAAGTATGAGGAGATTCTTGTAAAGCAATACATATAGCTGATTAGGCCCTAGTATCCAAATAAAAGTCGTGACATACTGTTTTAATGACAATACTGTTTTTAATGAGACAATGTTATATGGGGTATTGTGGGGGGGGGGGGGGGGGTTGTTGATATGCAAATTATTCAACAAAACTTAACTTTCACACCTAGCATTATATAGGGATCATCAATGAATTCATGTTATATGTTGTGGCCATGGCAACTGGGCCCTCTGCAATTATGGTTGCTTCCATCGATATATAGGTTAAAGGGATATGTGAACAAATAAAAACAGATGGTATATTCGATGGTGGTGACAAATATTCGTCAAATTATCTGTCAACTGGACTAATTTTTGTCCAGATACCCAGGTAGTTTAGTGTGAACGCTTTGCAGTTGGTGATTTATTATGGATAACTGCTCCACCACCTGACCGTTCCACTTTTGTGCGACAAATGTATGAAAAACGGTGAACACTGTAAGGAGAGTGAACATAATCCATATTCTGCAATGATTTATGGAGTAAACAGAACATATGCCATCAGATTGTGTTGAGAAATTATCCGTCGATCCAGCATGATTTATTGGTGCTCTGCAGCTTACTTGCTTATTTGCCCATAGAATCAGACAATTTGCTCATAGATTCAGACTTTTTGCCCATAGAATCAGAATAATGCACATAGAATCAGACAAACGGTTCCTCCCTGTGAGTATCTTACAGATGTTACATGAAAACAAATGTAACATATCACAACCGTCGATTCTCACCTGTACAACACACTAATTTCATATCCTGATCCCCTTTTTGCTCCCAGATCCCGGCCGATATGGGGATTCGAGTGGCAGAGGAGTGGATATGTGACATGTGCTACGAGAGTGAGGGAGAGGATGCCGCTCTGCTTTATACAACATGGGAGTTAGTCAGGCGGGTGTCGGTGACGAGAGAGCTGCTCACTCTCTCATTGGACACCACACACCTGTCCTGGCCATGGTCCGTGTCGTGTAGCGGTGACGGGGAGTGGGCGGTGGTGACGGACGGTGTCTCCCCGGGCTCGTGGACAACATATCACCGCGAGGCCCCGGGGGTCTACCAGCTTCACAGTACCCAAGCAGTGGACGGGGCACCTCTCTCAATCCGTGTCACACCACAGGGCCGTCTGGCAGTGATAGTGCACAAAGTGGGTGTTATTATTATTTTTATTCCTATCAATTACAGGTATTATCAATTTCTATATGATTGTCAGTCACTACTAGACTGGCACACGTATGTTTAAGAAATATCTTTGAAATAAATGGCTGAACCAAATACCCAATGAAACACGTTTATCAAAACAGTGAGCAAATCAACCATATATTTAATTATGTGGTTTATAATGATGATGTTCCAATCTGAATACTATGATAGATTGTGGAAAATGAACAGAGAGTTGAATCCTAATTAATCTGATTTACGTACTCCACAATTCATGATAAGAACTTCTTGTATTGTGACAACAATATCATAACATCACAGTAAACAGACCTATGTAAATTGTATCAAATTCAGTAATTATTCATATCAGTCATATATTGAAACTAGATAAACGTTGTCCAATAGGAATTAATAGTATACACAATCCATTTCCATGTGCTGAGTGAGGCTGTGAGTGACATATTGCTATTTACTATTGCTGTCATTTCCTCAGGATGAGTCTGTCTTACGGCTGTACAGCAGCATCAAAGACCCCCAGCAGCTGTGGGAGCGGCCTCTCTCTCTGTGGTACCAGACCCCACGCGGCATGTCCGTGTCTATAGACGGCGATATCCTTGTGTGTGGGATGAAGGGTGTGGATCAGTACAGCGCCACTGACGGGACACACCTCACCACCCTCCACTACCCTGACAGACTCTGGGGACCCAGGTCTGTGTGTGCTGACCCGTCCGGCCGTGTGTGGGTCGGGTGCGAGGACGGGTCTGTGTGGCTGATCACAAATACAGGAGGACGGAAGGTGATTGATGGAGGAGGTGGGTGGGTGGAGAGTCTGGCCGTCCATGGGAACACACAGCTGGCCATGGGTACAGTGAGAGGACTGGATCTGTACAAGGTATAGATTTGGAGTCAGTCTGAAAAAAAAATCATAACAATAATAATGCTACCGTTTTGGTAGGTGTTATACACACACGATGGTGATTTTATACTCTGATTTTTCTAACTTGTTTACACCGGTTTTTGACGATATCTTTGCGATGCTATATGGTATCGTTCTATAACTTGGCATACTTCAGCTCGGAGACAAACGGCAATTGTATTCCAAATTTCAGACTTCTATCGCAATAATTGAAGAAGTTTTCAATCTACCCCAATGTTAAATTTCAGTAAAAAATGGGATCTCGAGAATCTCAGCTTATTCGAGGATTTTATCCTGTTTGCATCTATCAGGATTCGAAGTATTGTTGTAATATTAGACCAGAAGACACATTGGGGTGTATTCTACACAAATATGTTGATTTTGAAAGATTGCACCACTACAAAACAGAGCAAATGCACAGAATTTCGTGCGGACCCAGAAAATAAATGACAGGGCTAAATTTAACATTGGGGTAAATTGCCAACTTTTTCAATTTTCGTGATAGAAGTCTAAAATTCGCTACATAATTGCCGTTCGACTCCCAGGTGTAGTATGCCAAGTTATAGAACGATAGCATTTAGCATCTCAAAAATATCAGCGAAAAACTGTGTAAACGAGTTAGAAAAATCAGAGTATAGGAAATAATTATGAATTGTATGGATTTTTGCATTTGGACAATCAAGTATGGCTGATAAAAGAAAATGAAAATTAATATTCTCATGAATGTCAATGACTGGAGTGCTCATTACAATAATTGTAGGCTTACTAACAGATGGTCATATCATCACATGTATACTCAGCGCCATCACAAACACATAGTCAAATCCTGTAGGGTATTGCTCAGTTACTCATTTTTTTATTATATATTAACATCAACAAGTGAGCAGTGCAAATCTGGGTAATTTTTGTTTGCATTCCCAAAATGCACCACATAACCATTTACACCACTTATAACAGACAATTTTGGTGTGGCCTATATAAAGCTGGTGGTGATAAAATAGAAATATTTTCAAAAGCACAATATGCTGTGAGTCACGACACAGGAAACGTCCGGTTGGGACTTTACGTGCAGGTCATCATGAGTAACATGATGCAGACATGTGACCGATTCCGCGCCGTTAATCAGGCGGATCGCGACAGGAGGAATAGAAGACGGTCCAGGGTGATCTATTCAACGCATATCCTTGAACCAGACATGTGCGCGCCTACCAAGAGTCAATTGACATTCCTACCCAACACGTGCTTTATACCAAGAAATCTCGATCAATTCGTTTTTTTTTCATCAATGTCACCGCTCAGGACCATATTCTGTCTTTCAATGTAAAAGTATTCAAGTTATTTACTGAACATTTGTCTAATACACACATCCAGAATTCCACACTTCCACAAGAATACTATCTCTACACTGCCACAATTTAAATAAGACCACTGGAGTCGTGACATTCCATAGTCTGCCTGTAAGGTTTTAACTAAGTACATGTGTATACTAATGTATTTGTATCGAATTTTGATACATAGTCTGATCACCAATATCATGCTCTCCCTCCAGTTTACGAGCGAACCAGATGAAACGTCTTCTACTTCACCCAAATCATCACGAAAGCTGACTTCTCTCCCGAAGTACAAGCGATCCATCCCCGGTCTAAAGGGCAGGGATGTTAGCAAGAATGTGGTGAGTGTCAATGACTTTTGCTCAATGAATAATTAGAATTAAGATGATTAGAAAAAAGTTCCCAGTATAGTGCGGCAGATATAAGTTCATGAACGTATATATTTATGTGAGCCATCCTCGCAAATACTCTTGTATAAAACTATGTGGACACGTGTCTACACGTGAAGAGAAAAGCAAAACGTTGTACCATGGTAACGCAAAGGTCATCAAATCTCTGACCTGATATGGTGAAACCTGAATATATAATAATGGGCAAGATTCATGGTCAAACTGAGGTGGGATTTGTATTTGAAGATAAGAAGAAGTGAGACTGTGTAGATATTGCGTTGGTAACTGACCTTATAAATACAATAACATAACAAGTATCATGTATGACAAGCTACGTATGTTATATTTAATTGTGTTTTGAATAATATTTGATGCAGCTGTCACTCCCCCATTCATCGCCTCCGAGCACTGACCTACCCGGTAGTGGGGAGAAGACCTCAGTCAGGCCTCGTCACAGGACAGGGCCGTCTGACAGCGACACTCAGTGAGGTGGGTAGAGGTTCTGGTTTTAAGTTAGGTAATGTATCTCCAAGTTCCAGAAGGGAATACAGGGATAGGGAAATAATCGCATTGCTTCTTAATATGTTAAACGTGATTAAATAACACAGCATATCTGTTTTTATATTACATTGATGAACGTCCTATTGACAGTGATTATATGCAGTGTAACTTAATGAAATGATAATGTTCTGTCTGACCTGGTTCTGTCAGTCGCCGCCGTGTGGAACGTCTGCAGGAACGGATCCGTGTGGCTGATCACAAACATGGATGGTCAGAAGCTGATTGATACAAGAGGTGGAGAATTGGACAGTCTGGCCTCCCTTTGGGATACACAACTATCACTGGGTACCGAGAAGACAATTACTCGAGTCACGTCTCTGGTACTGGCTTACAGGACGGTGTTTATATAGTGTATAAAGTATCGAGGTTTTGGTGTATTGTAGTATTTTGTATTATTTATGCTTCATGACAGACACAGGGAGTCAGCACCATGTCCAAATCCAACGTGGCAGGAATGTGTTAAATGTACTAATTTCATACATTCACACAATATATGTTTGTAGTCTATAATTGTGAATGATTACTTATATACCAATAACATATGTTGTTCTATGTATTGGTCAGCATCAATATTTACTTGTTTAAATTTTGGGCTACTTCAGGAGAACCACAGAAACAAAACCAAACAAAACCAGTATTGGTACTGGACTGGTACAAAAAAGTGTTGTCATTTATTGGTGACTTTATCATAATTCAATCCTACTTCCTCACTTGTACATAATGTACACGTATAGCATTATTCTACGGAAGAGGATTAGGGCCACCAAACTAAAAGTTTTTTTTCTATTCGTCGACTTACGTAACTCGATATATCGACTTACGTAACTCGATAAATCGACTTACGTATCTCGATAAATCGACTTACGTATCTCGATAAATCGACTTATGGCTCAGACATTTAAAGAACAAGTAAAATGGATATACATCGACCGTAATATAGGCAAGCCATATACCATTTCATTGGTTACCTTGGAAACGATAGCGATAGGATAAAGAATATATACTGATTATCATATTGAAAATTATATGGAGTTTAACAGTCATTATACTAATCACTGAAATAATACCAAACTATCCAATTGAAGAAGCCGTTCCAGATAACGTTACGAATATACATCATTCCATGTTTAATAGCTAAATAAAAAAAAAAAAACAATTATACCAATTTCCCTCATTAACATCTTGCATTGTTTGAAGAGATATGATATAATAACTTCAGTGTAGTTTTTATTTCGGTAGTTTGTTCTGTATTATTAGATATTTAACGTCATAATGGTCGATCATATAAGCCTACTCAATATAAATAATGTGACTCTAAGCATATTTCCAGTTTACTTGAACTTTAAATGCTTAAGACATAAGTCGATTTATCGAGATAACTAACTCGATTTATCGAGATAATAAGTCGATTTATCGAGATAATTAACTCGATTTATCGAGATAAATAAGTCGATTTATCGAGATAATATCTCGATTTATCGAGATAATAAGTCGATATATCGAGATAATATCTCGATTTATCGAGATAGTAAGTCGATATATCGAGTTATGTAAGTCGACAAATAGAAAAAAAAACTTTTAGTTTGGTGGCCCTAATCCTCTTCCGTATTATTCAGATGATTATCAATATAGACCAGTAATTCGTGTGAACCTGTGCTATGCTAGTTCTGGTGAAATGTTCAAGGATATTGTAGCTTCATAAATGCTGTATGGAGAACAAATTCGATTTGCCATGCGCAATGCGGATGGGAGCAAATATTTTGGAAGAATTTGGATTATTGCAAGTGATTGACTATAGTGGCTATGACAAATCAAGCATTGAATATGTAGTCTTTGAAGTAATAATGCTAAGTGTTCTCAATTTTGGAAAATTCGATATTAGAGCACAGATTATAATGGTGAATTATCATGATATACTGATGTTATTCATATTTGTACTTGGATACAAGTTTAGACGTTTTGTATATCAATTAATAAAGTCAAGTTGAAATAAATATCTACATATCTGTAGAATTATTGCGTACTCTCTATCCCAAAAAACCTCAGTTATTTTTACACGTCACACACACACAAACTTCTACAGTCGAATAGGACAATATCAATGACCAGTCATACAGCGGTCCCACATTCCTGCCTTACACGCGCAGTGATGACAACGCCTAAAATGTCCTGGCACAAGACTCGCGTGGCATTGCGCCAGATAGAATCACAGCATTCCACCATCCAACAACCAATGAGAACACGAGAGATCAGGCTGCCACTCAAACGCATGCGCATTACAACACATAAACACAGAAATGCAGCATTTTTGACAGATAACAGTCCTATTTGTTGGGATGAGTTTGGAGTAAGCGGTTGTAAATTTTTCCAAGTGATAGGATATTTGGTAAATTGCTGGTAAATGACATTTACGTACATGAAATGATCAAAAGGTCGCCGCGAGTCTGTCCAGTACCACGGAGGAAGAACTTCACGATCAGACACGGGTTCGAATATTTCTCCCGTGAAAAATACTCAACACATTTTCACCAAAAATCATAGAGCCTAGTTTTCACCAAGACGTGTCTCACAGTTTTACCATTCAACCACGACTTGAGGGAGTAGTGAATCCACAAGATATTATGTAATACTATTTTACGTATAAGATGCACGCACACAATTTGTAGAATTTGTTGACAATAGGGTGGATTCGATTGGTAAATTTTGGAATCATATTGGAATTATATAAGGGCCTGTGATTCACGTGCCGTGATACACGTGCCGTCACGATATGATTCTTATGACCAACAAACCTACATATCTGAGTAATTTGAGTTCTAAATGGAATTTTGCTCATATAATAGAAAAGGTGTATATTGAGTGTATGCAGAAACCCATAAGAGACTTATGGGTTTCTTGTGTATGTTTGTTGGTCACCAGTATCACATCATGATGGCACGTGACTTACGTGTACAGGCCCCACTGCCGATGGGGACATGGGAATTGGGTATTCACAATTGTAGCCCCCGAACGAAGTTCGGCGGATACATTGGATTCGCCTCTGTTGCACCGCTGAATCCGCCATAGAGATTTTCGTGTGAACGCTCTACAGGTTGCAAATCCTAACCGATTCTGATAATTTTTTGTACGGACACATCTTATGGTAAGATCCCGAACCAATTGATTCTGGTTGCCATAGCTACCAAATTGGCCAATTGGCGACACATTTCATGCTAAAATTAACCTGTTTACCACAGCTTGTGAATGCTGTATGGGTGGGAGTTTTCGATGAATGAGGATGAAATCGCACAGGCTCGATGAGAAAGACCATCACATGAAACCTATTGTTTCTCCATGTTCTCAGAATTATCAAAATTTCTGGTGACCTTGTACTCAAAGGACTTTGAGTAATTATTCTCAAGGTCATGTCCTAACTAACATGTGAAAATCATTAATAGCATACAAAACAACTGCAGATACAGCTCTGGTTATTATTATGAGCTTATGAAAATTCATATATTTTAGACTTTTTGGTGGTCTTGAAGTTGACCTTAGATGATATTTAATGACAAAACCCAGAGGCACGTCCAGACTCAATGTGTGAAAACGACGGCAAATAGAGCTTAGCTTTGTATCATGAGCATATGAGAATTCATATATGGCCCATCTTTCGGTGATCACGAACTTGACCTGGGATGTTTATGTGTCTTAAATCTCAACGTTGTGTTCAAATTGAAATATCCAAATTTAACTCCGCATACGTATGAGCATATAGGGAGTCATAATATATGATTTTAGAGTTAGTGTAAGTATCAATCTATGAGTTGTAGATCTCACCACGCTGAAACGTGGTCGGCATAGGCATAGGAACGCTGAAACTGAAATGTCTCTATGCTGAGAGGCATTTACTTTTCGTTTCCATTTACTTTTTGCCGTTTTACAAAACACAACAAAGTACACATATTGAATTACATGACTGATCCATTCCGGCGTGGATATTTTGCACTTCAGTCTACTTGTATTTGTTTAACTCAAACCTTTTTTCATAAAAATGTATTATTTCTCACCATTATCATGGAATTGTTCATTGTTTTAATCGTAGTCTTGTATAATGGACAATGTTTTTTTCAATATTTAGTTGGCCATGTTTGGAAATGTCTAGTGAAAGGTAGACAATGAATTCTAAACAATAGGCACCTGTGATAAGTTACATGTCTGTATTTACAATACACAAATATTCTAAATATAACCACTTATTGCTGTGTCAAGTCAATGATTGTAGGTCTGCATATTTCTAACATAGATGGTAGAACATGGACTGCAAATAAGTGATCGGCGTCGGGTGAGGGATATAGTGTATTATCAGGACAGGTCATTGGACATCAGTCACTGATTACGAGACATGAAAACATAACTCACCCAGCGACTATCAAGGTCCTTGAATATTGAAGTTTGGCCCTCGACACATGCGCACTTGTATATATACATATTACAGGTATTACAAGCAATATCTGCATTCACCGTCGTTAATTTTAACTCAGACCTGACAATGTGATTTTCAAGTATGAAGTCTAGAACAAGATTTGATGTTACACAGTAAAAGCCATGCAGAATGTCGAGCGACAGACATAATACAGGCTAAAAAGCATGAAACGCTACTGACAGCTGACAACTACAGATACACGTCACCAGGGAATGGGAACTTCGGGCTTTACATTATAGTCAACAATAAGGTATGAGTAAGCTAAAAATCACATCCATAGTGTGTATCTTAGCTAGTTCATATCACGACATCGTCCTCCATACTAACTGAAAGTGCTGCTTCCTCCAAGCTAAAGTTCATACTGATTCATCGCAATACACAGTATTATGGTACATGTATGTCTCATCAATTGACATCAGAATGCTTCGGATGAGCCGGGTTGTGTACACTGGTCTGGTCGCAAAATCTCAATACCTATGTTACCGTCAAGTTCACCACTAAACTGAAACTAATATACATTATATTATATTTTCATCAACCTAAAGTGTTTCTATACTCTATACTCTCGAGAGTGTAATCGTAAAAAATAATAGAAGTTATATCAAAACACACATATAAATATAACATGTATTACCTTTTATTATCCTTATGATTCTGTTAAAGGTGTATGTAAGGGATGGCCGGCATGTGTATAATTTTGAAGTTTCACAACCTTGATCCAGCTTTGTCTTTGCATTCTCTGTATGTGGAAGTACAATTATATATATACATCTCTAAACTGCAATTGTTTGTGTATAAATACAGCGATTACCGCATAAATGCTCGGGATAGAACCAGAGATGAAATCAGAGAACACGGAAAATCACTCAAACTCACTCCCAATTCCCCAGTCCAAGAGGGTGTATATACTGAGCACCTCAAATAAACAGAATCATCTACAGAGGAGTGTATAAAGTCATCGTTGGGGACTAAATAAACTCGGGTCTGACTTAACTGTTAATTTTTTTTTACATTTATATTCACCAAGTACAACAAGTCACATGGAGTTATTGTTTTGATTCTTAACATGATGTGACTAAACAATTCAGACAATTCGTCACCTGTATTGATCGAAATAATACAATCAATAACCCTGCTAAAAAATTGTCACACTTGAATATTGTGTATGATAGGAAAAAAAACAATATATAATTGCAAATAATATATATATATATATCATTGAGAAGAATATTGATTTCTGCATAGAATGATCCGATTGTTGAACCCTGAATCACTTGTCACCATACACACATATAATAGGAAATAATATGATAAACTTTATCCTACCATAAATATTTATATTTTATTGTATGAATCATCGTAATACTTTTACTAATTGTCATCACCAAGCTCTTGTCTTGTGGACATACACATATTATTTTAGGCGTTATGGCACCAAAAGTGCTGAGTAGTCGACAGTTTGTAATAAAATCAGCCTGAGTAGTCAGCATGAATTTCCCAAAAAGCAATCATAAATCAGCAATTTTGATCACAAGTAGAAATTATGGGTATTATCAGTTTTGCATTAAGGTACGTTGGACCCACTTCATACACGATCCAGTTGGGCATGTTATTTCAGGCGACCTCAATATAGTGGAGAATGAATCATTGAAAGACATTTTGTCCAAAGGTCCCAAATATAGAGAGCCCACGTCGTTTTCATGGAGATACAATTTTAAGTTAATCATGGATGCAGTTGAGGAGCATGCCAGAAAATGGACAAAGCGAGAAAAGGCAGAAACTGATTCTCTGTCAGAATGGGTCAAACAGATTAGGTCATTGGTAAACAAACGCATCAATGTTTTGTCAAAGTCAGTTAGTACTAAATATAGCTCTGTCTTCAATGATCCCGTGGTTACTAATAGTTTGTTGAAACTTCAAGAAAGGTTCGTCATTGTCCCTGCAGATAAAGCTTCTAATAATGTTGTTTTTGTTTGTAAAGCATACTATATACAGTGCCTGTTTGACGAACTGGGTATTGCCAACAATACTAATCCCAATAGTACATACCAAGCCATTACCGTGCCCAAACAGGATATCTTATCAAATCATTTGTCTGTATTGCATTCGTTTGGTATTACTACCTCATGTAAAGATTCTAATCTACCGAACTTATATTGGATCCCAAAGTTGCACAAAAATCCACACAAACAAAGATATATTTCAGGTTCAGCATCATGTTCTACCAAAGCCCTTTCTAAAATATTAACTACTATATTGTCTAAAATTAAACAGGGTCTCCAAAAGTACTCTGAAACCATCTATTCTAGAAGTGGTATAAACCAAATGTGGATATTAAAAAATTCCAAATCTTTATTGGAATATCTACATGCGCACACACTTTCAAAAGTAACGTCTATCAAAACATTTGATTTCTCCACTTTGTACACAACTATACCTCATTCTGAACTGAAATCTCAGCTTAAAAAACTAATCAATAATTCATTTTTCTCTAAAAAGGGACAACGTCGGTACCACTATATTGTAGTTAAATATAATACCGCTTATTTTGTTAAAGGCGACTCTGATGCCCCATACAAATATACTGAAATAGATGTGGTAAATATGGTTAATTTTCTGATTGATAATATTTTTGTGGAATTTGGTGGTCGAATATTTCAACAAACTATTGGTATTCCCATGGGTACAAACTGTGCACCATTATTGGCAGACCTGTTTTTATACTCATATGAATCAGATTTTATCCAACATTTACAAAGAGGAGGTTCTAAGAAACTAACATGTAATTTTAATTTCACTTTCCGATACATAGATGATGTATTGTCGCTAAATAATCCCAAGTTTGGTGATTATTTGGATATCATATATCCTAAGGAACTTGAAATTAAGGATACTACAGAATCCGCTAATTTTTCCAACTATCTAGACCTGAGGTTGGAGATTGATAATGATTCTAACCTGTCAACTAGATTATATGACAAACGTGATGATTTCAATTTTTCCATAGTCAATTTCCCTTTTCTAAGCAGCAACATTCCTATGTCACCGGCATATGGTGTGTTTGTTTCTCAACTTATACGCTATTCCAGAGCTAGTTGCAAATATGAGGACTTTGTCTATCGAAGTGCCCAGCTAGTCTCTAAACTGCTACGACAAGGATATGTTTTACCAAGACTTATCGCTGCGTTTAAGAAATTCTATGGACGTCATCATGATCTGGTTGATAAATACAGCAAATCCATGTCTGCCATGCAACTAGATCTATTTTCATGTTAATTTTGGGGAATTCATGACGGGTGCCACTAGTGGGGCAGGAAATGCTCACTCTTTCCGGAACACCTGATTTCACCTCCTGATGGCCATTTACGGGGGTTCATGAGTTTCCCTGTCATTTTTGTTTTCTCTCACTTCGTATGCCTGATATGACTTTCTGTCCCCGGACTATGAGATTGGATAACGGACCCTGTTTTGTTTGCTCGGAATACTTGATACTGGGTATTGATTCCACGTCTATTGTGACAGTCAAGGCGATGAATCAAAGATAAGGTGTACACAATGATCTGGGCATGTGGGAATACGGAAATATTCTTGGAATTCGTACGGTTTTGTGGGCAGTTTACGATTTTATGAATGCACAAACTTGCCATAGCATTCCTAATAATGTGTTCTAAGTTGGATAGACTTGTATTTCGAACCCAACAGGCTACTCATAATTTTTTACTCATAATTTTTTAGCATTCTCTATTATCTTCAGCATCATCGTGTGCTATTTATATATCAAATATCATGTTGTTAAATTCCTAGATTTAATGTTGTTATTGTGTAAAAAGTGTAATAACTAGTATAACTCGCACCCGTGGGTATGTCTGCCCCTGATGACGTCAGTGTGTCTTTGGATAAACTATTTGGTCGGGCTTTGTTTCTATTGCAAAATGTTGTATTTTACGTTTGTTATTGGCATCATCAAAATTTGAATGTAATGGTGGTAATAGATTGATACTTACATCACACACTCGATAATCCTCTCGGCTAACGCCTCGAGAACAACCTCGTGTATGAGCCATACCCGAGGGTGCTCGTGCTCTATTCACTACTTACACTCTTTGATTGTGTAATACATGTAGTAGTGGTGTATCACTTCAGGTGCGTATATATGACATGCACACCTTTTGCACCCGCGTATATGGTCAAAGTGCGTATACGGGTCGAATAAGTGTGAGATAATGTACTGATACAGGAGAAGTGGTAACAAATGATGATATCACTTCGAGTGCCATCAGTGTATTATCTCCCATAAATCCCGAGATCCGGATCACAAACTAGCTAGTGATATCAGGTGTTAAGTCAGATGGGTATCGTATCAAAATTGGAAACTTCTTCTGACAGAATTATGTCAAAAATAGACACACAGAGTTTCGTATATTTATATTTTAATGTATGTGAATTGCTATTAGCTTGTACACATGTACACTCATTACTGGCTTGCTCATTCACCATCTTGACTAGAAATAACACCTAATTTGCGCTAAACTGGCACATAACTCCACAATACGTGACCGGTCAGTGCTTGGGTGTCTATACACATTGGTTAACACGGCATATGTTTTCATGGGAGCGATGAAATGTTCCCCATGAACTCGGTGACGGCGGATCGAGGTGTCCGCACGGATCATGTCCGGGATTGTTCCTCGGTCGGTAACGCTGTGATCTCAGCGCCTGAAAAGGAGCAAGGGCAGTGTGATAACAAACCAGCAGGGGCGAGTTTAGGGGGGCGTGGCAAGGGGGCCTTGCCCCCTCCCCCTCCAAAAAAAAGAAGGAAAAAGAGAAGAAAAAAGAAGGAAAGGGGGAAAAGAGAGGGGAGGAAGTGTTTTCAAGATAAATTACACCGGGAAGTAGCTTTAATTTCTGGGGCTCCATGTCGCGAGCAGTGTATTCACTCTATAGCCAACCCACCTGTTCTCAGTGAAAGCATTTTATGCCCTTCACCTTCTATAATGATTTGAGAGCATTGAATGGCCAAATGCACTTAATCCTTTGATGAGGTCCAAAACCAATTAATATTTTATACTGTCATACTTTGTTTCAACTACAGTGATCATGCATTTGGGGGTCCTAAGTCATGATTGATAGTAAGACCCAGGAGATCCTGGGATGCTGTATTAGGCACGCGAATACCTCCAGCTGAAGGGCCCCAGACCCTCGGCCGACAGGGGTTTGCTTCACCTGGCTTAGTAACATTTGAGGCAAGGTCACACTACAAAAAGGCCACAAAAATTATTGACTTAACAGCGTAGGAATCAATTGTGGATCTATGGGAAATGGTATATGCTGAATATTCTCAATACCTTGAACATAATGATTAATATCTTGCTGATTATTGACTCTACAGTTTTGGAATCGATTGTGTACATATATAAAATGATATAAGCTGAATATCCTCATAACCTTGAACTTGACCTTTGACCTTATTTTCAAGGTCAGAGCACAAAATAGCTTATATTTTGTTTATTAGGAATTTTATGGATTGGGAATCAATTGTGAAAATATGAAATGACATATGGTGAATATTGTTATGACCATGAATCTGACCTTTGACCCAATTTTTTATTGTTATCGGGAGCTGTATGGAGTAAACTAGAACACTTCAAGATAGCTTACATATTGGTAGTATCAATATGGCAATTTTGATGGAAAAAGATGTTTCAAAGCTAAACCTTTTCCTTGTAATCTTCTTAGCGTTTGGGCTTTCATTTTTATATTCTATGAGTGAATTTTGTATAAAAAAAGATAAATGATAATAGTAAGGAAATATGGAAGAAAAATCATTGCCCAATTTTGAATGAATTAGGCCTATCAGGCCTTCCAATTTCCTCTGAATGTGACAACGACCATAACAGCTTCGTGTCGGTATCATGATGGGAATCAATTGTCCGCTAAGTGCGCGCTTACCATACCAACGTTACTCGTGTACGAGCTTGCTTTTTCACCTTTTCTCACGCTGCATGGCTGCTGTAGCTTGAATGGCCTTGGTAAACTAATCTCGCTGAAAATACATATCTGAGCCAACTGAATTCAAAATGAGCCAACAGTGTCGTAGACCTATAGATCACTACTTCACTGACTTAAAAGTTACTTTTGAATGAAAAGAATCAATGCACGACCCAGGACCATAATCATTTGTTGGTGATATATGAATGCCATAATAAACACAGGGACTCTGATGAAACGCAGGTCAGCTCCTCCTCTAGGCACCTGGTGTAGCCGGTTCCTGGGTTGGTACCGACCCGGCTCCTTGTCCTGACACCCGGTGGTTGGTACCGGTCCATCTCCTCCTCTAGGCACCTGGTGTAGCCGGTACCTGGGTTGGTACCGACCCGGCTCCTTGTCCTGACACCCGGTGGTTGGTACCGGTCCAGCTCCTCCTCTAGGCACCTGGTGTAGCCGGTACCTGGGTTGGTACCGACCCGGCTCCTTGTCCTGACACCCGGTGGTTGGTACCGGTCCATCTCCTCCTCTAGGCACCTGGTGTAGCCGGTACCTGGGTTGTTACCGACCCGGCTCCTTGTCCTGACACCCGGTGGTTGGTACCGGTCCAGCTCCTCCTCTAGGCACCTGGTGTAGCCGGTACCTGGGTTGGTACCGACCCGGCTCCTTGTCCTGACACCCGGTATTTGGTACCGGTCCAGCTCCTCCTCTAGACACCTGGTGTAGCCGGTTCCTGGGTTGGTACCGACCTGGCTCCTTCTCCTGGCACCCGGTGGTTGGTACTGGTCCAGCTCCTCCTCTAGGCACCTGGTGTAGCCGGTACCTGGGTTGGTACCGACCCGGCTCCTTGTCCTGACACCCAGTGGTTGGTACCGGTCCAGCTCCTCCTCTAGGCACCTGGTGTAGCCGGTACCTGGGTTGGTACAGACCCGGCTCCTTGTCCTGACACCCGGTATTTGGTACCGGTCCAGCTCCTCCTCTAGACACCTGGTGTAGCCGGTTCCTGGGTTGGTACCGACCCGGCTCCTTGTCCTGACACCCGGTGGTTGGTACCGGTCCAGCTCCTCCTCTAGGCACCTGGTGTAGCCGGTTCCTGGGTTGGTACCGACCCGGCTCCTTGTCCTGACATCCGGTATTTGGTACCGGTCCAGCTCCTCCTCTAGACACCTGGTGTAACCGGTTCCTGGGTTGGTACCGACCCGGCTCCTTGTCCTGGCACCTGGTGGTTGGTACCGGTCCAGCTCCTCCTCTAGGCACCTGGTGTAGCCGGTTCCGGGGTTGGTACTGACCTGGCTCCTGGTCTTGGCACCCGGTGGTTGGTACCGGTCCAGCTCCTTCTCTAGGCACCTGGTGTAGCCGGTTCCTCTGTTGGTACCGACCTGGCTATTGGTCTTGGCACCCGGTGGTTGGTACCGGTCCGGCTCCTCCTCTAGGCACCTGGTGTAGCCGGTTCCTGGGTTGGTACCGACCTGGCTCCTGGTCTTGGCACCCGGTGGTTGGTACCGGTCCAGCTCCTCCTCTAGGCACCTGGTGTAGCCGGTTCCTGGGTTGGTACCGACCTGGCTCCTGGTCTTGGCACCCGGTGGTTGGTACCGGTCCAGCTCCTCCTCTAGGCACCTGGTGTAGCCGGTTCCTGGGTTGGTACCGACCTGGCTCCTGTTCTTGGCACCCGGTGGTTGGTACCGGTCCAGTTCCTCCTCTAGGCACCTGGTGTAGCCGGTACCTGGGTTGGTACCGACCCGGCTCCTTGTCTTGGCACCCGGTGGTTGGTACCGGTCCAGCTCCTCCTCTAGACACCTGGTGTAGCCGGTTCCTGGGTTGGTACCGACCTGGCTCCTGGTCTTGGCACCTGGTTGTTGGTACAGGTCCAGCTCCTCCTCTAGGCACCTGGTGTAGCCGGTTCCTGGGTTGGTACCGACCCGGCTCCTTGTCCTGACACCCGGTGGTTGGTACCGGTCCAGCTCCTCCTCTAGGCACCTGGTGTAGCCGGTTCCTGGGTTGGTACCGATCTGGCTCCTGGTCTTGGCACCCGGTGGTTGGTACCGGTCCAGCTCCTCCTCTAGGCACCTGGTGTTGCCGGTTCCTGGGTTGGTAAAGACGTGACTCCTTGCCCTGGCACCCGGTGGTTGGTACCGGTCCAACTCCTCCTCTAGGCACCTGGTGTAGCTGGTTCCTGGGTAGGTACCGACCTGGCTCCTTGTCCTGACACCCGGTGGTTGGTACTGGTCCAGCTCCTCCTCTAGGCACCTGGTGTAGCCGGTTTCTGGGTTGGTACCGACCTGGCTCCTTGTCCTGGCACCCGGTGGTTGGTACCGGTCCAGCTCCTCCTCTAGGCACCTGGTGTAGCCGCTTCCTGGGTTTGTACCGACCTGGCTCCTGGTCTTGGTACCCGGTGGTTGGTAACGGTCCAGCTCCTCCTCTAGGCACCTGGTGTACCCGGTTCCTGGGTTGGTACCGACCTGGCTCCTGGTCTTGGCACCTGGTGGTTGGTACTGGTCCAGCTCCTCCTCTAGGCACCTGGTGTAGCCAGTTCCTGGGTTGGTACCGACCCGGCTCCTGGTCTTGGCACCTGGTGGTTGCTACCGGTCCAGCTCCTCCTCTAGGCACCTGGTGTAGCCGGTTCCTGGGTTGGTACCGACCTGGCTCCTGGTCTTGGCACCTGGTGGTTGGTACCGGTCCAGCTCCTCCTCTAGGCACCCGGTGTAGCCGGTTCTTCGGTTGGTACCGATCTGGCTCTTTGTCTTGGCATCCGGTGCTTGGTACCGATCCAGCTCCTCCTCTAGGCACCTGATGTAGCCGGTTATGAGGTTGGTACCGATCCGGCTCCTTGTCTTGGCACCCGGTGCTTGGTACTGGTCCAGCTCCTCCTCTAGGCACCTGGTGTAACCGGTACCTGGGTTGGTACCGACCTGGCTCCTGGTCTTGGCACCCGGTGGTTGGTACTGGTCCAGCTCCTCCTCTAGGCACCTGGTGTAGCCGGTTCCTCGGTTGGTACCAACCGCGCTTCTTGTCTTGGCACCCGGTGGTTGGTACTGGTCCAGCTCCTCCTCTAGGCACCTGGTGTAGCCGGTTCCTCAGTTGGTACCGACCCGGCTCCTTGTCCTGGCACCTGGTGGTTGGTACCGACCTGGCTCCTCCTCTAGGCACCTGGTGTAGCCGGTTCCTCGGTTGGTACTGTAACGGTTTTGGGGCGTACCCAAAAGTTTCCCCTAGGTAATTCTGTTAGTGTTTTGTGATATTATGGTTAAATAACCGTTTATTAAAATGTATATGTGTTTAAAGGTTCATTCAGTTCCGTATTGATAATATTTAAAAGGTTTTCCGTCTCGGAACTTGGTATATTTGTGATGTTGGTAAAGCCGGAGACGGAGCCGGAACCGGAGACGGAACCGGAGACGGAGTCGGAACAATGGAGTACAAAAACGTAATGACGTTATTTCCGGAAGGTCATGTGATCAGCCTCGTTTTCGGTTTAAAAGGTGACGTGTCAGCCACTGATTAGTTCTAGAGTGTTTTTAGAAATCCGGAAAATATCAGTGTTTTGGCGGACTATGACGTCACAATGGGTTGGTCACGTGACGTGGGTCTCAGGTCTATAAAAGCCCCCGCTTCACAGCGGACGTCGGAGTTGGTGTCCTGACGTCGACCTGTGCAGACCCCTTCTCCCATAGCAGAGTACTCCCTTGTTCCGGCTAGAGTCATCCAGATGATCGCAGTTTATGTCTTCCGACTGGGCACTTGGAAAATAAACATGAAAACTTCAACCGAGTTGTTTTTCCGTGTTTGTTAGGGAACTGGAATTTATGATAAAGTTAGTTCACCGGAAAAGAAAGTAATATGGAGAAAAGGGAGATAAGTCCACAGTCGGTTAAGACCAAGTTGTAACGACGTCTTAGGGTGATCCAAGAACCCAGATCACCAAGGAAGGAGACGGAGACGGAGGTGGAATTCAACAGAGCAACTACGGAGGCGGTACCGGACGCAGCAGTTGCAGAGACGGGAACGACGAAGCAGTTGCAGAGGCGGTACCGGACGACGGAGTAGCAAAGGCAGTACCTGACGGAGCGGTTGCGGTAACCGGAAGTGAGAACACTTCCGAAATTCTCCATTTCAGGTGCAGTCGCAGGTTGCGGTGAGGCGGAGCCAACCGGAGCAGTTTGCAGTGAGGCGGAACCTGGCAGAGCGGTTGCAGTATTCGGAAACGGCAACGTTCCCGGATTCTCTATTCCAGGTGCAGTCGCAGTTGCAGTGAGGCGGAAAACGACGGAGCTGTTGCAGTAAAGCGGTATCCCGACGGAGCAGTTGCAGTACCCGGAGACGGAAAGTCTCCGGATTCTTACTTTACAGGTGCAGTTGCAGATTGGCAGTCGGACAACGGTTAAGAGGTCCATTCCAGACCACGCTACCAACCTTCAAAGACTTCTAGCCGGAGTTCAACCGTACAGCAGTAGCAGTTTCCCGGAGTTTTACCGTTTCAGCTCCGGTTAAATAACAACTCACCTACCTCCCAAGAAAACCGGTTTATCAAGACGTCACAGAAGGGTGAAGAACCCGTTACAACATTTTGGTGGCAGCGGTGGGATCATCTGCAGTATGACTACTAGACGGGGCAAATTGGCGGAACAGCAGCTGAAGACAGCCGTGTCGGATACGGAGCAGCCTGTAGGAGCAGTAGGAGCTGAGCCGTTGCAGATGCCGGTTGCGGAAAAGGAAGCAGTTCGTCCTGCCGAGCGAAAGCTGTTGCAGCCGGAAATGCAGAAAGCAGTTGCAGAAGAGCCCCTTCGGGTTCCTCAAGGAGTACAGCCTGCAGAGCAGTTAGCAGAGGTGGAAATTAACTTTCCGGACCAGATTATTGGCGACCCAAATGGAGGTGTTTCAGCAGCACCTGGCAGTAACCAGAAAGCAGCAGCAGGCAGAAGCAGTACAACAACCAGCACCAAGGGCAGGAGTAGCCAGATTAATGACATACGACGGAACTGATCCGTGGCTGGAGTATGAGGCTCACCTCCTTGAATACGCTCGGTACTACCGTTGGACAGCAGAGGAAAAGGCGCTGAACTTATGTGTCAGTTTGAGGGGTAACGCCCGCAGCATACTACTGGATCTGTCCGCGGAGCAGAGACGCTGCTTTGATACAGTTGTGGCAGCATTAAAACAGCAGTTTTGTCCGGGGGAGAAAACATTTGTTTTCCAGGCGGAATTGCAGACACAGAAATTGCAGCCGGAGGAGGAGCTGTCTGAGCTGGCCAGAGACATACAGAGCAAGACACGGCTAGCTTACCCAAAAGCAGACCCGGCTACAACAGAAGTGCTCATGAAGATGCATTTCTGCAACAGTCTTACTAACCGAGATATGCGGTTGTCGGTATTGAAAAGCCACCCGGAAACGCTGTCGCAGGCTCTGGCTTTCGCTACCGAGTATGAGAGTATTATGAAGACGGACAACAGTAGACCAGCGGAGCGACACCGGACGAGGCAGCTGAACACGGAGCCGGAGTGGAGCCAGCAGGTGAACGAATTGCGGAAGCGAGCCGAGCAGACTCAGCAGCAGTTGGCGGATCTGATGACTCAGGTCAAGGAAGCGGTTAGCAGGCAGCAGCAGCAGCGCAGTTCCCGAGCAGATTTAGAATGCTTTAACTGTGGCCGGAAAGGGCATTTTGCCCGAGACTGTAGGCAGCCGAAGCAGCAGCAGCAACGGCGTCAACCACCACAGCAGCAGTCGCCGCGACAACAGCAACAGCAGCAGCCGCAGCAGCAGCAACAACAGCAGCAGCCACGACAGCAGCAGCAGCAGCCGGAAAACTAGAGCGGGTCGCGGAAAAGGGGAATTCCGGGACCCGGAAGAGAGGACACCCCCATAACCGGCAGGTGGTTCACGGACCCGGTCCCAGGGGCGAGGTGGGCATGTGTGTGACAGCCAGAGTATGCGGAGAACCAGTAACGCTGATAATCGACACAGGCAGCACTGTCACAATGCTCAACCTACAAACCTGGGAACGGATCCGGAAACCCGGAATGAAGCTGAAGCGGTCGCCGATTCGTCTTTCAATGGTTGACGGAAGTAACATACGGACGCATGGCCGGAAAGAACTCCCACTCAACATCGCAGGAGTAGCTGATACCGTGACGTTCGAGATAGCAGACTGTGAAGACGAAGGAATACTGGGAATGTATTTCATCCGTTCCCGGATATCCGGCATAAATTTTGACCGAATGACCATGCAGATGGGCAGCCAGGAGGTGTTCCTCACCATGTTCGAGCAGGCCAAAGAGCCGTTTCCGATCAACGCTGTAGCAGATTACCAAATTCCGCCGGAAACGGAACAGCTGATAATAGGACAAGCAGAGAGTGTCTGTGAAGCAGAAGGAGTACTAGAAATTCCACAGGAGCCTACTGAGAAAAGACCTTGGCTGATCGGGAGAACTTTATCCCGGATAAAGCAAGGAACAGTCCCGGTTCGAGTGATCAATGTGATGGCGGAGCCGGTAATCATCAAGAAAGGAGCGCAGTTGGCGATGATGACCACCTTAGCAGCCGGATGCAGTGTTGTGCCGTTGGCGGAGCGGAGCAGGAAGGTGCAGATTTCCACGGAATAGGAGGCCGGGCGGAATTGGAGCGGGTACGAGAAGCTGCGGCAGTTAGCAGAGCAGACCCAGGATGCAGTGCCGAGTCATTTCCGCGAGAGAGTAACCGACCTCCTATTTCGGAATAAGCCGACCTTCAGCAATGATGCCGGAGAACTGGGGCAGACCAATGAGGTACAACATCAGATAAACACGGGCAGTCATCGGCCGATTAAGCAGCCGACCAGACGGATTCCGCCGGACAAAAGAGAGCTGGTGTGCAGTCTAATTCAGGAGATGAAAGACAAGAACGTCATTGAAGAAAGTAGCAGTCCTTGGGCTTCTCCGATTGTTCTGGTGAAGAAGAAGGATGGAACCACCCGGGTCTGTGTCGATTACCGGCGGTTAAATGCAGTCACGGAGAAAGATGCTTATCCGTTGCCGAGAATAGACGACACCATAGCAGCCTGTGCAGACGCCAAGTGGTTCTCCACTCTCGACCTGACCAGTGGATACTGGCAGATCGGGATGGATGAAGACGCCCGGAAAAAGTCGGCCTTCTGTGTTCCTGGTGGCCTTTACCAGTTCAAAGTCATGAGTTTCGGCTTGTGCAATGCTTCGGGTACATTCGAGCAGTTGATGGAGAAGGTGTTAGGGGGACTGTCCTGGAAGACCTGCCTCATATATCTTGACGACATCATAGTCTACAGCAAGACCCTGGAGGATCACATCCGTGATCTTCAGGAGGTTTTCAACAAGCTGAGAGAGGCAGACCTAAAAGTCAAACCGTCAAAATGCAAGTTCTTCCAGCCGGAGGTGTCTTTCCTAGGTCACATTGTCGGAAGAGACGGTATCCGTACCGACCAGGCAAAAACGGAGGCAGTACGGAAGTGGCGGACACCCACCAACCTGACGGAGCTGCGCAGTTTTCTGGGGCTATGCTCCTATTACCGGAAGTTCGTGCCAAAGTTCTCCGAGATTGCAGCGCCGCTGAATCGCTTGACGGAAAAAGGGGTGCAGTTCCGGTGGCAGACGGAGCAAGAGCAGGCATTTGCAGAGCTGAAGAACCGCCTAGTATCGGCACCGATACTCGGTTACCCAAGGGAGCAAGGCCGATATATCCTGGACACGGACGCCAGTGACTCCGGGTTGGGAGCAGTACTGTCACAGAAGCAGGGCAACCAGGAGCGGGTGATAACCTACTTGAGCCGCAGCCTAACCAAAGAAGAACGGAGATACTGTGTCACCCGGAAGGAGCTCCTGGCGGTTGTGTTTGCGGTACAGAAGAATAAGCAGTACTTGCTGGGACGACACTTCCTTCTTCGTAGGATCATGGCAGTCTTACCTGGCTGATGAATTTCAAGGAGCCCCGGGGGCAGGTAGCCCAGTGGATTGAGCTCCTGAGTGAGTTTCATTTCGACATCGAACATCGTCCGGGGCGAATCCATAATAACGCAGATGCCTTGTCCAGATCCCCGTGCAGCCAATGCGGAAAAATCGACTGGAAACAGGCCAAGATAGACGCCTGGAACTACGGAGAAAGGATCCGGCAGACTCGGAGTGAAGAAACTCCTCAGCCCAAGCCAAGGAAGGGGGGACGCCGGAAGCAGTCACGGAGATCGGGCGGAGAAGCAGAACTGACGGAGGAAGCAGTCCCAAGAAAGGCGGTTGCAGTAGCGGAGAAAGCAGTGTCCCGGCAGCCGGTTGCGGTTGCGGTGACGGAGGAAGCAGTCCCAAGGAAGGTGGTTGCAGTAGCGGAGAAAGCAGCGTCCCGGAAGCCGGTCGCGGTTGCAGTGACGGAGAAAGCAGCGTCCCGGAAGCCGGTTGCGGTTGCGGTGACGGAGAAAGCAGCATCCCGGAAGCCGGTTGCGGTTGCGGTGACGGAAAAGGCAGTGTCCCGGAAGCCGGTTGCGGTTGCGGTGACGGAGAAGGCAGTTCCAGGAAAAGCGGATGCGGTTGCAGAGCATATTAGGCTGGTGGAAAATGCGGACCAGGATACAGTGCTGGGGCAGAAATATCGACCAGATGATTTGCGAAGAATGCGCAAGCAGAACCTTGGTACCCACTGGTGACGTCTCTGATCGACGGGAGCGGTACAGCTGGCAGTGCAGACTTTTCCAGCATGAGCAGCGAGGAGAAAGTGCTGTACGGGATGCGGAAGACCTTGCTGAAAGTCGACGGAGTAGTCTACCGGAAATGGAAAACGGCAGAAGGAACCAGCCGAATGCAGTTAATAACCCCGAAGGAGCTGAGACAGGATATTTTCCGTCTGGCCCATCAGAGCCGGACGGGAGGACACCTCGGAAGCAGAAGGATGGCAGCTAGCATTCGGAGGCGGTATTTCTGGCCGGCTATGATGCGGGATGTAAAGCAGTGGATGCTGAGCTGTGACGAATGTGCGTCAAGAAGTATGCAGAACTTGAAACGATCTCCGATGCAGAAATACCGGGTTGGAGCGCCCATGGAGAGGGTGACAATGGACGTGATGGGTCCATTACGTAAATCCACCCAGGGGAACCGGTACATCTTAGTAATCGGTGATTACTTCACCAAGTGGGTAGAGGCCTACCCGATGCCGAATCAAGAAGCGGTGACGGTTGCGGACATATTCGTCAACCAGTTTGCAGCGCGGTACGGCATCCCGATGGAGATCCCCACCGACCAAGGCAGAAATTTCGAGTCCGACTTGCTGAGAAATGTTTGCAGAATCCTGGGGATTCACAAAACACGGACAACTGCTTTAAGACCTCAGTCGGACGGTTTCATTGAGCGATTCAACCAGACGCTGCAGCAGATCCTGAGCCTGTACGTAAGCGAGCGGCAGACCAACTGGGATCAGCTAGTTCCGTTGGCGATGGCAGCTTACCGGAGTACCCCGCAGGAGACAACCGGGCAGAGTCCCAATTTGCTGATGCTTGGCAGAGAAGTCAACACTCCGGTGGAGTTACTGATTGGCAGGCCTCCGGGCGAATCGACAGCAGAAGTAACAGAGTATGGCAGTCAGCTCCGGGAGCGACTAGAAGCAGTATACAAGGTGGTTCGAGCGAATTCTGGCAGAGAGATGGAATGGCAGAAGAAACTGTACGACCGGAGGAAGGTCGACAATCAGTTCCAGCCAGGAGACCGAGTGTGGATGGCGGTCAAAACACGGAAGAAGGGCAAGGCACCCAAGTTGCAGAGGAAGTGGAGCGGTCCAAAGCTAGTGATGAGCAGATTTACCGACGTGACCTACGAGATTGCAGAGAGTGAAACTCGGCAGAAGGTGGTTCACTTCGATTTGCTGAAACCGTATAATGGTGTCAAGCATTTGAGATGGATGAAGCAGAGAATGGCGGATTCCTGGAGGCAGACGGAGCCGCCGAAGCAGAGTAGTGTTCCGGAGTCGGAACAGACGGTCTCTGAGTCAGATACAGACTCGGAGTAAAGCCACAGAGGACGAAGAAATATGGGAAGACGGAGTGAGCTGTAGAGCAGGAGAAGGAGATAGCTGAGACCCTGGTAAAACGTTGAGTTCCGGCAGAGAGCGATCGCAAGAAGTTGGAACAGTGAGCAAGTGCTGGTTCCGGAAACAGGGCGGAGAAAGGAAGCAGAGCGGAACGCGGTGCAGAGACCGGATAGAGACATCCTAGAGGTTCTGACTGGGTTGAGCGCATCGTCAACCAGTCCAGGGTAGCGGCCAGGGGTCCAGAAGAACCTGGGTTAGCGGTCTAGTATCTCCAGAGAAGCAGCTACACGTCTTCCGTATTCGGAGAATTAAGGCGGAAAAGTTTTCCGGCTGTAAACATCCAACCGGAGTTTCCACTCAGCAGAGACAGTAAACCGGCTGCAGATCGACAGAAGCGGTGAAACATCATTCCAGATAGGAAGGGCCCTCCTTCTGGACAAGAATGTATGCAGTTTCCAGTGTCGACAAGCAGTAATACCAGTGAGCAGTTATGCAGCAGGCGGAGCTGTGCAAACGGCGAAATCGCGAAATCTGACAGGCAGATTTAACTGGCTGAGACTCTATTCAACCCTCCTGATGGCGGAGATACTTCAAAATTGCAGATACTTCGCTCGGAGAAGCAGTTGAAAGGGAGCCGGAAAAACCCGGAGAAGCCAGTTGAGCCGGAGACGGACACCTCTCGGTTAACGGTTGAGTTTTTGCATAATTGTGACGTCACTCCTGAGGCAGCCAATTAGCGTGGAACTTTTCAAGTCACGTGAGCAGAAAGAGTATAAAAGGGCCTTGAAATCGGGCTCTGAGAGCAGTTGAAGAGCAGACCTCGAGCTGTGCACATCGCTGTTAAAGTTTGGCGGAATCGAATCAAGTCCAGCATTTTCCGGCTGCGGCAGATTTTGCAGTGAAAAACGACTAAGTGTTTCCCGGAAGACCATCAGTCCGGAGAAGCGGTGCAGCAGAAGCGGTGCAGCAGAAGTGGCGCAGTAACAGCGGTGCAGTAGACGCGGATTCGACTAGCAGCTTTTGTTTCCCGGCTTTTCCGGATGGCGCTCCAGCAAAGGCGAGGTGGCGGCCCCAATGGGACTGAGATGGGCAACCGGACGAAAGAGCTGTGGCGGTACTGTAAGAAGTGTGACCGGATGTTTGCGGACGCAAGAGATAAAAGAGAACATGTCTGCCCGGTCCAGAAATACTATTGCTGCTTGTGTTCCTTCTACGGAAATCGGGCCTGTGACTTACGGAGACATCTCCGGGAGGCACATGGATGGACGTACCCTGCAGAATACCGTCCTCCTCAGGACGAATGGACACTGAACCGGGTCGGAACGTTCGACTCAGCCCGGAGAGGGATTGCTACGAAGTCCCGACAGAACCGCTTCCGCAGATTCCTGACTCGTTCCCCGGTACAGCCTCCGATTCCTGTTCCGTCCCTTCATCAACTCCCGTACGGAACAGACTGGGATGCCGGAGCAGCCGCTCCCTTCGAACGCCCGGAACCAATCGACCCACCAGGTTGGGTTCCGGATCCGCAGGGCTGTCTTCGGGCAGCGGAAGACACACCTCCAGAAGACTGGGAACTAGAGTTATCCGCGGAACCGGACGGAGAAGCTCAGCCGGCGGAGGACTGGGAGGAAGAGATCCAGGTGTGGGAGTATAAACCACCTTCTCCCACCTCGGACAGAATCCGAGACTTCGGAATATTTCACCGCGGGCGAGGAGGAAACCTGAGGCGGTCGACGGAGGCGGATGGCAGTGTGGCAGTAGACGGAGGCGGTTGGCAGTTTAGTGGTAGACGGAGGCGGTTGGCAGTTTGGCGGAGACGGAAGAAGCGGTGGCAGTTAGCAGCAACAACAACACGAAAAAAAAAAAAAAAAAAAAAAAAAAAAATATTATTTATCCAAGAAGACCACCAGGAGGAGTTGCAGTTTGCTGTGCAGCCAATCATCAAGCAGATAAGCCAGTCACATGACTTCCAGAGACTATAAAAAGGGGCAGATAGCTGTTACCGGATGCAGAAGGCAGTTTGCTGTAGCTGAGTCAACATCGACCCAAAGCAGAGAATCAGAATGCCGAAAGTAAAGACAACACCCCGCAAGCCCCGCCCTCACTGGTGTGGAGACTGCAACCTAGAGTTCAAGAGCAAGCACACGTTGCTCCGGCATGTCACGGAACAGCACACGAGTGAAGTTACCGTCTTCGCCTGTTCGCAGTGTGACCATTGGAGCAGACGGAAAGAGGGGACACAGAAACATCTGCAGTCCCGACACGCAATGGTCGACGGAGGCGGATGGCAGTGTGGCAGTAGACGGAGGCGGTTGGCAGTTTAGCGGTAGACGGAGGCGGTTGGCAGTTTGGCGGAGACGGAAGAAGCGGTGGCAGTTAGCAGCAACAACAACACGAAAAAAAAAAAAAAAAAAAAAAAAAAAATATTATTTATCCAAGAAGACCACCAGGAGGAGTTGCAGTTTGCTGTGCAGCCAATCATCAAGCAGATAAGCCAGTCACATGACTTCCAGAGACTATAAAAAGGGGCAGATAGCTGTTACCGGATGCAGAAGGCAGTTTGCTGTAGCTGAGTCAACATCGACCCAAAGCAGAGAATCAGAATGCCGAAAGTAAAGACAACACCCCGCAAGCCCCGCCCTCACTGGTGTGGAGACTGCAACCTAGAGTTCAAGAGCAAGCACACGTTGCTCCGGCATGTCACGGAACAGCACACGAGTGAAGTTACCATCTTCGCCTGTCCGCAGTGTGACCATTGGAGCAGACGGAAAGAGGGGACACAGAAACATCTGCAGTCCCGATAGCAATGGACGCGAACCCGATTCGATTAAGGGTTGGCAGAGAGCAGTTTGAGGAGAAAAGCCTCCTGTCCAAGATGACTCCACGGAAAAGCAAGAAACCAGTAACATGGCTTGACCAGTTGTCGGATACGGAGTCGGAGACGGGAGGTTCGGTTTCGTCCCGGACCCGGTACCGTTCCGGTACCCAGTCGGTGGCCACACTAGCAGCCGACGTTTCGTCCATGGAGGCGGAGAGCAGTTCGGAAGAAGAAGCAGAGCTGAAAATTATGGCAAGTGAAGACGAGTTGCAAGACCCGGGGGACCCGAAGCCGGTTAAGCCGCCGGTGACCCGAAGTTCTTCCCGGAACACCTCCCGGAAAAACAGCCCGGACCCATCTTGAGGTACCGGAGCAGATCGAGACCGCGGAAAGAAGCGGAGTCGCAGCCGTTCGCCGGAGAAATCCGGCCGTCATCAACGCCGGGAATATAGGAAGGAGAGCCCAGAGCGTGCCAAGGACCGAGGCGGAGAACGTGGCCGAGAGGAGAAGCGACACTCCCACCCAAGTCTTCAGGAGGCAGCGTCAAGGGAAAAGGCAAGGCGGTGTATGACTACAAGTTCCGGTTGTTGGAGGAAGGTTCCAGCGGAGTAGCAGCAGAAGTTGGAGTGGCGGACATTGCAGAAATGCAGAGCAGAGACGACGAGGAAGACAGTTTCCGGAGCCCAGCTCCGAGAACGACTAGCAGTGGCAGAGCGGTGAGCAGCGTGATCGTCCGGCCCGGAGGCGGAGCAGAAAGCAGATCCAGCGGCAGAGCAGATAGCAGAGCAGATAGCAGAGCAGATAGCCGAGGGGACAGCAGACCCATTGGCAGATCCGGAGGCAGAGCAGAGACCAAAGTGGAAAGCGGAACCCGGAGCAGAGCTGTCAGTGAGACGGAGACCCGAGGATCCATGGAGAGAACTTTACCGGCAACCATTCAAGCAGTAGCCGGAAGCAGAACCAGTTCAGCGGTTAGGGATGACGGAATGGAGTCTTCCGCGTCTGACCGAAGCCATGCGGACGTGCAGAGAGCCCGGAGGAGTATCCTGGTAGATCAAGCCAGAGCTACACCCGGAATCCTGTCTCCGGTGGAAACCGGGCCTCGACAGTCTTCCAGTGAGCGGTCCGGAAGGAGCCAAGCCCGAGCACCAACCCAGAGTCCACCATACACTTTCTACCCGTTTGGCGGTCCTTCAACTCAACCGTGTCCGTCCGACTGTTTCCCGGTGAATATTGGAGGACATCCGTCTTTGCACCTGCAGTCCCGGAGCATGCCAGATACTATGCAGTACGTTGGGGACCGGAGCAGTGGGGGCCAGCCGAGATGAGAGACTCCGGCGTCTACGTGGAGACCATGGAGCAGAGAGAGTCACCGTTTGGTCTCGTCCCGACCCGTCAGATCGTCCGGATTCCAGAATGGTCCATCCGGGACGAACGCCTCAGGAATGGGTTCTACGTCCCGCCCCAGTGGAGCCTCCATGATCCCGATCTTCTTCCGGTTGATGCCAGAGGAACAAGTTTCGGACGACCGTTGGTACCACAGACCTTTCCACCTCGTCCGCCGTCGGGGAGCAGTTGGTGGGCAGTAGTCGTCGCAAGTCGTCGCAAGTCGCCGCAAGCCGTCGCAAGTCAAGTCGGCGCAAGGAGAAGAAAGAAGAACCGTTTCCCAGATTCTAGTATAATTAAGAGTTAAAAGTGGGAAACGGAACAAGCAAGATATCCGGGTACAGTGACCGTAAACTAGTTCAGAGATACCAGTACCCGGATCACGGAAACAGTTGTGTTTGATTATACGGACAGGTTCTGAGTGGAGTGAGTGGCGCAGTGGATAAGGCGTCGGACTCGTAATCCAAAGATCATGGGTTCGAGTCTCGAGCTGGACTGCTGTGCCATTTCACTAGTGTCCTTAGGCAAGGCATTTACCACTGGTGTGTCTATCTCCACCCAGGATTAAAATGGGTACCGGTTGATAATGGGTGTTGTATAGAGCGCTTTGAGTGTGGCTGCTCCAAGTACAATCACCCAGACTGGGGTTAAAGTGTAAAGCGCCTTTGGAAGCGGATTAAGTTCGGCTGTAAAGAGCGCTATATCAAATGTGATAACTTTAACTTTAACGGTTAAAAATTTATGTATATGTGATATGTGATATTGATCTGTTCGGGACGAACAGAGTCTAAGGAAGGGGGAGTGTAACGGTTTTGGGGTGTACCCAAAAGTTTCCCCTAGGTAATTCTATTAGTGTTTTGTGATATTATGGTTAAATAACCATTTATTAAAATGTATATGTGTTTAAAGGTTCATTCGGTTCCGTATTGGTGATTTTTAAAATCTTTTCCGTCTCGAAACTTGGTATATTTGTGATGTTGGTAAAGCCGGAGACGGAGCCGGAACCGGAGACGGAACCGGAGACGGAGTCGGAACAATGGAGTACAAAAACGTAATGACGTTATTTCCGGAAGGTCATGTGATCAGCCTCGTTTTCGGTTTAAAAGGTGACGTGTCAGCCACTGATTGGTTCTAGAGTGTTTTTAGAAATCCGGAAAATATCAGTGTTTTGGCGGACTATGACGTCACAATAGGTTGGTCATGTGACGTGGGTCTCAGGTCTATAAAAGCCCCCGCTTCACAGCGGACGGCGGAGTTGGTGTCCTGACGTCGACCTGTGCAGACCCCTTCTCCCATAGCAGAGTACTCCCTTGTTCCGGCTAGAGTCATCCAGATAATCGCAGTTTATGTCTTCCGACTGGGCACTTGGAAAATAAACATGAAAACTTCAACCGAGTTGTTTTTCCGTGTTGGTTAGGGAACTGGAATTTATGATAAAGTTAGTTCACCGGAAAAGAAAGTAATACGGAGTAAAGGGAGATAAGACCACAGTCGGTTAAGACCAAGTTGTAACGACGTCTTAGGGTGATCCAAGAACCCAGATCACCAAGGAAGGAGACGGAGACGGAGGTGGAATTCAACGGAGCAACTACGGAGGCGGTACCAGACGGAGCAGTTGCAGAGACGGGAACGACGAAGCAGCTGCAGAGGCGGTACCGGACAAAGGAGTAGCAGAGGCAGTACCTGACGGAGCGGTTGCGGTAACCGGAAGTGAGAACACTTCCGAGATTCTCCATTTCAGGTGCAGTCGCAGGTTGCGGTGAGGCAGACCCAACCGGAGCAGTTTGCAGTGAGGCGGAACCTGGCAGAGCGGTTGCAGTATTCGGGAACGGCAACGTTCCCGGATTCTCTATTCCAGGTGCAGTCGCAGTTGCAGTAAGGCGGAAAACGACGGAGCAGTTGCAGTAAAGCGGTATCCCGACGGAGCAGTTGCAGTACCCGGAGACGGAAAGTCTCCGGATTCTTACTTTACAGGTGCAGTTGCAGATTGGCAGTCGGACAACGGTTAAGAGGTCCATTCCAGACCACGCTACCAACCTTCAAAGACTTCTAGCCGGAGTTAAACCGTACAGCAGTAGCAGTTTCCCGGAGTTTTACCGTTTCAGCTCCAGTTAAATAACAACTCACCTACCTCCAAAGAAAACCGGTTTATCAAGACGTCACAGAAGGGTGAAGAACCCGTTACATTACCAACCGGGCTTCTTGTCTTGGCACCCGGTGGTTGGTACCGGTCCAGCTCCTCCATTAGGCACCTGGTGTAGCCGGTTCCTGGGTTGGTACTGACCCGGCTCCTTGTCCTGGCACCCAGTGGTTGGTACCGGTCCAGCTCCTCCTCTAGGCACCTGGTGTAGCCGGTTTCTGGGTTGGTACCGACCTGGCTCCTTGTCTTGTCATCTGGTGGTTGGTACCGGTCCAACTCCTCCTGTAGGCACCTGGTCCAGCTCCTCCTCTAGGCACCTGGTGTAGCTGGTTCCGGGGTTGGTACCGATCCGGCTCCTTGTCCTGACACCCAGTGGTTGGTGCCGGTCCAGCTCCTCCTCTAGACACCTGGTGTAGCCGGTTCCAGGGCTGGTACCGACCTGTCTCCTTGTCCTGACACCCGGTGGTTGGTACCGGTCCAGCTTCTCCTCTAGGCACTTGGTGTAGCCGGTTCCTGGGTTGGTACCGACCTGGCTCCTGGTCTTGGCACCCGGTGGTTGGTACCGGTCCAGCTCCCCCTCTAGGCACCTGGTGTAGACGGTTCCTGGGTTGGTACCGACCCGGCTCATTGTCCTGACACCTGGTGGTTGTTACCGGTCCAGCTCCTCATCTAGGCACCTGGTGTAGCCGGTTCCTCGGTTGGCACCGACCTGGCTCCTTGTCTTGGCACCCGGTGGTTGGTACCGGTCCAGCTCCTCCTCTATTCACCTGGTGTAGCCAGTTCCTGGGTTGGTACCGACCTGGCTCCTGGTTTTGGCACCCGGTGGTTGGTACCGGTCCAGCTCCTCCTCTAGACATCTGGTGTAGCCGGTTCCTGGGTTGGTACTGACCCGGCTCCTTGTCCTGACACCCGGTATTTGGTACCGGTCCAGCTCCTCCTCTAGGCACCTGGTGTAGCTGGTTCCGGGGTTGGTACCGATCCGGCTCCTTGTCCTGACACCCGGTGGTTGGTGCCGGTCCAACTCCTCCTCTAGGCACTTGGTGTAGCCGGTTCCTGGGTTGGTACCAACCTGGCTCCCTGTCCTGACACCCGGTGGTTGGTACCGGTCCAGCTCCTCCTCTAGGCACTTGGTGTAGCCGGTTCCTGGGTTGGTACCGACCGTGCTCCTGGTCTTGGCATCTGGTGGTTGGTACCGGTCCAGCTCCTTCTCTATCCACCTGGTGTAGCCGGTTCCTGGGTTGGCACCGACCCGGCTCATTGTCCTGACACCTGGTGGTTGTTACCGGTCCAGCTCCTCATCTAGGCACCTGGTGTAGCCGGTTCCTCAGTTGGCACCGACCTGGCTCCTTGTCTTGGCACCCGGTGGTTGGTACCGGTCCAGCTCCTCCTCTATTCACCTGGTGTAGCCAGTTCCTGGGTTGGTACCGACCTGGCTCCTGGTTTTGGCACCCGGTGGTTGGTACCGGTCCAGCTCCTCCTCTAGACATCTGGTGTAGCCGGTTCCTGGGTTGGTACTGACCCGGCTCCTTGTTCTGACACCCGGTATTTGGTACCGGTCCAGCTCCTCCTCTAGGCACCTGGTGTAGCTGGTTCCGGGGTTGGTACCGACCCGGCTCCTTGTCCTGACACCCGGTGGTTGGTGCCGGTCCAACTCCTCCTCTAGGCACTTGGTGTAGCCGGTTCCTGGGTTGGTACCAACCTGGCTCCCTGTCCTGACACCCGGTGGTTGGTACCGGTCCAGCTCCTCCTCTAGGCACCTGGTGTAGCCAGTTCCTGGGTTGGTACCGACCTGGCTCCGTGTCCTGGCATCCGGTGGTTGGTACCGGTCCAGCTCCTCCTCTAGTCACCTGGTGTAGCCAGTTCCTGGGTTGGTACCGACCCGGCTCCTGGTCTTGGCAGCCGGTGGTTGGTATCGGTCCAGCTCCTCCTCTAGGGACCTGGTGTAGCCGTTTCCTGGGTTGGTACCGACCTGGCTCCTGGTCTTGGCACCTGGTGGTTGGTACCAGTCCAGCTCCTCCACTAGGCATCTGGTGTAGCCGGTTCCTGGGTTGGCACCGACCCGGCTCCTTGTCCTGGCACCCGGTGGTTGGTATCGTTCCAGCTCCTCCTCTAGGCACCTGGTGTAGCCGGTTCCTGGGTTGGTACTGACCCGGCTCCTTGTCCTGACACCCGGTATTTGGTACCGGTCCAGCTCCTCCTCTAGGCACCTGGTGTAGCTGGTTCCGGGGTTGGTACCGATCCGGCTCCTTGTCCTGACACCCGGTGGTTGGTGCCGGTCCAGCTCCTCCTCTAGGCACTTGGTGTAGCCGGTTCCTGGGTTGGTACCGACCTGGCTCCCTGTCCTGACACCCGGTGGTTGGTACCGGTCCAGCTCCTCCTCTAGGCACTTGGTGTAGCCGGTTCCTGGGTTGGTACCGACCGTGCTCCTGGTCTTGGCATCTGGTGGTTGGTACCGGTCCAGCTCCTTCTCTATCCATTTGGTGTAGCCGGTTCCTGGCTTGGCACCGACCCGGCTCCTTGTCCTGGCACCCGGTGGTTGGTACCGGTCCAGCTCCTCCTCTAGGCACCTGGTGTAGCCAGCTCCTGGGTTGGTACCGACCCGGCTCCTGGTCTTGGCACCCGGTGGTTGGTATCGGTCCATCTCCTCCTCTAGGCACCTGGTGTAGCCGTTTCCTGGGTTGGTACCGACCTGGCTCCTGGTCTTGGCACCTGGTGGTTGGTACCGGTCCAGCTCCTCCACTAGGCACCTGGTGTAGCCGGTTCCTGGGTTGGCACCGACCCGGCTCCTTGTCCTGGCACCCGGTGGTTGGTATCGTTCCAGCTCCTCCTCTAGGCACCTGGTGTAGCCGGTTCCTGGGTTGGTACTGACCTGGCTCCGGGTCTTGGCACCTGGTGGTTGGTACCGGTCCAGCTCCTCCATTAGGCACCTGGTGTAGCCGGTTCCTGGGTTGGTACCGACCCGGCTCCTTGTCTTGGCACCCGGTGGTTGGTACCGGTCCAGCTCCTCCTCTAGGCACCTGGTGTAGCCGGTTCCAGGGCTGGTACCGACCTGTCTCCTTGTCCTGACACCCGGTGGTTGGTACTGGTCCAGCTTCTCCTCTAGGCACCTGGTGTAGCCAGTTCCTGGATTGGTACCGACCTGTCTCCTTGTCCTGGCACCCGGTGGTTGGTACCGGTCCAGCTCCTCCTCTAGGCACCTGGTGTAGCCGGTTCCTGGGTTGGTACTGACCGGCTCCTTGTCCTGGCACCCGGTGGTTGGTACCGGTCCAGCTCTTCTTCTAGACACCTGGTGTAGCCGGTTCCTGGGTTGGTACCGACCCGGCTCCTTGTCCTGGCACCCGGTGGTTGGTACCGGTCCAGCTCTTCCTCTAGGCACCTGGTGTAGCCAGTTCCTGGGTTGGTACCGACCCGGCTCCTGGTCTTGGCACCGGTGGTTGGTATCAGTCCAGCTCCTCCTCTAGGCACCTGGTGTAGCCGGTTCCTCGGTTGGTACCAACCAGGCTTCTTGTCTTGGCACCCGATGGTTGGTACTGGTCCAGCTCCTCCTCTAGGCACCTGGTGTAGCTGGTTCCTGTTTTGGTACTGACCCGGCTCCTGGTCTTGGCACCTGGTGGTTGGTACCGGTCCAGCTCCTCCTCTAGGCACCTGGTGTAGCTGGTTTCGGGGTTGTTACCGACCTGGCTCCGTGTCCTGGCACCCGGTGGTTGGTACCGGTCCAGCTCCTCCTCTTGACACCTGGTGTAGCCGGTTCCTGGGTTGGTACCGACCCGGCTCCTTGTCCTGGCACCCGGTGGTTGGTACTGGTCCAGCTCTTCCTCTAGGCACCTGGTGTAGCCAGTTCCTGGGTTGGTACCGACCCGGCTCCTGGTCTTGGCACCCGGTGGTTGGTATCAGTCCAGCTCCTCCTCTAGGCACCTGGTGTAGCTGGTTCCTCGGTTGGTTCCAACCGGGCTTCTTGTCTTGGCACCCGGTGGTTGGTACTGGTCCAGCTCCTCCTCTAGGCACCTGGTGTAGCTGGTTCCGGGGTTGGCACCGATCCGGCTCCTTGTCCTGGCACCTGGTGGTTGGTACCGGTCCAGCTCCTCCTCTAGGCACCTGGTGTAGCATGTTCCTGGGTTGGCACCGATCCGGCTCCTTGTCCTGGTGTAGCCGGTTCCTGGGTTGGTACCAACCTGGCTCCTTGTCCTGACACCCGGTGGTTGGTACCGGTCCAGCTCCTCTAGGCACCTGGTGTAGCCGGTTCCTGGGTTGGTACCGACCTGGCTCCTGGTCTTGGCACCGGGTGGTTGGTACCGGTCCAGCTCCTCCATTAGGCACCTGGTGTAGCCGGTTCCTGTGTTGGTACCGATCCGGCTCCTTGTCTTGGCACCCGGTGGTTGGTACTGGTCCAGCTCCTCCTCTAGGCACCTGGTGTAGCCGGTTCCTGGGTTGGTACCGACCCGGCTCCATCTCCTGGCACCCGGTGGTTGGTACTGGTCCAGCTCCTCCTCTAGGCACCTGGTGTATCCGGTTCCTGGGTTGGTACCGACCCGGCTCCTTGTCCTGGCACCCGGTGGTTGGTACCGGTCCAGCTTCTCCTCTAGGCACCTGGTGTAGCCGGTTCCTGGGTTGGTACCGACCCGGCTCCTTGTCCTGGCACCCGGTGGTTGGTACCGGTCCAGCTCTTCCTCTAGGCACCTGGTGTAGCCAGTTCCTGGGTTGGTACCGACCTGGCTCCTTGTCTTGGCACCCGGTGGTTGGTACCGGTCCAGCTCCTCCTCTAGGCACCTGGTGTAGCCGGTTCCTGGGTTGGTACCGACCTGGCTCCTGGTCTTGGCACCCGGTGGTTGGTACCGGTCCAGCTCCTCCTCTAGGCACCTGGTGTAGCCGGTTCCGGGGTTGGTACCGACCCAGCGACCCACGGGGTTGGCACCCGGTGGTTGGTACCGGTCCAGCTCCTCCTCTAGGCACCTGGTGTAGCCGGTTCCGGGGTTGGTACCGACCCAGCGACCCACGGGGTTGGCACCCGGTGGTTGGTACTAAGTCAATATTATCGAGATACTAACTGGATATTGTCGAGATACTAACTCGATTTTATTGAGTTACTAACTCGATATTGTAACGGGTTTGCACCCTTCTGTGACATCTTGATGAACCGGTTTTCTTGGGAGGTGGGTGAGTTGTTATTTAACCGGAGCTGAAACGGTGAAACTCCGGGAAACTGCTACTGCTGTACGGTTGAACTCCGGCTAGAAGTCTCTGAAGGTTGGTAGCGTGGTCTGGAATGGACCTCTTAACCGTTGTCCGACTGCCAATCTGCAACTGCACCTGTAAAGTAAGAATCCGGAGGCGTTTCCGTCTCCGAATACTGCAACTGCTCCGTCGGGATACCGCTTTACTGCAACAGCTCCGTCGTTTTCCGCCTTACTGCAAACTGCGACTGCCCCTGGAATAGAGAATCCGGGAACGTTGCCGTTTCCGAATACTGCAACCGCTCTGCCAGGTTCCGCCACACTGCAAACTGCTCCGGTTGGCTCCGCCTCACCGCAACCTGTGACTGCACCTGAAATGGAGTATCTCGGAAGTGTTCTCACTTCCGGTTACCGCAACCGCTCCGTCAGGTACTGCCTCTGCAACTCCGTCGTCCGGTACCGCCTCTGCAACTGCTTCGTCGTTCCCGTCTCTGCAACTGCTCCGTCCGATACCGCCTCGGTAGTTGCTCCGTTGAATTCCACCTCCGTCTCCGTCTCCGTCTCCTTCCTTGGTGATCTGGGTTCTTGGATCACCCTAAGATGTCGTTACAACTTGGTCTTAACCGACTGTGGTCTTATCTCCCTTTACTCCGTATTACTTTCTTTTCCGGTGAACTAACTTTATTATAACTTCCAGTTCCCTAACGAACACGGAAAAACAACTCGGTTGAAGTTTTCATGTTTATTTTCCAAGTGCACAGTCGGAAGACTTAACTGCTATCATCTGGATGACTCTATCCGGAACAAGGGAGTAGTCTGCTATGGGAGAAGGGGTCTGCACAGGTCGACGTCAGGACACCAACTCCGCCGTCCGCTGTGAAGCGGGGGCTTTTATAGACCTGAGACCCACGTCACGTGACCAACCTATTGTGACGTCAAAGTCCGCCAAAACACTGATATTTTCCGGATTTCTAAAAACACTCTAGAACCAATCAGTGGCTGACACGTCACCTTTTAAACCGAAAACGAGGCTGATCACATGACCTTCCGGAAATAACGTCATTACGTTTTTGTACTCCATTGTTCCGGCTCCGGCTCCGTCTCCGGTTCCGTCTCCGTCTCCGGATCCGTCTCCGGCTTTACCAACATCACAAATATACCAAGTTCCGAGACGGAAAACCTTCTGAACATTAACAATACGGAACCGTATGAACCTTTAAACACATATACATTTTAATAAACGGTTATTTAACCATAATATCACAAAACACTAACAGAATTACCTAGGGGAAACTTTTGGGTACGCCCCAAAACCGTTACAATATTGTCGAGATACTAACTTGATTTTATCGAGTTACTAATTCGATTTTGTCGAGATACTAACTCGATATTATCTAGTTACTAAGTCGATATTATCGAGTTATTAACTCGATATTATCGAGATACTAATTCCATTTTATCGAGATACTGACTCGGGAATTTGAAAAAAATAAATCTTCCTGAGACTGATCCACTCTTAAGTCGATATTATCGAGATACTAAGTCGATGTTATCGATATGCTAAGTTGAGCTGCTTTATTTCGGCTACGAAGATTTGTTTATGACTCAAATGACTCGAATCATTCTCATTAAATGACTCGAATGCGGCGGGAAAGTCTATGAAAAGGTCCATTGTGCAGAATTGCAGCAGTTGTGTAATCGTAAGGTGGAAAGAGGAGGATGCCCATGGGCCATAATTTGGATTCGATTTCTATTTGGTGAGATGCCATTTTCAGAAGGATCGCCCAGGACCATATAACGGAAAACCCCGGGTATCTCCCCCAGGATGGGACATTATCTCGGATCGGTTTAACTTTAAAAGTACTTGATATATCATCACGAAATTTGACAGACAGCACGAATATAGAAATGAGAAAGCGGGTATTGATTTTCAGCTAATTCGCATAAACAGGATGGCCACCAAGATACAATTACACGCGCATTTCACACTTTCCTAAATTTGTACCAAGTCCATTCGTTAACTCGAAGACTTTTTGACGTATCGTCAGTAAACTTGATCTTACTTCCTGAGATTATTGCAGAATAAAGGCTGTTATTGATTTTCGGATAATTTCTATGAACAAGATGGCCGTCACAATAATTTTCATACTTTTATTACATTGGCATACTGTCCTATCGAAAACTTGCAAACTCTTCCACGTATCGCGAATTGTTAATACTACTTGACCCTCGACTTTTTGGGACATTTTTTGGACGTGCATACACGTGCATATCAGACGTTGGCTGTGATTGGCTACAAATTATGTCGCAGAACAGGAAGAATCAATGGTGCACATGCGCATAGCCATCCATCCTTGTGTTAGGTTACCAGACCTTCTCTCCGATAACCTATAAATATTGGCATGGCGTTCCGTCTGTCGTCCGTCCATCCGCTCTCACGAATGTATACATTGCGGAACTACACACAAAGATTTGTGGAACTAAGATTGGGGAATAAAAATGTCCCATAAAGCTCTCCAAACCTTGTTTGTGGGATTAACTTAACATGGGGGAGTCCCACGAGGGTCTTTTCGTTTCAACGTCTCGTTGTCCAACCGGGTAAACAACGAGTGCTCAAGGGGTGAACCCCTAAGTCTGTTTCATTTGCGCGTCCATTCGTCGGGTATGAACAATTTTATATTTAAAGTTTACGGTCAATTTCTTTATGAAATTGTGTATAAAACAAAGATAATTCAAGAGGGAGGAATTTTTTAGTTTTCGTTATTTTCGCGTTTTTCTTTCAAGACGGCGGCCGTTTTAGACCAAAAACGGCCTCTTTTGAATGGCCTCTTTTGACATCCCTTTCCTCAAAAACCTTTCGGGCATTTTTGAGATTTTTCTGTACCTCTGTGAAGTTTGGTTGCCTTTGAATAGCCAGTCTGCACGTGGCATTTATTATGATATTTCGATGGATCGGTATCTTTTGTCCCAAATCACGTTACTATCCATTTTGGGCCATTTCTATGCATACAAAAAACACACCTGTTGAGCAAAATTATTGTGGCGATTTTGCCCAAAGATCGCGGCAGGAGTCTTTGCAAAACACTAACCAGTTTACGGCCTATTTTTAGATCGCTCCCGCTCGGAGCGTGCGTTGCCCAGCAACGCACTGTACTCAATCGCGCCCAGTAAACTTTAACAATGGTTTGACCTAGTTTCTATGAAGCTACTTTAGTGACATTCGCCTTCGTGTATTTTCGCCTTCGCCTTCGTGGTGTTCTCGCCCTCGCCTTCGCATAATTTTGCCTTCGCCTTCACGTAGTTTCGCTTTCGCCTTCTCATAATTTCGCCTTCACCCAATTTCGCCCTCGCCTTCTCATAATTTCGCCTTCGCCCAATTTCGCCCTCGCCTTCTCGTAATTTCGTCTTCATCTTCGTGGTGTTTTAGACCTCGAAATTTCGCCTTTACCTTCGCGTAATTTCGCCTTCGCCTTCTTGTAGTTTTGCATTCGCCCTCGCCTTCGGCCACTTTCTGCTTCGCCTTCTCGTAATTTCGCCTTCGACTTCTCATGCGTGTGAGATACAAAGTATGAGGTACGCCTTCTCATACGCATGTGATACAAAGTGATACGTATGGAATAATAAGTCATACGTATGAAATAATAGGTCGTATGAAATAATAGGTCATTCGTAAGATAGTATATCTCATACGTATGAGATGATATGTCATACGTATACGATACCGACCATGATGTTGCCATAGAAACTCCGTTAAATTAGGATTCCACCAATTTCTTTTGTCAAGTATGGACTATGATTTTTCTTCGCATTATATACATGTGATATCTGTATATATTTTAGATGGTTAGTTTTCGTTCAAAGGTTTATTCAAGATGAACTAAACAACCAGAATTCTCGTTGAAGTCGACTGCAATGCAGATAACACTTGACAATGGTTTGACCAATCAGTCGACTCGCTGCGGGGAAATAAGAGAGTATGGGTTGTAGGTGTGTGTTTGTGTGTGTGTGTGGGGGGGGGGGGGGGGTGAAGGTGAGGTGATACCTATGATTGGCGGAGTGACAAACCACACCTTTTAGCATGCAGGTATAATTTATTACGTGGGAGTATACTGTATATTAAAGTACTAGTATAGTGAAAATATGATGTGAACTTATATGAAAGATCTCATTGATCTGAGCAAAATTGTTTTTACGGAATGTAAATATCACAATCCGTTCAAAAGTTATAGCACTTTAAAAACTGAAATCGGCAAATTTGCTTTTTCAAAACAATTTAGCTAATTAGTATGCAAATGAGATATTCATGACGTCATCGGGGGGAGTTGTTTTAATTAGGTACTTTGATATGTATTATTCATTCATTTAATGTTATGACTATTCATCAAAACTTATTCTATACAGATTTTAATATGAATAATCAGTGTTTTCACTTTTTCTGTTGTTGTCAAGGTAACCAGTGACCTGGTATGGCCCATAGCAACCATGGTTGCTAGGGCCAGAAACCCACTTAGAACAGGGTATGTACAAATAAAAATGGTGCCAACTTGAGCTCTATAATAATTTATTTCATAAATAATCGACAGAAAGTCTGTGGATAGACTGACTTGGCAGTTAATGGCCATGGCAACCATGGGTAACTACGGCTATAGGGAACGATTGGTAACCATAGCAACAGTACAGTTTGTGTGGATATTGAATAATATGGTACATACTGATATGCACTAGTCAGATCGTCAGAACCTTCAATAATAATCACTATATCATGGCTTGAAATATCCTAATTTAAATTTGTTCCCCTCGTGACGTCATGAATTCTCATTAGCATCTAATTTGCATATTAATGAGTTGCTAGAACTTTTCAAGTGGCTTCTGTAATGTAGTGCTGGAATGGCAGTTTCAAATGGCTGTAACTTTTGAACGGATAGAGATATTGATATACCGTAAAGACCATTTTGCTCAGATCAATGAGATCTTTCATATAACAAAACATCATATTTTCACTTTACTAGTACTTTAAATAATATTAGCACGGGCCTGAATATCAATTAAAAAAAAACCGAATAATTCAAGCGAGCAATATGATATTTTGCAATTGATATTAGCAGGCAATACGATATTGTGCATTCCACAGTAGCCGGTAGATACAACGCATTTACATGCTACGCAGTGTATCGGGCTTTACGAAATATACGGTAGCGATATGAAGTATCTCCTGCGTGTGAGTTAGTGTCTCATACGTATTTGTTAGTATCTCACGCGTATGAGTTTTTAACCCATACGTATGACTTTGTATTACATGCGTATACATTAGTATGCGAAGGCGAAATTAAGAGAAAGCGAAGTCGAGAGTGGGCGAAGGCGAAACTGGGCGAAGGAGAAGACGAAGGCGAGAATACGCGAAGACGAAGGCGAAATTACAAGAGGCAAAGGCGAGAGTGGACGAAGGCGAGGGCGAAAACACCACGAAAACAAAGGCGAGAATACGCAAACACGAAGGCGAAATTACAAGAAGGCGAAGGCGAGAGTGGACGAAGGCGAGGGCGAAGGCGAAATTACGTGAAGGCGAAGTCGAAAACACCACGAAGACGAAAGCGAAAATACGCGAAGACGAAGGCGAAATTACGAAAATGGGCGAAGGTGATGGCGAAGGCGAAATAACGAGAAAGTGAAGGCGAAATTACGTCAAGGCGAGGGCGAAAACACACGAAGGCGAATGTCCCTAATGTAGCTTCATAAGTTTCTCCTCCGGCCTCTCGTTTCGATATATACGCGATCATTGGCTTGGTCTGTGAGATTGTCCCAGAGCAAGCCGAGAGGCAGGACGAGAGGCTCGCCATGAGCTTTACGTCCCTGTGTCTTGGGTAAGGCCCACGCTGGCCCTGGGGACGATTTCCATTGGGGGCCCAGGTGGGGGAGACCGTTGCTGACTCGGGGGCTCCCGCCCTGTGGATCACCGGTTTCTTACCACCTGAGGTGGTGTGACACAGGCTCTGGCAGACCGTCGGGCTGGCTCAGAGTTCCATCTCTGTGACAGTGCCTTCGGCGAGGCCGGCCAGCAACATGCCCACGTGTACGGGTTCCGTGGTGCCGCTCCCATGGCATCTCGGGCTCTACATACGGCTACATTACCACAACTGTGTAATATGCATGTTGTAGTTAAGGAGTTGGTGAGATGCGTGTGTTATGTCGTAGTGTATGACGCCCGGACTCGTTCCGGGCTGACTGTACCTGGTTGTAGTGTTCCGTAGAGTAGTGCGGGACGCCCTGTAGCGGGCGCCCGCCGAACTTTACATTATGAACACGTTTTTTCATTCATAATGGAAGCTGCCGCAGCTGTACTCCGAGATAGCTTGAAGATAGGGCTTAGGCCTAAAAAAAATAATTTTGTGTTTCTTGTCCCCGCCCGCCTGTGTGCAAAAGCAGCCTCCCGGATTTTTTTTTATTTGCGATTCTCAAATAAAAAATAAAAAAGTGTTCCCGCCCCTATTTTGAGGATAGTGAATGATCGAGAGACCGAATCACAGCATGCAACTTAGGCATATATTTAACTTACCTCCTTGTTTTCACTCTCTGCCAAATGAGACAAAGACGCTACTAGTTTTCAAAAACAGTTATTCTATGTGGTTACGTGTATGTGATAATACCTATACAATTGTTATCAAGAATTACTATATTCCGCATGTTATAATTCAAAGGACATATTAACTGATAGAACGGTTCTCAACAATTACTCATCATTGAAATATATTATCAACTGACAGTTTTTGATAATAATACTACTAGCACACAGAATCATCCTGTCTGTGCTGACTGCTATAATGATGGCACACCAGTAGTGCCGAGGTGCCCGGCCAAGAAGTTTCGAGCCCAAATAATCAAGCCTCTAGAAAGGAAATCATTACAGTCATGTGTTACACATGATTTCAATTCAAAAGGCTTGATTTATTTGGGCTTGAATGCGTCTGTGCGCAAGTGTTTTTTTATTCAATCAATAAATCAAATTTATTTTCATATGTGTGAAATGTCGTCCCACCAAAAATAAAAAATAAAAAGTGCTTCCCTACCCAATTTTCTCTTGAGCTGAGGACGGTATTTTTTGCAAAATAAAAAATAAAAATAAAATTGCCTCCCTACCCAATTTTCTCTTGAGCTGAGGACGGTATTTTTTTGCAAAATAAAAAATGAAAAATAAAAGTCCCTCCCTACCCAGTTTTGAAAAAAATAGGAGGATGACATTGCCGCTTTCAAATGATAAGTCATACATGTTAGTTTGTGTGGTGACCTTGAATTTGACCTTCGATGAACTTCAAAACATTAATTTTTGGGGGGTAAAAAAAAATATCCAAATTCAATGAACTGTCAAAAACAACCATTTCGGGCCAAATTTGTATGACTTTTGTCAAAATCTAGTTTTGATAATTTTATTTCAAAACATGCTAATTGGAGTCCTTGACATTATCTTTAAAGATGAAGTTAATTTTGTATGACTTTTATCAGAAACTGATCAGTTTTGATAGTTTTATTCAGAATTAGAATCTTCGACATTGGGTTTCAAGATGGGGTGCCTTGAACCGCTCGAAACGTCCAAAATGTAGACCCAAAAGGCCAAACAAAAAGACTGAAATTACAATTTTGGCAGTTTGCTCGAAGCCTATATTCAGTAACTTTCAATCCAATCTAATGACATTATGTATTACTTTCTATCTCATAATATGGAATGCCTTGAATCGCTGATAGGGCATCATTCACTGAAATATTAAACAAAAATAATGGAAAGAATCATCCAGTGACAGCAAAGTGGGATATCCAATTTGAGGCGTACGATCACAGCTGGTTGTACAGATGAAATTTGAAAACAAAGATGTATCTATGCAAACGTGTAAAGCTGTGAGGTTTGTGGAAAATGATACTATTGTATGAATGAATGAGTCAGCATGAATTTCGCTGGTTCACAGCATAGAATATTCAGTTTGACATCTGTGATGATTTAACATGCATGCACATTCATGCGTACAAATGACAATGGGTATCATGACTGTCTTTTTGATGAAAACCAAAACTTACAAGTAATTCGAAATAAGTGGCTAATCAATATACCCCCAAATTATACAATTTTCCTGCTGAGGTGACAAGGATGATGCATCAGTTTTGATGGGAAGTCAGACTGAATATATAACATGGATCGTGTTGGTGGTGTGGGAATGAGGGGGGGGGGGGGCAACCTTGTATGTGGTGGTGGTGGCTGAACAGTCTTACATGTGATGGTGGGAAGCAGGAGGCTAGATTAGCCTTACATGTAATAGTTGGATGGAGAGCTTTATGTTCTTTGGATAGGTTTATGTTGGGCTTATGGATACCCATGTATCATTGAACTGGCTTGATTGTATCAATGAATAACATATGTGTTCAGTCTAATTCATTGTATGTACAAGTAGGCAGCCCGAAAAGAGTTACAGAATACATATATGCGGCGATACGTTGAGGTATTGGTGTTGGCTTAAAGTAGGCATAGTCAAACTCACGAGCAAAAATGACCCGAGAGTTCAAACTCAAAGGTGTCCTGTAAACAGTCTCCCCTCGGTCACATGCTCGAGATAATGATGCCATTCCAGACTTTGACCGCCTAACACTGTACACTTCTTAGATCTCGGGCTAATATCTTGAAAACTATCTATAAAGATGGATTGAAATGAGTTTCTGAAAACTATGTGTAGTTACGAAAATATGTAGTTACGAAAGGCCCAAAAAGACCTGATATGTGCAACTTACCATATAGCGCTTGTACATATGGCTCATATTTGTATCAAAAGCATATAGGAAGTCACATATGACGCATATTATGGTAACCTTGAGGTTGACATCAGACGACTTCGAAGGCTAAATCTCACGATCACGGGGACCTGAAATGTGTAAATTCGCCTCTACAAAAAAAATGACTTGCAGATTTAGATTTGTAACATTTGACGCCCGCTACCTAGGGCGCAACACCCCGCGCGGTGGCACCTCACGGAGGGTGTCGTGATTACTTTAACTACAACCAGGTAACAGTCCGTCCGGACGAATCCGGCCGTCATACACCACATCATAACACATCATAGACATACAAAATACATTATACATCAGTTATGGTAATGTAGCCTGTTGTGTGGAGCCTGAAACGCCATGGAAGCGGCACCGCAGAACCCGCGCATGTGGGCGTGTTGCTGGCCGGCCTCGCCGACGGCAGTGCCTCGGGAATAGAACCCTGGACAGCCCAACGGTCTGCCAGAGCCTGTGTCGCACCATCCCAGGGCGCGAGACTGGTGATCCAGAGTGCATGAGCCGAAAGTATTTTGAATATCATAATTGCAGTTCACAATTATATAGCATCCACCAAGCGATTCTCGTGATTGTGAACTACATTGTATATTGATGGGGTCTATTAAATACATCGTACACTGTTTTACGTACGAACTCCTGAATAGCTTTATCCTCCGATTTTTCATATATCTATAAGCATATGTTGAATGTGATACATTCTACTGAAAAACTAAAATCCAATTGTTGAACTATTTCCACGTACAGTTTAGTTATTCTTTCGTTTAGTTAGTCATCGCTGAATTTAATGTAGGGCCTAGTATTAATGATGTGTGTGAATGTTTGTATGAATGCAACTTAATTATAGGAAAGCCTCACGTTCGCCAGCATGGCTACTTCAAGTTGGTAATGCCTAATAAATATGTTTACACGAAAGGAGACTCGGAACACATGGCCATGCCCTCCGTCATCCTCTCGCCTTGCGAGCTCAGAGACAACTCCGAACAAACAAGGTGGGCTGGCAGTGCGCGAGAGCAAGGGATGACGTAAGACCGTTGTTTCAGTATAGTGGATAGAGAAAAGGACGGTGGGTTGCCATGACAGCTCACGAGCTTCGGAAAGAAGCGGCCAAAACAAAAATATTATTAGCAACCAAACTCCTGCCGCGATCTTGAAACGAAATTGCCATGAAGATAGAAATTATTATTTTTTTATATTATGAGCATATACGAAATCGTTTAAAATCACGTTTTGGTGACCTTGAAGTTCACAAAGGTTTTTCTTGATTGGTAGATCCCAATGTCACGTCTGACACGAAATGTCTGAATTGGCCACCGAGGATAAAACAAGTGCACGTACAGCTCAGGATTACATATTACTGTGTACAGCGCTGTATTGAGTGTATACATCGCTGTGCCGAGCCAATGGCTCGCGCCTGGCCGGGAAAATTGAAAATCTTGATCAAAGTATTTGAAGCATAATTATCGTGCAGTGCATTCTAAAAACTGTGCGGTATGTTCCAGCTAGCGTGCAGCGACATCGCTGCAGTCTTAGTTGGGCGATTTCTATGAAGAAATATAATGACAGACAGTTTTTGGAATGCACTGCACGATAGCTACGCCTCAAATACTTTGATCAAAATTTCAAAGTTTCCCGGCCAGGCGCGAGCCATTGGTTCGGCACAGCGATGTATACACTCAATACAGCGCTGCATGTACACAGTAAGATTCATATCAAGCAGACATATAGCAGGTCATATATGGTGCATCTTTTGATGACATGGAGGTTAACTCATATGACCTGGAAGGCTAAAACCTCAAGGGCACACCTGACCTGAAATGTGCAAACTGGCCTTTATAATAAATTACGCTTAGATAAAGCTTACTAGTATAGCAACACACCTAATGGTGACATTGAAGTTCACAAAGGTGAATGTCGCTTTTTTCACAGTCAAATACTTATTATCGCCCATGTCGCATTTTTCACGCCTGATGTGATCAGTGGATACTTTTTTTTTCCAGTCTGCTTGCAATATCCACATCGTAGTGTGACGAAATAGCGTGTCTCCCGGCGGCTTCAATGCACCAAAATGGATATAAGACACGTGCTCGTTGGATGGTGTGTTCTGGTGTCCATATCGTCTTTGGTTTCTGCACAAACTTTGCCAGAATGTGACCGTTTAATACAGTATACAAGGGACGAATTATTCGCCATTAAAGCCAAGCCATGGGCTAATCCGTCACGCAGTGAAAACTCGACCCTACCTAAGGAAATTAGACGCAGAAAGCGAGGATCAAGGGCCGGTCTGGGGAGACGGCTACGGTCGCGCAAACACAAGCTATACCTGCCATCAGTTATTATGGGGAACGTTCAATCAATTCGGAATAAAACAGATGAATTAGCAGCCAACTGTAGATACCTGCGAGAATTTAGAGACATTTCCTTGATGTCATTTTCTGAGACATGGCTTAGGAATACTGACCCCGACTCCCATGCTGCCATTGATGGATATAAACTACTTCGTGGGGACAGAGTACTCGAAGATGCGGATAAGAAAGGGGGAGGGGGCGTGTGTGTCTTCGTTAATGACAAGTGGTGCCATCCGAACAATGCTAGCATTAAAAGCTACTCCTGCACTCAGAATCTCGAACTGGTGTCAGTCAACCTACGGCCGTACTATCTACCTAGGGAGTTTTCCCATGTGATATGCTGCACGGTGTACGTCCCCAGTCGAACCGTTGCTGCAGCAGCAGCTGTTGAGCTGTGCCAAGCGATACACGACATCGAAACCAGATCTCCTGACGCCTTCATTATAGTGAACGGGGACTTTAACCACTGCACTTTGCGCAAGAGCACGGTCCAGTACTACCAGCAAGTGTCGTGTCCGACGCGGGGGGAGGCGACTTTGGATAAGCTGTACACGAACGTCAGAGACGCGTACAGAGCCGTTCCCTTGCCCCACCTGGGAGACTCCGACCACAACCTGGTCCTGCTCGAGCCGAAGTACCGCCCAGTTGTCCAACAGCAGCGACCCAAAACCATCCAGGTCCAGCGCTGGAATGACGACGCATGGATTCAACTACAGGGAGCCCTCGATGACACTAACTGGGATATTTTCATAGACAGTGAAAAAAACAATAATGATTTAACGGTGTGTATAGGTGACTATATCAACTTTTGTTCTGAGATAGCTGCTCCACCCAAAGAAATTAAGGTGTATGCCAACAACAAGCCATGGATAACTGCAAGGGTAAAGAACATTATCAATCGTAAGAAAAAGGCTTTTGGGGAGGGCAACAGAGAAGCAGTTAAAACGATACAGAAGGAATTGAAATATGCAATCAAACGAGAAAAAAATTTGTACAGGAATAAGGTTGAATCAAAGTTCTGTAAAAACAACATGAAGCAGGTGTGGCAAGGAATGAGATTAATGAGTGGTTATGCAAAGATCAGCAATAACACGGGTAATCTACCTCAGTCGTCTTTTGATTATGCTAATGAACTAAACTCCTTTTATAATAGGTTCGACACCCATGACTTTGCCAGCGAAATTGAGACCATGCATGAACGACTCTCAAATGAACAATCTGGTGAGTCGTTTTTAGAGGTGACAGAAAGCCAGGTACGTCAACAATTAGCTAAGCTAAACCCAGTAAAAGCAGCAGGGCCCGATAACCTGTCACCACGTATCCTAAAAATGTGTTCCAGTCAGTTGGCATATATATTTGCCTACATCTATAACATATGCATAAGCACACAGCAAATTCCAGATATCTGGAAAAAATCGGTCATCATACCTGTACCTAAGCGTAACATTATCACGTGTAACAATGACTTGCGACCAGTGGCTTTGACATCTGTACCAATGAAAGTATGTGAGCGACTTGTTTTAAACTACACAAAGTCTATTGTCAGTAATTACTTAGACCCTCACCAGTTTGCTTACTTAAGTAACCGTAGCACGGATGACGCAATTCTATATAAGCTTGATGTGTTGTACTCACATTTGGAAAACTCCAGACACGGTAATACTGCTAGGGTCATGTATTTTGACTTTTCTCGGCGTTTAATACCATCCAACCACATGTCCTTTGTGAAAAACTTTTAAGCATGGAAGTACCACATAGCTTAATACGGTGGATATTGAATTACCTAACAAACCGCACACAGGGTGTCAGAGTATCCATGGAGACACACTCGAATATCATGGTATCTAATACGGGCGCGCCACAAGGTACCGTCTTGGCACCGTTCCTATTTACTTTGTATACGGCTGACATCCGTACAACAAACAAAGCATGTCCTATTGTAAAATTTGCTGACGACACAGCACTCATTGGTTTGATCACAAATGAAAATGACCACTTGTATAAATCAGAAATTGTACGTTTCACAGAATATTGTAAAAACAACTTCCTTCACCTGAATGTACAAAAAACCAAAGAGCTAGTAATTGATTTTAGAACAACTAAACGCACGGTACCAGAAAACATTGTCATCGATGGTACAACTGTTGAACGAACTACAGAATACAAATATCTCGGTATTACATGCAACGATAAACTTAATTGGGCAAGTCATGTGGATAATATCATCAAAAAAATCAACACTCGCATGTATTGTCTTAGAAAACTGAACTCGTTTGGTGTTCGTAACACTATATTGCTTTCTTTCTATGACGCCGTCATTGGTAGTGTGTGGAAGTACTGTATAACTGGTTGGGCAGGAAACATATATTGTGGGGACCGGGATCGTATTGATCGTCTCATTAGACAGGCACAAAAGGTTATCGGTTTACCTCTGACTTCCTTCAACGAGGTTTACAATAAATGTGTCCAGGCTAAGTCCTCCACCATCTGGAGTGACGCGTCCCATCCCCTACACAATAGTCTAGTATCGTGTGTGATACCTCGTAGCGGGAGGGTGAGGCTGCCTGCCATGAGGACTAATCGATATGCCTCTTCATTTATTCCTTGTGTACTCAAGCAACACAACGGTGGATTCCATCGTTAGCATGCCCATTACCATGTACATAATTATTATACTGTATGTATTTTGTTATATTGCACATTGCATAACAATGTATGGACCTTCAAATTTCCGCTCTGTCGGATCAATAAAGTATGTCTGTCTGTCTGTCTGGCTATTACGCCGACAGGATCGTACAGTACGATGTATGTCGTGCGTTAACACAAGATAAAAGTCCGACGTATCTTTCCAATAATCCGGTTTATTGAGGTGATTAGAGTTCGATGAGACGATCACGGCTTTCACACGTAATCCCCGTAAAATAGTCCGAATTATCCTAAGTCCGATATAATTCAATCTCTATGGATTTACAATATTTTTCTTCTAATTTCTTGTACCTCTCTACTAGATTATCTTCATTCTTCCTTCATTCTTCAGGTCTAATTCACAATACTGCATCTGACTAGAGTCCGGGAAAGCGCGGGGCCATGTCTTGAGTGGTTGTAATTTTCCCGCGTCATGGGACAGGAGTTCATGTGGTTCGTTGAATGTGATGTAATGTCTGGGTAGGCGTGGTTTTGCTTGCTAGTTATGTAGGCTTGTGATTTCCGAAAAGCATGGACATATCTATTGGTCAATGCTGCGTTCCGTTCATGTCATGTAAATAGTGATCACGAGTCGCACGGTAGTAGATCTAAAATTGAGCCAAAGCCTGTTCCATTCGCGTTACGACTGGTGAATTCCCAACTGCTTGAAGTAGAGTCAAATTTCCAGACTCTATTTGCACGAATAAGAAAGAAAAAGAAGGCTAATGGAGAAAGTTTGTATGAAAGTATAGGCCTAACCACCCACTACCACACAAAATTAAAAATATTAAATGTCCAAAATAAAACCACTGTCCAAAATTAAACTAAAATAACACCTATTGAATCAGTGTGGTGAATTTGCCCACAGATCGCGGCAGGAGATTTGATATTAACAATAGGGCCTAATCTAGTTTTGGCCGCTTCTGTTCGAAGTTCGTGAGTTGTCATGGCGACTCACCGTCCTTCTCTCTATCCACTATACTGAACACTGGCCTTACGTCATCTCTCGTGCTCTTGACTGTGTATAAATACCACTGCCGCGCTTTCTGAAGTCCGAGTTGTCTCAGAGCTAGCAAAGCGAGGCTAGGAGTGGGCTGTAAGGCCCCGGGGATGATTTCAAGAGTAAGGTGCGGTATTCGACTTTCACCATGGTGATCTAACCCCCCTCATTGGTTAGATAGGACCCTAGCACCAACTCAAATATACCATAGCTCACTAATGTGCTCATACCGCACCTTAAACGATTTCAAATCGGGGGACCGTGCTGAACCAGGGCTCGTCCCTGTGATCACCGGTCTTTCGTCCTGGGATGGTGCGACACAGGCTCTGGCAGACCGTCGGGCTGTCCAGGGTTCTATCCCTGTGGCCGTGCCATCGGCGAGGCCGGCCAGCAATATGCCCAGGTTCGCGAGTTATGTGGTGCCGCTCCCATGACATCTCAGGCTCTGCACACGGCTACATTACCATAACTGATGTATAATGTATTTTGTAGTCTATGATGTGTTATGATGTGATGTATGACGGCCAAATTCGTCCGGACGGACTGTTACCTGGTTGTAGTCCTAGTAATCACCACGCCCGCCGTGACCGTGTCTCAGCGCGGAGCGCTTAATCCTTAGGTAACGAGCGCCAAACGTTACGTCATTATTAATTTCTGTTATTTTTACTATCACCATTTTTAGCTGTTTTTTCCGATTGGTGATATGTTTTTATTTATTTTATTTACAGTTGTATACAAAAATAAGGTATACCAATTATTTCGTTTTTACTATATATGACATTCCAAAGACGGTTGTATCTCCATGTAATATATTTGTTTAACATTCTTCACATTTTTTTGTTATATCATGTTACTTTTCCAAGCAGATTCATTTCACTGTATGTAATATCCTCGTAAAAACAAACGTATTAAAAGCTTTTTGAAATAAATATATTTTAAATTTAATTTAAATTTAAACATTATTTATTTTACAACAATTGACGAACAAGCATGTGCTAATATTAACATCTCTTGTTGTTGTTTTTTGAAATATGTTGTATTGTATTGTGTTGTAACACGTAACCCTAACAAAAATTTTATATTCTATTATATATAATAGAAGAGAATTTTTGTTTTGTTTTACATAGTATCATGCCTATATGTATAAAATTATGAAGTACTAAATGTTGAAATGAAGATTTGACATTTTTCATAAAATTAACGAAAATATTTTTTATATATGTTTAGTTCGAAATTGTCGCAATTATTTTTATTTATAAAAATGTTGAAATGTACTAAATGTTGAAATGAAGATTTGACATTTTTCATAAAATTAACGAAAATATTTTTTATATATATTTAGTTCGAAATTGTCGCAATTATTTTTATTTATAAGGTCATATTTGTTTGGTTCATAATAAATTGATGGCAATGTGTGTGTTTTGATTATGGAATGCTTTGAACTCGTGGTCACCATTTGCACGATTTGAATGGAACGCAGTACATATCGCACCCAAAACATCGTTCGATGTATTGGTCAAATATCGTACCCTAGGACCCCATGTTGTGCCAGATTCACCACCCCCACTCGATTTCAGGACTGTCTTCTGATTCAATATTGAGGTTGTAGCCTAATACTTATGGCAGCCAGGCTAGTCGTATCCTAAGTCCATGAATCTGACGATAATGTGGTCACACCTGTATTGAATTTCACAAACGCTATTCCAATAGTTCCGCAATTATTGTAGGGTATTTCACGGACATGTCGCTTTTTCACACTGGAAGAACCAACCGTGACAAAAGCCACATGGTCGGATAGACGTGGAATCAATACCCAGTATTAAGTATTCCGAGCAAACGAAACAGGATCCGTTCTCCAATCTTGCAGTCCGGGGACAGAAAGTCATATTAGGCATACGGAGTGAGAAAGAGAAAAATGACAGGGAAACTTAGGAACCCCACAAAATGTAAATCTGATCATTCAATAATTAGTATATGCCTGACCCCACCTGATGCCGAGAGAGGTAGAGGTTTTTGGAAATTTAACTCGAGTTTATTATCCGACAAAGCATTTGAAGAAATTATCAGAAATGTTGTGACTGAAAATGTTAAACGTTTTAGTCATCCTGATCAAGACTTGACGGACCCCAATATCGAACTTGAACTGAGCGATCAGCTGTTTTTCGAGACATTGAAAATGGAAGTGCGAAAGCCCACCATCTCATATCGTGCTAAATTAAAACGAGAAAAAGATAATCTGGAAATTAGTATCAGGAACAAAATAAAGACTACTCAATCTTGGGGTGTTGATGCTGAAAGCCTCTCTAAACTGGAAATTTTGAACGAACAATTAGAAGAAATTAGAAAACAAAAAGTTAATGGCATCATCATTCGGTCGAAAGTTAAATATTCAGAGGAAGGAGATAGGCCTACGAAATTCTTCGCCAGCATAGAAAAGAAGAACTTTATCAGTAAAACTATTAATAGATTAAACGTAAATGGAAATATAATTACTAAACCAGGGAAAATTCTTGACGAAATAGAAAACTTTTACAACAGGTTATACTCTTCCAAGGTCTCACCAACATCCCAGTCTAGACTTATTAAAACCTTTATAAATGATAAATGCATACGGACATTAACAAATGACCAAATGCTGCAGTGTGAAGGTAATATAACTGAAACAGAAGTGAAGGACGCACTAAATGTAATGAAACCTAATAAATCGCCTGCCATAGACTTAATTCCTGTGGAGTTTTATAGCAAATATTGGGACATTCTGGGACATTTTTTACTAAGATCTTTACAGGAAGCGTTTTTCAAAGGTGAACTTTCCGTCACACAAAAGCGGGGGCTAATAACAACCATACCGAAAGGGAACAAACCACGGGAACAGTTAAAAAATTGGCGACCAATATCACTGTTAAACTCGGATTATAAAATTTTGACCAAAGTGCTGGCATCTCGTATGAAATATGTTTTAACTTCGATTATTAGTTCAGATCAGCGGGGTTTGTTGAAAGATAGACACATGGAAGAAAATACCAGGTTAATTTACGATATAATACAATTTTGTAAACAAAACAATAAACAAGGACTATTAATGTTACTAGATTTTGAAAAAGCGTTTGACTCTATAGAGTGGAGCTTCATACATGAAGTCCTAAACGCATACAACTTCGGACAAGATTTTATCAGATGGTTCAATATTATTTATAAAAACAGCCAAAGTTGCGTAATTAATAGAGGCTGTCAACAAGGGGGTCCATTATCTCCATATTTATTTATACTGGCCATCGAACCATGAGCTATGTCTATAAAGTGCTCACAAGATATCAGGGGATTAAAGTTTGGACCACATGAACTCAAAATTGGCTATACTCGGATTTTTCTAACTCGTTTACACTGTTTTTCGCTAATATTTTTGTGATGCTAAACGCTATCGTTCTATAACTTGGCATACTTCACCTGGGAGTCAAACGGCAATTTTCTACCAAATTTCAGACAGCTATCGCGAAAATTGAAAAAGTTGGCAATCTACCATCTCCCAACAAACTCGCTCCTGTACACATATAAAATAAGGGATAACCCATATTGTGAAATAGACGTGGAATCAATACCCAGTATTAAGTATTCCGAGCAAACAAAACAGGGTCCGCTATTCAATCTCATGGTCCGGGGACAGAAAGTCATATCAGGCATACGAAGTGAAAGAAAACAAAAATGACAGGGAAACTCATGAACCCCCAAAAATGGCCATTAGGAGGTGAAATCAGGCCTCGCCTAAAGGCTCGGCCTAGATTCGGAGACAGAGTGCTAGATAAACCGATCTAGCACTCGAAATAAAGGCATATGCATATACTCTCGCCCAGTAAACGATAACAATGGTTTGACCTAGTTTCCCTTCGTGCCTCGTGTATTGGGGTTTATATACTCTGGTACCGTTTTGATCTGTGGTGAGAGGACTATCCTCGAGGATTCCGGATAGCGGACGACGTTAAAACTTTACATATCCTTGTCCCTGCAGTTCAAAGACTAGTTTTCTAGAACTTCTATGAACATATCTGCAACTAGTTCTGCAAATAGCGTATCAGTTGTAAGGCAAACACACCATTTGCTGGCGATGTAGGAATGCTGCTTGAAAAGGGAAATTGGCTATTAAAAATTGAAATCATCACGATAATGGAAAATCATCAACTTTTCTTCATAACGGATTCGGTTGTATAATTGGTGAAAGCCTCCATTGATAAACATTCCTCTATTTTTATTCACTACCACACTACATTTATCTCCTTTTTGAATTACCAAGTCGACATTATTTTGTAAATCCTTCATGGTTCTATATTTCATTTTCATTGGGTTTTTGGTTTATGTTTGAATTTTTCATTTCACACCCTTTCTCTCTAATTGGAGCTGTTCAGGGTAAACACCCATGAAGCAGCTTAAACATTGGCATATCCAAATAGGCAGTCATATATGGCGATTTCATTGGCGACCTTAGGTTTAACATGGAATGACCTTAGCATGACCTTAGGAAAACATGGAAGGTCAAAACGGCCAATTTTCCTGAACGGGCCATAGTGCTCGAATGACTTGTTATAGTTATATCAAGATATGTGTAAATTAGAGAATATTTGAACATTAATCTTGGAGATAAGATATACCATGTACTATGGATGTAGATTTAGGATATAGGATGTATATGTCAAATGCGCTGCGGTTTAGGGTGATCATGAACTAGACCTCATCGGACGTTGTTCGAAATCGTTGGCACTGAAATGGCCTTATTGAGCTCAAAGTGCCTTTAAACTTTATTCATTCTTCTTCCTTCTTGTTCAGAATCCAGACAATGAGTAAAGAACTTGGGCATAAGTTCCCCATTTGGGGGATTGAAGTATATAATTTGGTGAAAAGGTGCACATGCACGTCAAGTTACAACATGGTAATTCACATCAGCACTGATGAAATGGCAAGAGAACAGGTTAAACAAGCGAGTTGACATGCTAGCATAAGTAAATCAAAAGCTTTCATAAATGATGGTTGTTGTAAAGTGAATATTCATGTATGTGTGCTTTTTCAGGTCAAATGAAAAATGGATAGACATACGACATGGCTGCACATCATAACTATGCCATACGTTTGATGCAAATTGAAAAAGTTGTATCAAAGAAGAATTTAACATTAGAGGAAATACAAGACGAGAATGATGACGACCTGCTAGAATTATTGAATGTGGTAGTGAATAAAATAAGATTAGAGAAGAAACACAGAAGAAGAAAACAGAGAAACATTCTGGACGAAGCTGGAGTAAATATCCTGGACGAAATTGCATCCAAGATTTGGTGAGTTTTAGGTTAGTCACTAAATTTAGCATTCTTAATATGAGTGGATATCTACGATCAAGAGATGATTTCTTACCAAGCAACATAGAAGTGTAAATGTTTTTGTCTTTACAATGCTTGTTAATCAACAAAATGTCAAACATGTCTCATTGAAACAGGTCTGTGTTTGCACCATACTCAAATCACTCAGTTGCTCACGAAAAAGATCTGCTTGGAATAGAAACACATATCGAACATTTCATCCATTTCTTGAAACGCAAACTGAAGGAGAGACAGTATGATGGGGACCTCATTCCAATCGGTTCTACCTACGATGGAACCCGTGTTTCTGCCAACACTGACTATGATTATTTGCTGGTTTTGAAGACAACCCCAGAATGTGACTTGCAAAATATCAAAACTATAGAAAAGTCAACATGTCACAAAGAGGTCACCATAAATGATGAAACTTGTCAGCCCTGGGAAACCTACAAGACATTTGCAGGTCACGTGGATGAGATTTGTCAGGACTTACATTCTGACCCAGATGATTTGTTGAATGGTGGGTTTGCCTGTCCTCAGTACAGTGGGATAAGATACAACGAACCAGCAGTGACTCTGTTGTTTTCGTGGAAGGACGCACAAAACAACACAAAGCTTGTGTCTGTTGACATCACTCCAGCTATCGGTGTCCCATCTGCCGAATCTGAACTGATTGAAGACATTCTCAAGGTTTGTGGACCGTTCCTGAGAAAGATCTCAAAAGACCTCACAACAGACGAGGTACGAAACAAATGTCACCTGGTACCAGTCTGGCCTTGTAAACACTGGGTAGTCAGTACAGCAGCTTTGGAACAGTGGATATTTCAACAGTTGCCAGACTGTCCACTCAGAGCAACAATCCGAGACTGTAAGGCCAAAGCTAAGGACTTCTGTGCGAGCTTGGAAGGATATCTCTTGGAAAATAATATTAAACCAGAACCAATCAGAGACTGGCTTATTTCATGCTTGAGCCAGTATGCTGCGGAAGACCACAGCAGTCGCCTGGCTGATAGACTAAGACATCACCTGATGTACGTCATGCCAGTTGGACACACGTTCCTTTCCAAAACCGAAGCACAACGACACTGCGAAATTGCACCCAAACTGGTTTCCTTCAATTCATCAGTATTTAAGTACACCTGTCTTACATTGGCACTCCAGAATAACACACTGGACATTGATCCAATAAGCCCCTCCGGAATCTTCACCAAGACTGTGCTGCAAAAGCTGTCCTCGGAACTGTGTGTGCCTCATACCTTCTTGAAATACCCTGTAAAGGGAATAATTCTGCACCACACTCTCCTCCAACATTCTGATGTAAAAGGCAGAATTGACTGTGCCCTTGATCGAATGAATCAAGATGTCCCAAGTGGGAACAACTAATGACAAACCTGATGATGGTGATGCAGAGCCACATTCCCCAGAACCACCATGCACCGACACTGACAGAGAAGATACAGCTCTAGACATATTGACCCACAATAAGCAACTAATAAAAACATATTTACGCGGACGAGGCGTGGACATTCCCGACTCGTCCTCAGACGAATCATACACAGATCTGTGTGATGACTTACAGAGTTCACGTGGTGTTGCCGTGCGAGGTATCACGTCATGTATACCAGTGGAACGTTCGTCTGCCGCCACTATACAAATCTATCCTGCACTTGAGAAGGTATGCAGTTGGGGTTTTTTTCACGATTATTCTTCAATAACTCATATAAATTATATCGATGACATTTTGGCAAGCATCTTTTTGTATTTTATATAGTGTATCAGTTTTCTGCGGGCTTGTTGTAAACAATAAAACTAGCCCATTTGGCCTAAATATAACAAAACAAGAAAACATCAAAGCGTATTTTATACTTTTGAAGTGAAAGCTATGACATCAAGGAATGGTCAACGGCTGAGTTCATCAAAAGTATAATATATTGGATATAGAATAATAGTTTATTCACATCCGATCATCTTGAAATTTAGTTCAGTCAGCAGTTATGAAATAAAATACCTGTAAAAATTTTATGTTTACAGAGTAAATGACGCCGACTTCTTCATGACAATTTTTTAATCAGTTTGTCAAGATCAGGAATCACGACATGTCTCAGTAGTAGATTTGTGCTCGTTTCTGTTGTCATCTATTCTGTGCAGGAAACTCTCAAAAAGACAAGTGACGTCGGTCGTTTAGCAGAACAGGCAAGCGATATACACAGAGAAATCGAAGGATGGAAACTTTCGGTGAGTACTCTTGTTTCTCCTACAATGTGGTGACGTGAATACATCTCATTCTTCACATTGAGACAATGGATCAGTTGCAAAATTCCAATTTGGATATCTTAAAGGTTCTCACGTTGAACAAAAATGGGACCATTATAAGATTATCATCACATTATTACAAACGATAAAACAGGATGATCCTGCAGGTGATATTCCAGAGTATTAGTAACACTTTCACGCAATACATAAACTATACATGTAAAATGTATGCTGATAATACCACAAAGTTTGTAAAAAAAATAATCAGTGTTCATGAACGTTCGAGCATATAATATATGTTTCTAGATCATTGGAATTGACGGTGGTGCTGCAAAAAGCGATGAGAAAGAGGTGAGTGTATCATTTTGACTGTCACCCTAAGTCAGGTAATAGCGGCTTCTTCCGGATCATAAACTATGTTCCCATTAAAATTCTACGGACATTTTTGTCCACCCTGCTGTCTTGCTCACTGAGTATCTTTCTTATATGTAGTTGGGAGTAGAGCTAGCCTTCCATGAGTATGGAAACAGTGTCAGTCTTCCGGCACCTGTCAAAACGTGAAATGACATTTTGTCCGGTGACCTGTTGGCATGGCGTTTCTTACGTTGTCTATCGTCGTTCATCGTCCGGCATCTGACCACATTTTTAGGTCACCAGCCCTATGGTTTCATAGGTTATTGCGGTCTACCGTTTAATCTTTATATTTCACGATCAAATCTTTCTAATATGTTGGTGGCCTATGACTGATCCGGTCAAATATGGCTCATTTGTCCAACCATTTTCCCCTCAAATTGGCTGTTGATAAGCTACCCGGTTTGCCCTGTTTGGCCAGCCATACACCAAGTTTTGCAATGTCGAAGACACTTGGGACCATTTTACTTGATCATTATCTCCCAAAAATCGGTGTACGGGTGTCAATTTACTAAAAAAAAAAAATTCAGCTCTCAAAGAGTGATGCGCGTGATTTTTTTTTTGAACGAGTGATGCGCAAGGTTAAAACTGACGCGCGCGCATAACCAGAACCATAATACTGTAACGGGTTTGCACCCTTCTGTGACGTCTTGATGAACCGGTTTTCTTGGGAGGTGGGTGAGTTGTTATTTAACTGGAGCTGAAACGGTGAAACTCCGGGAAACTGCTACTGCTGTACGGTTGAACTCTGGCTAGAAGTCTCTGAAGGTTGGTAGCGTGGTCTGGAATGGACCTCTTAACCGTTGTCCGACTGCCAATCTGCAACTGCACCTGTAAAGTAAGAATCCGGAGGCGTTTCTGTCTCCGAATACTGCAACTGCTCCATCGGGATACCGCTTTACTGCAACAGCTCCGTCGTTTTCCGCCTTACTGCAAACTGCGACTGCACCTGGAATAGAGAATCCGGGAACGTTGCCGTTTCCGAATACTGCAACCGCTCTGCCAGGTTCCGCCTCACTGCAAACTGCTCCGGTTGGCTCCGCCTCACTGCAACCTGCGACTGCACCTGAAATGGAGTATCTCGGAAGTGTTCTCACTTCCGGTTACCGCAACCGCTCCGTCAGGTACTGCCTCTGCAACTCCGTCGTCCGGTACCGCCTCTGCAACTGCTTCGTCGTTCCCGTCTCTGCAACTGCTCCGTCCGATACCGCCTCCGTAGTTGCTCCGTTGAATTCCACCTCCGTTTCCGTCTCCGTCTCCTTCCTTGGTGATCTGGGTTCTTGGATCACCCTAAGACGTCGTTACAACTTGGTCTTAACCGACTGTGGTCTTATCTCCCTTTACTCCGTATTACTTTCTTTTCCGGTGAACTAACTTTATTATAACTTCCAGTTCCCTAACGAACACGGAAAAACAACTCGGTTGAAGTTTTCATGTTTATTTTCCAAGTGCACAGTCGGAAGACTTAACTGCTATCATCTGGATGACTCTATCCGGAACAAGGGAGTACTCTGCTATGGGAGAAGGGGTCTGCACAGGTCGACGTCAGGACACCAACTCCGCCGTCCGCTGTGAAGCGGGGGCTTTTATAGACCTGAGACTCACGTCACGTGACCAACCTATTGTGACGTCAAAGTCCGCCAAAACACTGATATTTTCCGGATTTCTAAAAACACTCTAGAACCAATCAGTGGCTGACACGTCACCTTTTAAACCGAAAACGAGGCTGATCACATGACCTTCCGGAAATAACGTCATTACGTTTTTGTACTCCATTGTTCCGGTTCCGTCTCCGTCTCCGGATCCGTCTCCGGCTTTACCAACATCACAAATATACCAAGTTCTGAGACGGAAAACCTTTTAAACATTAACAATACGGAACCGTATGAACCTTTAAACACATATACATTTTATTAAACGGTTATTTAACCATAATATCACAAAACACTAACCGAATTACCTAGGGGAAACTTTTGGGTACGCCCCAAAACCGTTACACTCCCCCTTCCTTAGACTCATATCAATAACAGATCAATATCACATATCACAAATATACAAATTATTAACCGTTAAACTGTCCGTATCATAAAACACAACTTGTTTCCGTGATCCGGGTACTGGTATCTCTTAACTAGTTTACCGTCACTGTACCCGGATATATTGCTTGTTCCGTTTCCCACTTTTTAACTCTTAATTATACTAGAATCCGGGAAACGGTTCTTTCTTCTCCTTGCGCCGACTTGACTTGCGACGACTTGCGACGACTACTGCGACGACTAATGCCCACCAGTATCACGGCGCGAACTGCTCCTCGGCGGCGGACGAGGTGGAATGGTATTTGGTACCGACGGTCGTCCGAAGCTTGTTCCTCTGGCATCAACCGGGAGAAGATCGGGATCATGGAGGCTCCACTGGGGCGGGACGTAGAACCCATTCCTGAGGCGTTCGTCCCGGATGGACCAATCTGGTATCCGGACGATCTGACGGGTCGAGACGAGACCAAACGGTGACTCTCTCTGCTCCATGATCTCCACGTAGACGCCGGAGTCTCTCATCTCGGCTGGCCCCCACTGCTCCGGTCCCCAACGTACTGCATAGTATCTGGCGTGCTCCGGGACTGCAGGTGCAAAGACGGAAGCGCTCCGTCCCCCAATATTCACTGGGAAACAATGGGACAGACACGGTTGAGTTGAAGGACCGCCAAACGGGTAGAACGTGTAGGGTGGACTCTGGGTTGATGCTCGGACTTGGCTCCTTCCGGACCGCTCACTGGAAGACTGTCGAGGTCGGGTTTCCACCGGGGACAGGATTCCGGGTGTAGCTCTGGCTTGATCTACCAGGATACTCCTCCGGGCTCTCTGCACATCCACATGGCTTCGGTCAGATGCGGAAGACTCCATTCCGTCATCCCTAGCCGCTGAACTGGTTCTGCTTCCAGCTACTGCTTGAATGGTTGCCGGTAAAGTTCTCTCCGTGGATCCTCCGGTCTCCGTCTCACTGCCAGCTCTGCTCCGGGTTCCGCCTTCCGCTTTGGTCTCCGATCTGCCTCCGGATCTGCCAACGGGTCTGCTGTCCGCTCGGCTATCGGCTCTGCTATCGGCTCGGCCGCTGGATCTGCTTTCTGCTCCGCCTCCGGGCCGGACAATCACGCTGCTCACTGCTCTGCCACTGCTAGTCGTTCTCGGAGGTGGGCTCCGGAAAAGGTCTTCCTCATCATCTCTGCTCTGCATTTCCGCAATGTCCGCCACTCCAACTTCTGCCGTTGCTCCGCTGGAACCTTCCTCCAACAGCCGGAACTTGTAGTCATACACCCTCTTGCCTTTTCCCTTGACGCTGCCTCCTGAAGACTTGGGTGGGGTGTGTCGTTTCTCCTCTCGGCCACGTTCTCCGCCTCGGTCCTTGGCTCGCTCCGGGCTCTCCTTCCTATATTCTCGGCGTTGATGGCGACCGGATTTATCCGGGGAACGGCTGCGACTCCGCTTCTTTCCGCGGTCTCGATCCGCTCCGGTACCTCGAGATGGGTCAGGGCTGTTTTTCCGGGAGGTGTTCCGGGAGGAACTACGGGTCACCGGCGGCTTAACCGGCTTCGGGTCTCCCGGTTCTTGCAACTCGTCTTCACTTGCCATGATTTTCAGCTCCGCTTCCTCTTCCGAACTGCTCTCCGCCTCCGTGGACGAAACGTCGGCTGCTAGTGTGGCCACCGACTGGGTACCGGAATGGTACCGGGTCCGGGACGAAACCGAACCTCCCGACTCCGACTCCGTATCCGACAACTGGTCAAGCCGTGTTACCGGCTTCTTGCTTTTCCGAGGGGTCATCTTGGACCGGAGGCTTTTCTCCTCAAACTGCTCTCTGCCAACCCTTAGTCGAATCGGGTTCGCGTCCATTGCGTGCCGGGACTGCAGATGCTTTTGTGTCCCCTCTTTCCGTCTGCTTCAATGGTCACACTGCGGACTGGCGAAGACGGTGACTTCACTCGTGTGCTGCTCCGTGACATGCCGGAGCAACGTGTGCTTGCTCTTGAACTCTAGGTTGCAGTCTCCACACCGGTGAGGGCGGGGCTTGCGGGGTGTTGTCTTTACTTTCGGCATTCTGATTCTCTGCTTTGTGTCGATGTTGACCCAGCTACAGCAAACTGCCTTCTGCATCCGGTAACAGCTATCTGCCCCCTTTTATAGTCTCTAGAAGTCACGTGACTGGCTTATCTGCTTGATGATTGGCTGCTCAGCAAACTGCAACTCCTCCTGGTGGTCTTCTTGGATAAATAATAATATTTTTTTATTTTATTTTATTTTTTTTTTTCCGTGTTGTTGCTGCTAACTGCCACCGCTTCTTCCGTCTCCGCCAAACTGCCAACCGTCTCCGTCTACCGCTACACTGCCAACCGCCTCCGTCAACTGCTACACTGCCAACCGCCTCCGTCCACTGCTACACTGCCAACCGCCTCCGTCCACTGCTACCCTGCCAACCGCCTCCGTCCACTGCTACTCTGCCATCCGTTTCCGTCCACTGCTACTCTGCCATCCGCCCCCGTCCACTGCTACTCTGCCATCCACCCCCGTCCACTGCTACTCTGCCATCCGCCTCAGGGTTCCTCCTCATCCGCGGTGTGGTACTCGGAAGTTTCCGATTCCGTGTCCGGGGTGGGAGAAGGTGGTGTATATTCCCACACCCTGATCTCTGCCTCCCAGTCTTCCGCCGGCTGAACTTTCTCTTCCGGTTCCGGAAACATCTCTCGCTCCCAGTCTTCTGGAAGTGTGTCTTCCGCTGCCCGAAGACAGCCCTGTGGATCCGGAACCCATCCTGGCGGGTCAATCGGTTCCGGCTGTTCGATGAGAGCGGCTGCTCCGGCATCCCAGTCTGTTTCGTACGGGAGTTGGTGAAGGGACGGGACAGGAACCGGAGGCTGTACCGGGGAACGATTCAGGAATCGGCGGAAGCGGTTCTGTCGGGACTTCGTAGCAATCCCTCTCCGGGCTGAGTCGAACGTTCCGACCCGGTTCAGTGTCCATTCGTCCTGAGGAGGACGGTATTCTGCAGGGTACGTCCATCCATGCGCCTCCCGGAGATGTCTTCGTAAATCACAGGCCCGATTTCCGTAGAAGGAACACAGGCAGCAATAGTACTTCTGGCCCGGGCAGACGTGTCCTCTCTTGTCTCTCGCGTCCGCAAACGTCCGGTCACACTTCTTGCAGTACCGCCACAGCTCTTTCGTTCGGTTGTCCATCTCCGTCTCATTGGGGCCGCCACCTCGCCTTTGCTGGAGCGCCATCCGGAAAAGCCGGGAAACAAAAGTTGTCGATCTACTGCACCGCTTTTACTGCACCGCTTCTGCACCGCTTCTGCTGCACCGCTTCTCCGGACTGGTGGTCTTCCGGGAAACACTTAGTCGTTTTTCACTGCAAAATCTGCCGCTGCCGGAAAATGCTGGACTTGATTCGATTCCGCCAAACTTTAACAGCGATGTGCACAGCTCGAGGTCTGCTCTTCAACTGCTCTCAGAGCCCAATTTCAAGGCCCTTTTATACCCTTTCTGCTCACGTGACTTGAAAAGCTCCACGCTGATTGGCTGCCTCAGGAGTGACGTCACAATTATGCAAAAACTCAACCGTTAACCGAGAGGTGTCCGTCTCCGGCTCAACCGGCTTCTCCGGGTTTTTCCGGCTCCCTTTCAACTGCTTCTCCGAGCGAAGTATCTGCATTTTTGAAGTATCTCTGCCATCAGGAGGGTTGAATAGAGTCTCAGCCAGTTGAATCTGCCTGCCAGACGAACATCTAGACTGCGAGTTGGGCGTTTCCGCCATCTGTACTGCTTCGTCAACTGCATATCTGCTCACTGGTATTACTGCTTGTCGACACTGGAAACTGCATACATTCTTGTCCAGAAGGAGGGCCCTTCCTATCTGGAATGATGTTTCACCACTTCTGTCGATCTGCAGCCGGTTTGCTGTCTCTGATAAGTGGAAACTCCGGTAGGTTGTCTACAGCCGGAAAACTTTTCCGTCTTAATTCACTGAATACGGAAGACGTGTGACTGCTTCTCTGGAGATACTAGACCGCTAACCCAGGTTCTTCTGGACCCCTGGCCGCTACCCTGGACTGGTTGACTACGCACTCAACCCAGTCAGAACCTCTAGGATGTCTCTATCCGGTCTCTGCACCGCATTCCGCTCTGCTTCCTTTCTCCGCCCTGTTTCTGGAACCAGCACTTGCTCACTGTTCCGACTTCTTGCGGTCGCTCTCTGCCGGAACTCAACGTTTTACCAGGGTCTCGGCTATCTCCTTCTCCTGCTCTACAGCTCACTCCGTCTTCTCATATTTCTGCGTCCTCTGCAGCTTTACTCCGAGTCCGTATCCGACTCAGAGACCGTCTGTTCCATCTCCGGAACACTACTCTGCTTCGGCGGCTCCGTCTGCCTCCAGGAATCCGCCATTCTCCGCTTCATCCATCTCGGATGCTTGACACCATTATACGGTTTCAGCAAATCGAAGTGAACCACCTTCTGCCGAGTTTCACTCTCTGCAATCTCGTAGGTCATGTCGGTAAATCTGCTCAGCACTAGCTTTGGACCGCTCCACTTCCTCTGCAACTTGGGTGCCTTGCCCTTCTTCCGTGTTTTGACCGCCATCCACACTCGGTCTCCTGGCTGGAACTGATTGTCGACCTTCCTCCGGTCGTACAGCTTCTTCTGCCGTTCCATCTCTCTGCCAGATTTCGCTCGAACCGCCTTGTATACTGCTTCTAGTCGCTCCCGGAGCTGACTGCCATACTGTGTTACTTCTGCTGTCGATTCTCCCGGCGGCCTGCCAATCAGTAACTCTACCGGAGTGTTGACTTCTCTGCCCAGCATCAGCAAATTGGGGCTCTGCCCGGTTGTCTCCTGCGGGGTACTCCGGTAAGCTGCCATCGCCAACAGAACTAGCTGATCCCAGTTGGTCTGCCGCTCGCTTACGTACAGGCTCAGGATCTGCTGCAGCGTCCGGTTGAATCGCTCAATGAAACCGTCCGACTGAGGTCGGAAAGCGGTTGTCCGTGTCTTGTGAATCCCCAGGATTCTGCAAACATTTCTCAGCAAGTCTCCATCGGGATACCGTACCGCGCTGCAAACTGGTTGACGAATATGTCCGCAACCGTCACCGCTTCCTGATTCGGCATCGGGTAAGCCTCTACCCACTTGGTGAAGTAATCACCGATTACTAAGATGTACCGGTTCCCCCGGGTGGATTTAGGTAACAGACCCATCACGTCCATTGCCACACTCTCCATGGGCGCTCCAACCCGGTATTTCTGCATCGGAGATCGTTTCAAGTTCTGCATACTGTAACGGGTTTGCACCCTTCTGCGGCGGGTGAGCAGAAGGGAGGTGCGTGAGTTGTTATTTAACCGAAGCTGAAACGGTAAAACTCCGGGAAACTGCTACTGCTGTACGGTTGAACTCCGGCTAGAAGTCTCTAAGGTTGGTAGCGTGGTCTGGAATGGACCTCTTAACCGTTGTTCGACTGCTAATCTGCAACTGCACCTGTAAAGTAAGGATCCGGAGGCGTTTCCGTCTCCGGGTACTGCAACTGCTCCGTCGGGAAACCGCTTTACTGCAACAGCTCCGTCGTTTTCCGTCTTACTGCAAACTGCGACTACGCCTGGAATAAAGAATCCGGGAACGTTGCCGTTTCCGAATACTGCAACCGCTCTGCCAGGTTCCGCCGCACTGCAATCTGCTCCGGTTGGCTCCGCCTCACCGCAACCTGCGACTGCACCTGAAATGGAGTATCTCGGAAGTGTTCCCACTTCCGGTTACCGCAACCGCTCCGTCAGGTACTGCCTCTGCAACTACGTCGTCCGGTACCGCCTCTGCAACTGCTTCGTCGTTCCCGTCTCTGCAACTGCTCCGTCCGATACCGCCTCCGTAGTTGCTCCGTTGAATTCCACCTCCGTCTCCGTCTCCGTCTCCTTCCTCGGTGATCTGGGTTCTTAGATCACCCTAAGACGTCGTTACAACTTGGTCTTAACCGACTGTAGTCTTATCTCCCTTTACTCCGTATTACTGTCTTTTCCGGTGAACTAACTTTATTATAACTTCCAGTTCCCTAACGAACACGGAAAAACAACTCGGTTGAAGTTTTCATGTTTATTTTCCAAGTGCACAGTCGGAAGACTTAACTGCTATCATCTGGATGACTCTATCCGGAACAAGGGAGTACTCTGCTATGGGAGAAGGGGTCTGCACAGGTCGACGTCAGGACACCAACTCCGCCGTCCGCTGTGAAGCAGGGGCTTTTATAGACCTGAGACCCACGTCACGTGACCAACCTATTGTGACGTCATAGTCCGCCAAAACACTGATATTTTCCGGATTTCTAAAAACACTCTAGAACCAATCAGTGGCTGACACGTCACCTTTTAAACCGAAAACGAGGCTGATCACATGACCTTCCGGAAATAACGTCATTACGTTTTTGTACTCCATTGTTCCGGTTCCGTGTCCGGTTCCGTCTCCGGTTCCGGCTCCGTCTCCGGCTTTACCGACATCATAAATTACTAAGTTCCGAGACGGAAAACCTTTAAAACATTAACAATACGGAACCGTATGAACCTTTAAACACATATACATTTTAATAAACGGTTATTTAACCATAATATCACAAAACACTAACAGAATTACCTAGGGGAAACCTTTTGGGTACGCCCCAAAACCGTTACAATACTTCTTGACGCACATTCGTCACAGCTCAGCACCCACTGCTTTATGTCCCGCATCATAGCCGGCCAGAAATACCACCTCCGAATGCTAGCCGCCATCCTTCTGCTTCCGAGGTGTCCTCCCATCCGGCTCTGATGGGCCAGACGGAAAATCTCCTGTCTCAGCTCCTTCGGGGTTATTAACTGCATTCGGCTGGTTCCTTCTGCCGTTTTCCATTTCCGGTAGACTACTCCGTCGACTTTGAGCAAGGTCTTCCGCATCCCGTACAGCACTTTCTCCTCGCTGCTCATGCTGGAAAAGTCTGCACTGCCAGCTGTACCGCTCCCGTCGATCAGCGACGTCACCAGTGGGTACCAAGGTTCTGCTTGCTGCATTCTCCGCAAATCATCTGGTCGATATTTCTGCCCCAGCACAGTATCCTGGTCCGCATTTTCCGCCAGCCTAATCTGCTCTGCAACCGCATCCGCTTTTCCTGGAACTGCCTTCTCTGTCACCGCAACCGGCTTCCGGGACGCTGCTTTCTCCGTCACCGCAACCGCAACCGGCTTCCGGGACGCTGCTTTCTTCGTCTCCGCAACCGCATCCGGCTTCTGGGACGCTGCTTCCTCCGTCACCGCAACCGCAACCGGCTTCCGGGACGCTGCTTTCTCCGCTACTGCAACCGCCTTCCTTGGGACTGCTTCCTCCGTCAGTTCTGCTTCTCCGCCCGATCTCCGTGACCGCTTCCGGTGTCCCCCCTTCCTTGGCTTGGGCTGAGGAATTTCTTCACTTCGTGTCTGCCGGATCCTTTCTCCGTAGTTCCAGGCGTCTATCTTGGCTTGTTTCCAGTCGATTTTTCCGCATTGGCTGAATGGGGATCTGGACAAGGCATCTGCGATATTATGGATTCGCCCCGGACGATGTTCGATGTCGAAATGAAACTCACTCAGGAGCTCAATCCACCGGGCTACCTGCCCCTGGGGCTCCTTGAAATTCATAAGCCAGGTAAGGCTGCCATGATCTGTGCGAAGAAGGAAGTGTCGTCCCAGCAAGTACTGCTTATTCTTCTGTACCGCAAACACAACCGCCAGGAGCTCCTTCCGGGTGACACAGTATCTCCGTTCTTCTTTGGTTAGGCTGCGGCTCAAGTAGGTTATCACCCGCTCCTGGTTGCCCTGCTTCTGGGACAGTACTGCTCCCAGCCCTGTGTCACTGGCGTCCGTGTCCAGGATATATCGGCCTTGCTCCCTTGGGTACCCGAGTATCGGTGCTGATACTAGGCGGTTCTTCAGCTCTGCAAATGCCTGCTCTTGCTCCGTCTGCCACCGGAACTGCACCCCTTTTTCCGTCAAGTGATTCAGCGGCGCTGCAATTTCGGAGAACTTCGGCATGAACTTCCCGTAATAATAGCAAAGTCCCAGAAAACTGCGCAGCTCCGTCAGGTTGGTGGGTGTCCGCCACTTCCGTACTGCCTCCGTTTTTGCTGGGTCGGTGCGGATACCGTCTCTGCCGACTATGTGACCTAGGAAAGACACCTCCGGCTGGAAGAACTTGCATTTTGACGGTTTGACTTTTAGGTCTGCCTCTCTCAGCTTGCTGAACACCTCCTGAAGATCACGGATGTGATCCTCCAGGGTCTTGCTGTAGACTATGATGTCGTCCAGATATATGAGGCAGGTCTTCCAGGACAATCCGCCTAGCACCTTCTCCATCAACCGCTCGAACGTACCCGGAGCATTGCACAAGCCGAAACTCATTACTTTGAACTGGTAAAGGCCGCCAGGAACACAGAAGGCCGACTTTTTCCGGGCGTCTTCATCCATCCCGACCTGCCAGTAGCCACTGGTCAGGTCGAGAGTGGAGAACCATTTGGCGTCTGCACAGGCTGCTATGGTGTCGTCTATTCTCGGCAACGGATAAGCATCTTTCTCCGTGACTGCATTTAACCGCCGATAATCGACACAGAACCGGGTGGTCCCATCCTTTTTCTTCACGAGAACAATCGGGGAAGCCCACGGACTGCTACTTTCTTCAATGACGTTCTTGTCTTTCATCTCCTGAATCAGACTGCTCACCAGCTCTCTCTTGTCTGGCGGAATTCGCCTGGTTGGCTGCTTAATCGGCCGGTGACTGCCCGTGTTTATCTGATGTTGTACCTCGTTGGTCTGCCCCAGTTCTCCGGCATCATTACTGAAGATCGGCTTATTCCGAAATAGGAGGTCGGTTACTCTCTCGCGGAAATGACTCGGCACTGCATCCTGGGTCTGCTCTGCTAACTGCCGCAGCTTCTCGTACCCGCTCCAATTCCGCCCGGCCTCCGACTCCGTGGAAATCTGCACCTTCCTGCTCCGCTCCGCCAACGGCACAACACTGCAACCGGCTGCTAAGGTGGTCATCGTCGCCAACTGCGCTCCTTTCTTGATGATTACCGGCTCCGCCATCACATTGATCACTCGAACCGGGACTGTTCCTTGCTTTATCCAGGATAAAGTTCTCCCGATCAGCCAAGGTCTCTTCTCAGTAGGCTCCTGTGGCATTTCTAGTACTCCTTCTGCTTCCCGGACACTCTCTGCTTGTCCTATAATCAGCTGTTCCGTTTCCGGCGGAATTTGGTAATCTGCTACAGCGTTGATCGGAAACGGCTCCCTGGTCTGCTCGAACATGGTGAGGAACACCTCCTGGCTGCCCATCTGCTTGGTCATTCGGTCGAAATTTATGCCGGAAATCCGGGAACGGATGAAATCCATACCCAGTATTCCTTCGTCTTCACAGTCTGCAATCTCGAATGTCACGGTCTCAGCTACTCCTGCGATGTTGAGTGGGAGTTCTTTCCGGCCATGCGTCCATATGTTACTTCCGTCAACCATCGAAAGACGAATCGGCGACCGCTTCAGCTTCATTCCGGGCTTCCGGATCCGTTCCCAGGTTTGTAGGTTGAGCATTGTGACAGTGCTGCCAGTGTCGATTATCAGCGTTACTGGCTCTCCGCATACTCTGGCTGTCACACACATGCCCACCTCGCCCCTGGGACCGGGTCCGTGAACCACCTGCCGGTTATGGGGGTGTCCTCTCTTCCGGGTCCCCGATTTCCCCTTTTCCGCGACCCGCTCTAGTTTTCCGGCTGCTGCTGCTGCTGTCGTGGCTGCTGCAGTTGTTGCTGCTGCTGCGGCTGCTGCTGCTGCTGTTGTCGCGGCGACTGCTGCTGTTGTGGTTGACGCCGCTGCTGCTGCTGCTTCGGCTGCCTACAGTCTCGGGCAAAATGCCCTTTTCGGCCACAGTTGAAGCATTCTAAATCCGCTCGGGAACTGCGCTGCTGCTGCTGCCGGCTAACCGCTTCCTTGACCTGAGTCATCAGATCCGCCAACTGCTGCTGAGTCTGCTCGGCTTGCTTCCGCAATTCGTTCACCTGCTGGCTCCACTCCGGCTCCGTGTTCAGCTGCCTCGTCCGGTGTCGCTCCGCTGGTCTGCTGTTGTCCGTCTTCATAATACTCTCATACTCGGTAGCGAAAGCCAGGGCCTGCGACAGCGTTTCCGGGTGGCTTTTCAATACCGACAACCGCATATCTCGGTTAGTCAGACTGTTGCAGAAATGCATCTTCATGAGCACTTCTGTTGTTGCCGGATCTGCTTTTGGGTAAGCTAGCCTCCTCTTGCTCCGTATGTCTCTGGCCAGCTCGGACAGCTCCTCCTCCGGCTGCAATTTCCGCGTCTGCAATTCCGCCTGGAAAACAAATGTTTTCTCCCCCGGACAAAACTGCTGTTTTAATGCCGCCACAACCGTATCAAAGCTGCGTCTCTGCTCCGCGGACAGATCCAGTAGTATGCTGCGGGCGTTACCCCTCAGACTGACACATAAGTTCAGCGCCTTTTCCTCTGCTGTCCAACGGTAGTACCGAGCGTATTCAAGGAGGTGAGCCTCATACTCCGGCCACGGATCAGTTCCGTCGTATGTCATTAATCTGGCTACTCCTGCCCTTGGTGCTGGTTGTTGTACTGCTTCTGCCTGCTGCTGCTTTCCGGTTACTGCCAGGTGCTGCTGAAACACCTCCATTTGGGTCGCCAATAATCTGGTCAGGTTGTCGACTAAATTCTCTCCGCCTTCCGGTTCCGCATCCGGTTCCCGATCGCCAGCCTGGTCCGGAAAGTTAATTTCCGCCTCTGCTAACTGCTCTGCAGGCTGTACTCCTTGAGGAACCCGAAGGGGCTCTTCTGCAACTGCTTTCTGCATTTCCGGCTGCAACAGCTTTCGCTCGGCAGGACGAACTGTTTCCTTTTCCGCAACCGGCATCTGCAACGGCTCAGCTCCTACTGCTCCTACAGGCTGCTCCGTGTCCGACACGGCTGCCTTCAGCTGCTGTTCCGCCAATTTGCCCCGTCTAGTAGTCATACTGCAGATGATCCCACCGCTGCCATCAAAAAGTTGTAACGGGTTTGCACCCTTCTGTGACGTCTTGATGAACCGGTTTTCTTGGGAGGTGGGTGAGTTGTTATTTAACCAGAGCTGAAACGGTGAAACTCCGGGAAACTGCTACTGCTGTACGGTTGAACTCCGGCTAGAAGTCTCTGAAGGTTGGTAGCGTGGTCTGGAATGGACCTCTTAACCGTTGTCCGACTGCCAATCTGCAACTGCACCTGTAAAGTAAGAATCCGGAGGCGTTTCCGTCTCCGAATACTGCAACTGCTCCGTCGGGATACCCCTTTACTGCAACAGCTCCGTCGTTTTCCGCCTTACTGCAAACTGCGACTGCACCTGGAATAGAGAATCCGGGAACGTTGCCGTTTCCGAATACTGCAACCGCTCTGCCAGGTTCCGCCTCACTGCAAACTGCTCCGGTTGGCTCCGCCTCACCGCAACCTGCGACTGCACCTGAAATGGAGTATCTCGGAAGTGTTCTCACTTCCGGTTACCGCAACCGCTCCGTCAGGTACTGCCTCTGCAACTCCGTCGTCCGGTACCGCCTCTGCAACTGCTTCGTCGTTCCCGTCTCTGCAACTGCTCCGTCCGATACCGCCTCCGTAGTTGCTCCGTTGAATTCCACCTCCGTCTCCGTCTCCGTCTCCTTCCTTGGTGATCTGGGTTCTTGGATCACCCTAAGACGTCGTTACAACTTGGTCTTAACCGACTGTGGTCTTATCTCCCTTTACTCCGTATTACTTTCTTTTCCGGTGAACTAACTTTATTATAACTTCCAGTTCCCTAACGAACACGGAAAAACAACTCGGTTGAAGTTTTCATGTTTATTTTCCAAGTGCACAGTCGGAAGACTTAACTGCTATCATCTGGATGACTCTATCCGGAACAAGGGAGTACTCTGCTATGGGAGAAGGGGTCTGCACAGGTCGACGTCAGGACACCAACTCCGCCGTCCGCTGTGAAGCGGGGGCTTTAATAGACCTGAGACCCACGTCACGTGACCAACCTATTGTGACGTCAAAGTCCGCCAAAACACTGATATTTTCCGGATTTCTAAAAACACTCTAGAACCAATCAGTGGCTGACACGTCACCTTTTAAACCGAAAACGAGGCTGATCACATGACTTTCCGGAAATAACGTCATTACGTTTTTGTACTCCATTGTTCCGGCTCCGTCTCCGGTTCCGTCTCCGTCTCCGGATCCGTCTCCGGCTTTACCAACATCACAAATATACCAAGTTCCGAGACGGAAAACCTTTTAAACATTAACAATACGGAACCGTATGAACCTTTAAACACATATACATTGTAATAAACGCTTATTTAACCATAATATCACAAAACACTAACCGAATTACCTAGGGGAAACTTTTGGGTACGCCCCAAAACCGTTACAATACTTTTTTGGGGCCTTACAGCTTATGAATCGATTGTGTACATATAAGAAATTATAAGTGCTGAATATTCTTATGACATTGAACTTGACTGTTAAGCTTATTTTCAAGGTCAGAGCACAAAATGGCTAAAATCTTGCTTATTATCGACTTCACTGCTGAGAAATCACTTGTGAACATATAGGAAAAGATATATGAACTGCATAACCTTTAATTTAAACTTTTACTTCATTTTCCATGTCACATGACAAAATTGTTAACATCTCTTTGACTACTGAATTAACGTAAAGCTTAGCAATCAACTGTGGACATCATGTATGTTGAATATTATATATGCTGAATATTCCCGTGACCTTGAATGTGATCAGTGACCTTATTTTAAAGGGACAAAGATGGCACATGAGACAAAATGGCTAATATCTAAAATATTAAACATATTGTTCAGCAACCTTGGGCTTATTTTGTTGTTGAGGAAGTTTGATATACCATATACCAAAATGATTCGAAGCCATCATTTGTGCTTGGCGTCTAGTTTATTACGTCTCTGTGTAAATAAAACATATCACTATATCATCAAATAGTTGGAAGAACTTACTTTGAGACCCTTACCAACAATTGGTTGTAGGCCTTCTTATGTCTTCAGACAATGACATGATCAGAACTTTTTATTACAGACATAAAGTGAATAATGAGTATATTATTTTTGTTACAGATATACAGCAATTACGATTCACAAGTGCGAAACATTTCGGACGACTTACACGAGGCAAGAATTGCTGTCCCATTGCAAGAAGGTGAATTTCCTCAAGCCAGATGTGCATGTGTGTGTTGTTTCATCTTATGTATTGACTATAATAACTCGTCATATTCCTTGATTAACTGTATTGAGAGACTTGTTCCAGATTACTGTTAAAGTATTGTGTTGAATGTGCTATACATCTGAATAGATTTGATTGGGGGTATTGCTATACACGGATGATATATCCACAGAAATTTCCAGACCAGCTGATCCGAAGTCTTCTGGTAGTGAACACGCCCGTCCAGAGGAAGACGAAGTACGTTATGTAGCTTAGCTACATCTTCAGTTTGCATGAAAATCCAGGGTGATCAAGAAGAATAGACCGTTCAAGGTTCACTGAAGTGTGAGCCATTATACATTACATTCATCTGCAGTGCTCGACACATCCAGAGTATACTTTAGAACTGTGTACAATATCCAGAAGAATTACCTGTTAAAATTCCGGAATTTGGTAGAAATTATGAGACTCAAAAATGGGAGAAAGTTAATCAAGTTCTCAGTTGACCATTTCCAGTTGAGTAGACCCTCTTCAAATTGGACACCAATAGAACCCATTCAGTCTGACATATATGTCGACCAATGAACGAAATCGTGATGGAATCAATGGAAAATTTGGAACGATTAAGTTTTGGATATGATAAAGCCACAAATAAATTCAAAGCGACACCCGTATACTTGGGGACAGGCAGTGTGCAATTTATGATTGTTGATCCTATATGACTGGGTTATTACTATTTCATTAATCTGCTGTGAACTCATTCATATGCACAAACGAATGGAAACGAAGAAATCCATTACTTCATATTTACGTACGAACGGAGACGAAGACGTCTACTGCACTGTTACTTCATAAAATTATCAATTTGCTTTACCTGATCCTCTAAAAATGTACCGAGTGAATATAGAAATCAGTGAATTGGAAACTGCATGAGCGGAATACTAATGCACCTTGTTGACATTTGATCGTTAGCTGACCAATTAAAAACGAAAATTATATAAACCGTATCATATTTTGTGTTACCAAGCAATTTTCAATTCAATAATACAATGTACCATGGCTGCAGGACATTTACCAATTTGATTCCGAGCATGGATCTGTAACCAAGTCAAAAGTGTTGGCTGACAAGCAGAATATTTCAAGCCATGAAGATTCACAAGTGGTGAGTGAACAATGCTTCTATTTAATGCAAATACTGAATGAATCACTAACAGCAAAATCTCAGCAGCAAATATCTACAAAGGAATAGCTGAAGGTTAGTCTATTCCGTGCACGTTCGTGGTTAGGTTAATAATAGTGGAGTTAATATTTAAAAACAGAAAGAAAGCTGTGTTTATTTATTTTCAGCACATGTTTCCATTGTCATGGGTAATAGAGTGATGTGACACCAGATGAAATAAAGTTTCTTGTAATAATGGCATATTTGTGAGAACGTGTATATATCTAAAATATATATTGTCTGGTAAGCTTTCTTAGCCCTTGAGCCAATTGTTTTATGTAGGATACAAGCACGCACTGTCCAGAATCTACGTCTCAGTCTGTGCTGATCTCAGAGTCAGCTGCCGTGGAAGGACACCTCAGCCGGCCTGAACACAGCTGCAGTCGGCAAAACGAGGCGTCAACCGTAGTGAGTACAGTCGGTGTATTTTGATTCCTAATTTTGTTCCGTGAAGAAGTGAATAAGTATTTGCATTTTTTTAGGTTACCGGACCTATTGTCATGGCATTGCGGTCGGCATCCGTCGTCCGTTCACATTTTTATCTTTAAAGTGTACAGCCCGATTTTTCTGAAAAATTGGGGGAGATACCTTAGAATAATCAAAGAAGGAGGTATTTTTTATCTATTTATTTTGTTCTTCTTAAAATGGCCTTTTTCGTCAAAAAACGCTCAATTTTAAACTTTGATGGCCATTTTCTCAAAATCTGATCGGTTTTGAATTTTTTTGTTCAAAGAGATTCCTCGTATGTTCCTTTCTGACGTGTATAAGTTTTGTTGCCCTTGAATCGCCGGTCTCCGTGTGGCGGCCATTTTGAATGTGTGAGGTTTCAGGGAAAAAAAATTTGTTTGCCCCAATTGCAATACTATCCATTTTGGGCCATTTTTAGGCAAATGATAAATTTTTGACTTTTTCGGCACTTTTTTCTTCATAATGGGAGCTGCCATGATTGTACTCATAGAACGCCTGAAGATAGAGCTTAAATATCGACATTTTCAGATAGGAAGTCATATATGGCGATTTGTGAGGTGACCTCGAATTTGACCTTATGACCTTGAAAGGTCAAAACAGCCATTCTTGGGTCAAAAGATGCCCAAATTTGCCTTAAGCTTATGTAACGGGTTTACACCCTTCTGTGACGTCTTGATAAACCGGTTTTCTAGGGAGGTGGGCGAGTTGTTATTTAACCGGAGCTGAAACGGTAAAACTCCGGGAAACTGCTACTGCTGTACGGTTGAACTCCGGCTAGAAGTCTCTAAGGTTGGTAGCGTGGTCTGGAATGGACCTCTTAACCGTTGTCCGACTGCTAATCTGCAACTGCACCTGTAAAGTAAGGATCCGGAGGCGTTTCCGTCTCCGGGTACTGCAACTGCTCCGTCGGGATACCGCTTTACTGCAACAGCTCCGTCGTTTTCCGTCTTACTGCAAACTGCGACTGCGCCTGGAATAGAGAATCCGGGAACGTTGCCGTTTCCGAATACTGCAACCGCTCTGCCAGGTTCCGCCGCACTGCAATCTGCTCCGGTTGGCTCCGCCTCACCGCAACCTGCGACTGCACCTGAAATGGAGTATCTCGGAAGTGTTCTCACTTCCGGTTACCGCAACCGCTCCGTCAGGCACTGCCTCTGCAACTCCGTCGTCCGGTACCGCCTCTGCAACTGCTTTGTCGTTCCCGTCTCCGCAACTGCTCTGTCCGATACCGCCTCCGTAGTTGCTCCGTTGAATTCCACCTCCGTCTCCGTCTCCGTCTCCTTCCTCGGTGATCTGGGTTCTTAGATCACCCTAAGACGTCGTTACAACTTGGTCTTAACCGACTGTGGTCTTATCTCCCTTCACTCCGTATTTCTTTCTTTTCCGGTGAACTAACTTTATTATAAATTCCAGTTCCCTAACGAACACGGAAAAACAACTCGGTTGAAGTTTTCATGTTTATTTTCCAAGTGCACAGTCGGAAGACTTAACTGCTATCATCTGGATGACTCTATCCGGAACAAGGGAGTACTCTGCTATGGGAGAAGGGGTCTGCACAGGTCGACGTCAGGACACCAACTCCGCCGTCCGCTGTGAAGCGGGGGCTTTTATAGACCTGAGACCCACGTCACGTGACCAACCTATTGTGACGTCATAGTCCGCCAAAACACTGATATTTTCCGGATTTCTGAAAACACTCTAGAACCAATCAGTGGCTGACACGTCACCTTTTAAACCGAAAACGAGGCTGATCACATGACTTTCCGGAAATAACGTCATTACGTTTTTGTACTCCATTGTTCCGGCTCCGTCTCCGGTTCCGTCTCCGGTTCCGGCTCCGTCTCCGGCTTTACCAACATCATAAATTACTAAGTTCCGAGACGGAAAACCTTTAAAACATTAACAATACGGAACCGTATGAACCTTTAAACACATATACATTTTAATAAACGGTTATTTAACCATAATATCACAAAACACTAACAGAATTACCTAGGGGAAACTTTTGGGTACGCCCCAAAACCGTTACACTTACATTAGGAACATAAGGAAGTCGCATATGGAACAACTAATGATGACCTTGATCTTGACGTCGTATGACCTTGAGTGCTAAATATGTGACATGAAATTCGTGAAGTGGCCTCTGAGGTTAAAACACTTGCACACACAGGTTAGGATTGTGTATAAGCCTATTGAAAGTCATTTATAAATGGCACATGTTTTGGTGACCTTGAACTTGACCTTAAATATCTCAAAATCTTGCCTGACCTGACATGTGTAAATTGGCCTCTAAAGACGAAATACTTGTTGATAAAGTTTATATGATTATATAAATGTAACGTTGTTCAGTATTTGGTGGACTTGTATCAATTTCCTCGACCTTGCAGTCGTACTGAAGTAGGCCTATGAGCATGCCTTCAGTCCTAATTGCTCTTTCCCTGTACCCAAGTTTAAAACATGGATCACTTCTGTGTGAGTGGATGGCCTCCACAGAAACAAAATGCTATACATGTCTAAAACAAAAGTTTTTATATGTGAAGAAAGAAGCTGCAAAATAGGGAGCAATCATCATTTTAATACAACGTTGTCTTTAAAAACCAAAATCGTTTCTAGTTTTGTTATGTGCGTAGAACTTCCTGTCCAAGGTTGTCCGAAATAGGTCCATTAATTTTCATTGAACTCATGATTCTGAGCATATTCCGGGAGTTTGTCGTGGTTATGGAAAATGATGTGGGGACCTAGAAATTCCATGATTGGGCTAAAAATGAAAATGTGGAAGATTCTATTTAGTACATGCATGCCAAATTATACATTCACAACGAGACAATCAGAGATTGCAGACCCTCGCCCTTCAGATTTAGTCACTAAAATTAAAGCTAATAACCTTTGTATTTTCAATGTGGGCGATAATCAGGGATTATGGTCATACGACAATTGGTCATATATCAAATGGTCGGTAATTAGCCATAGAAAAATCATGGGAGAATTAATCATTGATAAAAGTAGAGTTCCTGCGATTTCTCTATTTTGACCACATTCTCGACCACAGAATGAATTCTTGACACTAACTTTCCAAACTTTGCAGACTCACCCATATTTATATTGCGTAAAATATTCTATTGAATATCTTCAGTGGTTTCTGAATTATTACTACTTGTAATATTATGAATCGGTAATTTCAGCTGATGACCCTTACATTCTCGACCTTGGGCGATAATGGGGAATTTTGATCGTACGACCATTGGTCATATAGCAAATGATGGAGAATTGATCACAGAAAAATACAAAAATATTAGGGAAAATTAATCATGTATATAAACGGAGTTATTGCAACTTTTCGATTTTGACCTCTTCTGTGACCTTGGCCTCATAGTTCAATATTAAACTGTGAAATTTCACCGTAATGTTTATATTATCAAGGCACATTTTATGAACGAAAACGGTTTAAATAGATTGATAACTGGCTTCACAATATGGTCTCGAATCTCAGAACACTCACAAGTCATAGAATCGTGACCCCAAATTTTTGACCTGAGGCGATAATTGAGAGTTTTTGTCTTAAGCCATCGGTTGTACGCCATACGATTGGGAATTGGCCAAAGAAAAATACAAAAATAGGTGGAAAATGTAATATTGATTAGAACCGGAGTTATAGCCAATTATGTGATTTTCTTTTTTCCGTTTCCATGGCAACCGTTTTCACCCGATTTTGGCAAAATTTGAAAGGGACTGAGCCACTACCATATCACTCCAGCCCTATAAATTTCAAATCGATCGGACCGTTTGCCTTTGAGTTATGAGCGCAGACATTTGCACTGAAACGTCGCTGGCCAAAAATAACCGAAATCGTGACCCGCAGTTTTTCGACACTGGGCGATAATAGAGACTTTTCGTCGTACGACCATCAATCGTAGACCACACGATCGGGAATTGGCCAAAGAAAAATACAAAAATAGTTGGAGAAATTAATATCAAGTAGAACCGGAGTTAGAGCCAATTATGTGATTTTATTTTTCCCGTTGCCATGGCAACCGTTTTCACCCGATTTTGGCAACATTTGACAGGGACTGAGCTACTACCATAACACTCCAGCCTTGTAAATTTCAAATCGATCGGACAGTGTGTCTTCGAGTTATGAGCGCAGACATTTGCACTGAAACGTCGCTGGCCAAAAATAACCGAATTCGTGACCCCCAATTTTTCGACATCGGGCGATTATGGAGACTTTTCGTTGTGCGACCATCAATCGTACACCGAACGATCGGGAATTGACCAAAGAAAAATACAAAAATAGTTGGATACATTAATATCAAGGAGAACCGGAGTTAGAGCCAATTATGTGCTTTTCTTTTTTCCGTTGCCATGGCAACCGTTTTCACCCGATTTTGGCAAAATTTGAAATGGATTGAGCCACTATCATAGCACTCCAGCCCTATAAATTTCAAATCGATCGGACCGTTTGCCTTTGAGTTATGAGCACAGAAATTTGCACTGAAACGTCGCTGGCTGAAATCGTGACCCCCGATTTTTCGACATTGGGCGATAATGGAGACTTTTCGTCGTACGACCATCGGTCGTACACCATAGGATCGGGAATTGGCCAGAGAAAACTACAAAATTAGTTTGAAAAATTAATACTGATTAGAACTAGAGTTATAGCCAAATATGTGATTTTCACATTTTTCGTTGCCATGGCAACACTTTTTATTCGATTCTGACAAAAAATGAGGAGGACCGAGCCACGGTGATACTGCTTCATTCCTATGAATTTCAGGTAGATCGGACCATTTGTTTTCGAGTTATGCGAGTTACGGACAGACCCAATTACATTACCCTCTGCCCCTATCGGGGCGAGGGTAATAATATGAGTAAAAACGTTGAAACGAGTTTTAGGATCAAATAATAGATTATGTAGATGTTACTGTACATGTACAAGGAACGTAGCATATATATTATCCAAAGGAAAGATGGACCCAAACATACAATTGCACACAACTTGTTTGTAATGCACGTTGATGCACGTTGCAAATACGAATACTAAATTTATTGCCAATTTATTGTCAGTTCTCTATTAATGTTGAAGTCAGTATTATGAAATTTTTGTTTTCAGTTGACAGAAACAAAAATTCGTAGTTTTTACAGTAGGCCTACACGAGTAAACTCGTGCTCCGTGAATGGACCCGTGCGAAATAAATTTTAGTGTAATCCATTGTATTGTCCAACAAGTATATCGGTCGATCACCCTCTGGAAGGGACGGGAGAATATTGTGGTGCTGAATTCACTCTTGTTTGCTAGAATCAGTCAGACGAATCCCACTGAATCCCAGCTACTGGGAGTATTTATATTCACACATGAAAAGACCAGCGGGCCGGAAAGCATCTACAGTTGCTGTCATATATAAACCATTCCCTGTAGTTATTGTTTTTCTACCTCTAGGACACTTACGAACCTGCACCAGCATCTAAATTTCCGTACAAAGAAATGATACACCCCGGCTCCGCCAAACCCAGTTCAAGTTCACAATATATAGATCCCGATGTGGTGTTGTGCACATTGCTGATATTAATTTGCAAACAAACTTTATGTATGAGGGATATTCATAAAGCACAGTCAGCTTGCGTGTTTATGAAAATAAAATGTGTACATGCTAAGTAAATGTGTGTTCGTCTTATTTTCGTCGCTCCAAAAAGCTTATCCGTTGACAGCAATTTCCATGATAATTTATATTATTAATATCTTGCAAATGTTAGGTTGAAATGAATGTAACATATCACAACAGTCAATCCTTACCTGTACAACGCACTAATTTCATTTCCTGGTCCCCTTTTTGCTCCCAGATCCGTGTGTGGACTCGAGTGGTGGAGAATCAATTACGAGATGTGTGCTGGGAGAATGAGGAAGAGGACGCGACTATCCTTTATACAACACGGAGCTCTGTCATGTGGCTGTCTGTGATGGGGCAGGTGCTCTCTGTATCCCTGGACACCACACACATGTCTAAGCCATGGTCTGTGTCGTGTAGCCCTGACGGGGAGTGGGCGGTGGTGACGGACCGTGTCTCCCCTGGCTCATGGACAACATACCGCCGTCAGGCCCGGGGGCTGTACAGACGTCACAGCACTCATCGAGTGGACGGGAAACCTCGCTCAGCTCGCCTCACACCACAGGGCCATGTGGCTGTGCTAGTGCAGAAGGTGGGGGTATTATCAGAGTAGTATCGTTAAACCAATCTCATAGTTTCGTTGTATAGAGCAAAATTGTCATCTACTAAATATCAAATCAAATATTTTATTGCACCAGAGAGAAATAAGTACCTGGGAATCATTTGGGTGTATTGATATTAACAGCATATCATATATACAACTTCATATGCATCCCGAGATACGGATGTAAAATATTGGGATGCAATGGTTTTTCAGGAATGATATACCAGATGGACACCAGATGTGGAAACGAGATAATAATTGGTGGATATGAGTTGATACATACACCATATCAATTCCCATTGCGGTGTGGGCATTCATAGTCATTAATTATTATTACAGTCACTTCCCTGGAGAAAGAATGTGTTACGGCTGTACAGCAGCATCACAGACCCCCAGCAGCTGTGGAAGCGGTCTGTCTCTGTCTCCGTGTCTCCGTGGCACTCCTCCCCAGGCGTCATGTCCGTGTCTACAGACGGCGACATCCTTGTGTGTGGGATGAAGGGTGTTGATCAGTACAGTGCTACTGACGGGACACACGTCACCACCCTCGTTTACCTTCACAGCCTAAGACGCCCCAGTGCTGTGTGTGCGGCGTCGTCCGGCTGTGTGTGTGTTGGGTGCACGGACGGGTCCGTGTGGCTGATCACAAACACAGGAGGACGGAAGGTGATTGATGGAGGAGGTGGGATGGTGTGGAGTCTGGCCATCCACGGGGACACACAGCTGGCCGTGGGTACAGAGGGAGGACTGCATCTGTACAAGGTAAAGGCTCTACATTTGGAGTTGGTATACGACATTCATCACAACACTGAAACTAACGCTTTGGTGGGTCCTACACATGCACGTGATAGCGGATGTAGACCATTCCTCTGAATTTCTGTGTTTGAACAATCAAGAATGGCCGATAAAATACATGCAAGTTAATGTTCTGATGAATGCCATTTGGCTGGGGCATTCATTACAATTTCCCAGATAGCAACAATATATTATATATTGTGGTCGGTATGGTCATGTGCGAGTATGCTGAACATGACTATGTATATGTATAATATACACATTATACACATCCAGCATTATAACTAGTTACTTTAACAAGAATAATGTTCCCTACACTCACCCCCCATAAGCGGCGCAGCGGTGAAATGGTTTTGTCCGGGCATGCGGTGGGTTTTGCTCGGATAGGTCATGGGTTTTGCTCGGGCAACACTGCTGATACTGGGTTTTGCTCGGTCATACGGATGGTATGTACAAAACGCATTGTTTTGGGCATATAATATTCATTCACAAGTTCAGCTATCGCCTCCAAATAATCCAGCATATCACAAGCTTTGAAATCAGGTAAATGCGATTATGCCATTCATATGGGCTATTTCATGAGGAAATACATACTTCGTGCTTTTCATGGTAAATTTGCTTTCAAAACATCCTTCTGTTGTCACCAAAATTATGATACACATACCTTGTTATATTATTCAACTAATACCACCAAAATATGATGCTGCAACAGACTAACGAATGAGTAATTGATATTCATCAGATTATTTTACCGGTGGTTTTGTCCGGGTATTTCTCATTGGCGGCGGGTGTTGTCCGGGCGTTTAGTTCTGCCATATGGGTATGTCCAGGCGTACCTGTATCTGTTTTCGCAATCACAATGAATAAAAAGAATACCTTCACCTCCACACATACAAAACAATATATGTATATGGTAGATAATCGTCCTGCTTACTGACAAACACGAAATTAGCAGCGCGGGCCTGCGTGTATTGCATGCAAACACTTTCAGTGCACACGTCATTGTATATTCAGAAATATACAGCCATATGCAGTTGCCGACCACTCATTTATGGTATGATGTGTGACTTGCCTGTGTGCACATCCTCAAAAAGGGGCCTCTTGTGTTGAAACTCACCTCTCCCTAACCTCAGATCCAAGATAAAATGACATCACCTTCTGCCGTTTATTATAGTGCTGCCATTTCCTGGATTCTTCAGCATCAAGATTGCGATTTCCACAATCAAATCGAAAGGTTATTTGGTCCGATAACCTATTGCTGTAGTGTTGCCGCCATCGTCGACGTCGCCCGTCTACATTTTCATTATCAAAGTTTATGGTCGAATCTTTCTGAAATTCTGCACGAAAATTTCTAAAAATATTCCGAGAGGGAGGTATTTATAAGTTTTTTTTTTTTAATTTTAGCAATTTGAAGAAAAACGACCGGTTTTGGACTTTAATAGTCATTTCCTAAAAATTTGTTCAGAAACTTTTTTTCGTATCGCCCTTCTCCGTGAGGCTAGTAAGGGAGCGCACGATCTCTGCAAAGCCTCGCACAAACCGGCGGTGGTAGCTCGCGAAGCCCAAGAAGGACCTCACGTCCGCCACGTTGCAAGGCCGAGGCCAGTTCTTGACGGCCTCTAGCTTCTTGGGGTCTGGCCTAACTCCGGTGCCCGTTACCATGAAGCCCAAGTACAATATATCCTGTGCGAACAGTTCGCACTTACTTGGCTTCAATTTAAGGCCTGCTTCGCGCACGCGGTGGAGTACCATCTGGAGGTTGGTGAGGGTTTCCTCGAACGACCGGCCATACACGACGACATCGTCGATGTAGACCATACATCGCTTCCAGAGGAACCCTTTGAGTACCATCTCCATGAGGCGATCGAACATCGCTGGCGCGTTACAAAGCCCGAACGGCAGTACCTCAAACTGGTAAAGCCCGTTCTTGGTAACGAAGGCAGTCTTCGCCCTATCACTCTCCTCCATCTCAACCTGCCAATACCCGGAGGCCAGATCCAAAGCACAAAAGTAGTGCGATCCGGCCAGGGAATCGAAGGTGTCCTCGATGTGCGGGAGAGGATATGAGTCCTTCCGCGTGGCATCGTTTAGCTTCCGATAATCCACGCAGAACCTCCACGAGCCGTCCTTCTTCTTCACCATAACCACAGGACTCGCCCAAGGGCTATCACTGGGTTCGATGATGTCTAGCTCGAGCATCTTCTGCACCTCCCGGTCTATGACCTCTTGGTGCACGATTGCTGCTCGCCGTAGACGCTGCTTGATAGGACGCTCGTCGATACGGTGTTTGGCAACGTCCGTCTTGCCTACTGCACCGTCCGGACTCATGACACATCCGCATACTGCCGGAGCAGCTTGCAGAGAGCTTGACGCTGTTCTTCATCCAGCCGGTCCTTCGGAACTCTAGATTCCAGATGGTCCGGCAGGGTGAATGGATCATCTCCGGCGGCCGCCGCCGTGCACGCAGCGCGGCAGACAGGATCGTCGGGGATGACACGACTCGACGACGCGGGTGCTGCAGTAGCCGCTACACAACCGCGCCGCAGTACAACGGGAGCATCCGTGGGATTTACCACAAGGATGGGCATCGTGCGGGCATTGGACTTGTCCAGAGCCCCACCCAGCACGAGTCCAGTTCCTTGGGCAAAGCTGCTCACCGGCTGTACTACACACGGACAACCATCGAGGGGCATGCGGGGACGACGCGGCCTCGCCTCAATGATCATCTGACTCATAGGCGGTACTACCGTAGTATGCGCCGCCCGGAGTTGAAATGACTTGCTCGGACCCGAGCGGTAGAGAAAATGAGTGTCCTCTCCCATCCGGAGCTCGCCAGAACAGAAGTTAGCGATTACCCGGTGGATCCGCAGAAAGTTCCTTCCAATAATCCCAGGCGCTCCGATATCCGCGACGATTGCCTCTGTTATATACACCTTGTCCCCAAGAGTAATAGGCAGATCGATTATCCCGCAACACCGTGTCGCAGAGCGCTGGCTCACGCTTGAAAGTTCCAGTGGCTACGATGGTAACCTCCGAGCCAGAGTCTATGAGGAACCGGACCGGCTCCCTTCCGAAGGACAGGGGCAGGTACCAGCAGGGGTCCCTCACCAGTGCGCACACCGGACTGGGCTCAGCTACGGAATCCTCGTTGTCCGCCTCAGCTGCGGAGGAGCTAGACTGATCCTCAAGGACCACTTCCGGAGAAGTTATATCTACCTGAGGGTCGTCCGGCTCATCAGCGGGTGAAGAGGCGTCCGGCGCCACGGAACTACTGTCCTCAGACGCGGTGTTGGTCGCCACCATGTCCAATTTCAGTTTCCCTTCTGAAAGGGGCGGCCTTGCTGTCCCTGCGGACCAGGCGGACAAGGATAACTGCTCCGGCACGGATTGGGAAGATTCCCTTGGTATCCGCGTGCCCGCAGGCGCTCCAGCAGGTCCGGACACTTCAGCCAAAAGTGTCCTTGTTTTCCGCAGAAATAGCAGGGACGGTTCTGAGCTGGTCCGGAGGTGAACGCACAACACTCGGCGGGGCCCGGAGAGTCGATTCCAGCACAGTACGCAATCATCTGCGCGGTGCCGAAATCATACTCCTCATAGTCACACTCATCCGCGGACGGGCATGACCTGCGATGCTGCAGCCAGAGACGGAGCCGCCGCTTGCGTCGGTACAGCCGGGGCCGTAGCCGGGGTCGGAGGCATCTGTCTTGGACGGACAGCTACCTCTAACGCAATGGCGGAGTTGACCGCCTCCTCCATCGACCGTTTTTCATGGGTGGCCAGCCAGTACGAGATATGGTACGGCTGGCCATCGATGAACTGATCAAGCAGCATCGGCTCAAACCGACTGGCATCCATGTCCGGATAAGCCCTCCGGCCGAGTATGTGCAGATTGAAAGCATACTCGGTTACGGATTCAGTCGGTAGGCAGATATGCGCTTTGAACTCCCGTTCAAACTGCCGCCTGTTTGTCGTCGGGGTGAACAGTAGGCGTAGTTGTCGGACAACCTCACCGAAAGTTACTGGCAGACACTGCATACCCCGGAGAGCTTTACCCTCTAAGCTCCCCGAGAGGATATGCCCAGCCTCAAGCTGGGTCCATCCTTCGTACACCACCGTCCGCCAGATCTGGAGTGAGTAATCCTCCAAATCGGCGTTGTCCCCGTTGAACCGTTTCCGCCATGAGGACTGGTCGGGTGCCTTGTCACAGGGAGAGCGCACACGACCGGCGTAACCAGCTCCGGGGTCGGCGGTGTAGGACGGCAAGGCCCGGGTACTACTTGCTCCCACGGCGGAGTCCGCTGGGGCAGACATCGACGCCTCTGGCATGGGGGCAGGGTAGCTCGTACTTGCCGTCGGGCACATTCCCGCTATCACACTACCCTGACTTGGTGCGGCTTGGGACTCCCGTCGAACCCACTGGGTAGGCTCCAGACGGGGCGGCATAACTGGCGTAGCTCAGGGCCGAAGCCGCCGGTTGCCACTGTATGCCCGGTGCACCCTGACTGCCAGGATAGCCAGACCATGCAGCACTAACTCCGGCCACCGGAACGGTCGGAGCTGCAGCCGGCGTGGTGCCCCCAAGTCGCTGTGCAGGCGCGGATCCCATTGCGGGGACCACCGGCGTCTGCGAACTTGCGAGGGCTGGGGGAGAAGCCGTAGGCCCAGTCATCCCCATAGTGTAAGTGACCGTCGGGTCAACGCTCTGAGCGGCCTGATTTAACTTGAACTGTTCAAGCGCCGTAGAAATCAGCCACCTCTCCCTCTCCGACAAAGACCCCGGAGGGTTCCTGGATGGTGAAGGTGAGCAGTTCCTTCGGTCAGGTCGTCCCTGGTGGGGCGACCGGGCGCGGTCGTAGCGCCCTAGCGGAGCCAACTCACCTAAGGTATTAGTGAGCTGGTCCACTGCACCCGGTGCGGACCGTCCGGAATCCGGGCAAGGAACTCTGGCGGGAGTCCACCCGGCCGGAATAGGCATCCGGAACTGTTGGTCCACACGTCCGGAGGTACTCGCGCTGGCGTTCACTCGATCCCGGACATCCGGAGATGCCCCCTAAAAGAGTGTGACGGTAGGCTGCTATGGAAAACCGTCCGGCTGATCCTGGTCACTCAGCACCACTGTAAAGTTTGGTGGGCGCCCGCTACAGGGTGTCCGGCACTACTCTACGGAATACTACAACCAGGTACAGTCAGCCCGGAACGAGTCCGGCCGTCATACACTACGACATAACACATGCATCTCACCAACTCCTTAACTACAACATGCATATTACATAGTTATGGTAATGTAGCCGTGTGTAGAGCTCGAGATGCCATGGGGGCGGGACCACGGAACCTGTACACGTGGGCATGTGATGACACTCTGTACACGTTCGGCCTCGCCGAAGGCACTGTCGCAGAGATGGAACTCTGAGCCAGCCCGATGGTCTGCCAGAGCCTGTGTCACACCACCCCGGGTGGAGAAGAGAACTGGCGATCCACAGGGCTTGCGCCCCCGAGTCAGCAACTGTCTCTACCCCAGCCCGGGCCCCCAATGGAAATCGTCCCCAGAGCCCGCGAGGGCCTTACCCAAGACACAGTGACGTAAAGCTCATGGCGAGCCTCTCGTCCTGCCTCTCGGCTTGCTCTGGGACAATCTCACAGACCAAGCCAAATGCTCGCGTATATATCGAACCAAGAGGCGGGAGGAGAAACTAGGTCACCACTTGTTATAGTTTACTGGGCGCGATTAGGTACAGTGCGTTGCTAGGCAGTGCAAATCGATTTGATCTCTTCATTAATAGTTAAAATCTACGTTATTTAAATATTAAACGTGAAATAAAGTACCTATTGAGCCAGCCCGACGGTCTGCCAGAGCCTGTGTCACACCACCCCGGGTGGAGAAGAGAACTGGCGATCCACAGGGCTTGCGCCCCCGAGTCAGCAACTGTCTCTACCCCAGCCCGGGCCCCCAATGGAAATCGTCCCCAGAGCCCGCGAGGGCCTTACCCAAGACGCAGGGACGTAAAGCTCATGGCGAGCCTCTCGTCCTGCCTCTCGGCTTGCTCTGGGACAATCTCACAGACCAAGCCAAATGCTCGCGTATATATCGAACCGAGAGGCGGGAGGAGAAACTAGGTCACCACTTGTTATAGTTTACTGGGCGCGATTAGGTACAGTGCGTTGCTAGGCAGTGCATGCTCCAAGCTCGAGCGGTCTAAAGATAGGCCACAATACTTGCTAGTGTTTTGCAAAGACTCCTGCCGCGATCTTTGGGCAAAATCGCCACAATTGCAATAGGTCCATATCATACACCATTGTGAATTCGTTGATTTATGCGACATAAATTAGCGAATGTCCCATTAAAAATAGGAAATCAGTACTAGATAAACAGAACTAGATGCACACTTATGTACCTTCTGTCTAAGTATCGCAAACGAAGCTTCGGTTCCAAGTGAAGTTGGATTTAATGGTGTGTATCAATAAACACAAATATAGTCACATACCTCATATACCTACACACACGCCTACACAATATATTATGTTATTCATATCAGAAGATCATCTGTACACATCAATACATGTCAATAGGTACTTTATTTCACGTTTAATATTTAAATAACGTAGATTTTAACTATTAAAGAAGAGATCAAATCGATTTGCGATCAAATCGATTTCCTTGATTTGCGACAAGGATATGTTTTACCAAGACTTATAGCTGCGTTTGAGAAATTCTATGGACGTCATCATGATCTGGTTGATAAATAAAGCAAATCCATGTCTGCCATGCAACTAGATCTATTTTCATGTTAATTTTGGGGAATTCGTGACGGGTGCCACTAGTGGGGCAGGAAATGCTCACTCTTTCCGGAACACCTGATTTCACCTCCTAATGGCCATTTTTGGGGGTTCATGAGTTTCCCTGTCATTTTTGTTTTCTCTCACTTCGTATGCCTGATATGACTTTTTGTCCCCGGACTATGAGATTGGATAACGGACCCTGTTTTGTTTGCTCGGAATACGAAGAAAATGGAGAAAATTAAAACGAACCGCGAGTGCTGTTCGCCATTGTGGGATGCACTAACGATCGTTAGTGCATCCAGTCTCGCCACAGTGAATGCTAGGAGGCCGCTCCCTCGCCTGCAATGGACTTATGAGGAAAGATATACATCATTTAGATATATGCTGGATCTTCTCGTGACCTCGAATTTGACCAGAGACCTTATTTCAAACTTCACCTGAAAATGGCTGTTAAATATTTAATATATAAAACATTTATTGTCCAGTAATCTGTCTTATCTTTTGGGCTAATTTTTTATGTTCGTTTATCATTTAGATTGTGCCCTGTTTCATGTTCGTATGTGAGAGGTGTCATATATCCTTCTGTGTTTTCCTTTGTTGTGTACGAGTATGTGTAGTTTGTTAACGTGTGTACTGGTATCATTCACTGTATTGTCATGTCTTGTATCTGTCACTTCTTCTCAAACTGCTTAATATTAGCCGAAGCTTCGCAGTTATGTAACCCTTGCTTTGTATGTTGTTGTCAAGCACTTGGGGATATATTTTGGTTTATTTCATATCATGGGACCCCTTTAACATCATCAAATACAATATCTACATTTTGGTATGCCCGGACAAAACCATACGACAGACCCGAATGCCCGGACAACACCCACCGTCAATGAGAAATGCCCGGACAAAAACCACCCATATTCTTCTTGGACACAATTCAATTATTCTTCACTTACTGCTTCAGAGCATGAGATTTTGATCGAAACAGGTATATATCCTCACGTTGTCTACGCCTCGCTGTTTTTCCAACCAAAAGTATGATGTTATATATCAAAACTTACCCAAAATAGTGAAAACTACAGATATATTCATAAATTGGACCAATGTGTATTGCCTATCATCATAACATGCTCCGGAAGTTATTAGGACACACGCTTATGATATACTGTATTATTTGGAGGTGATAGCTGGACTTGTGAATGAATATTATGTGCCCAAAACAATGCGTGTTGTACATACCATCCATGTGACCGAGCAAAACCTAGCATCAGCAGTGTTGCCCGAGCAAAACCCATGACCTACCCGAGCAAAACCCACCATATGCCCGGACAAAACCATTTCACCGCTGCACCGCTTACAGGGGGTGACACTACCACGATGTAAATAATACTAGCGGTATCATACCAGTCTATAATCTGCCTGCACAAATTACAACTAAGCACACACACAAATATGTATTACAATGATTGTATTGAGTTTCAACACATAATAATTCATCAATGGCTTTTTCCTTCAAGCTTGCAAGCACACAAGAGCGTCCTCCGTCACCCGAAACATACAGAGAGCTGATTAATATCTCTGAGTACAAGCGTCCTAACCTTGCACCTCATAGGAGTGACAGCATGAAAGTGGGTAGTGTCAAAAACTTGTGGCCAATCAATAATTACAACAATAATTTGAACAGTGCAGAAGAACATGTTTTATATCGTTATACTATATAATATTTTTTTTTTAATATAAAGATTTAATTGAATATTTTTAATCTTTAAGAATCACATAACTGACCTGATATCGTCAAAACTTAATGTAGTCTATGTACTAGTCATACGGTCATGTTGAATTTTTTTCTTGGGACCCTGTTGGAAGGGTGGAGGGTCGGTTGTGTAGATATTCATAACTAAACAGAACTACATTAAAAAATACTATATATGCAAAGAAAACAATGCCAAGTTTTATTGTGGTTTAGATGCAGCTGTCATTCCCTGGTCCACCGTCTCCAAGCACTGACCTACCTTCCAAAGGAAAGAATATCTCAGTAAGATTTCAGCTGTGTTTATTCATTTTCAGCACATGCTTCCATTCTCATGTGTTATAGAGTGTTTTGACATATTCACGAAAAAAGTATTATCATTGTGTAGGATACAACCAAGTGGGTTTCACAGTCTCCATATGAAACTGACCGGGTATCAGACAGGTTGATCCAAAAACGAGACCTCAGCCGACCAGAGCACAAGTCATCCACGGTGAGTATAACCAGTTTACTTTGATATCAAAACTTGTTTCACGAAGAAAGAATTTATAATTGTCATTTGTTTCTTGTTCATTGTTCAACTTACCTTTGATGAAATACTCATAATTGTACTGAGCTAGACCATCGGACTATCCCCCCCAAAAAGTGTCATTATGAGTGTCACTTGTATTCCCGCCAAAACCGGTCAGTGCATGTGTAGTGCACAGCTTTCTTGTTCACTGTTAGTCCACTTACAGGGTGGGGAACCTGAGCGACAATCCTCGGAGTCAATTCAGATGAACCTCGGATGAAATCTGTCAATACGCAGCTTCGTTGTCATATAATTGTGTGTATTTGAGGAGTGTTTGGCGCAAATGTGATCTACAAACATCTTTCAGAGCAATATAAATGTGTGCTGAAGTGACATAAACCCACAAATGTGCCGCATGCAGTCGGTACTCATCAAACAATACGCACAACTCTGGTGTATGCACAGGTTGGGTGATAACTCGAGAATCGGCTGGCTGAAAATGAATAAACAGGAATAATACATGTTACAAGCGATCGTTATGTGCGCCTACTGCAATCCAAACACATCCTCCATATCTGTGCACATGTGTTAGGTGATGAAATAATGCATTATCCACGGAGTAAAATCCGGTCTTCATTTGTTTTATGACCACATCATTTGCGTGTGTCTTTCGCGGGCAGAATAATGAAATATTATACTCTGATTTTTCTAACTTGTTTACACCGTTTTTTGACGATATTTTTGCGATGCTAAAGGTTATCATTTTTATATCTTGGCATACTTTACCTGGCATACTTTACGGCAATTTTGTACCAAATTTCAGACTTCTATCGCAAAAATTTAAGAAGTTGGCTCTCTACCCCAATGGTAAATTTCAGCTCAAAACGGGATCGCGAGAATTTGAGCATATACGAGGTCTTGTTCAAATCCCTCAAGATTCGAAGTATTATTGTAATTTTAGACAAGACACATTGGGGTGTATTCTACACATACATGTTGATTTCGAAAGATTGCACCACTAGAAAACCGAACAAATGCACAAAATTAATTTAACATTGGGGTAGATTGCCAACTTTTGAAAATCGGTAAAATAAATTGCCGTTTGATTCCCAGGTGAAGTATGCCTAGTTAGAACGATATCTTTTTCCATCGCAAAAGTATCGGCGAAAAACTGTGTAAACGAGTTAGAAAAATCAGAGTATAGTGCTTGTAGCACAAAAAAAAAACGACCAGTATAGATACACATATCTATCATTTGATTTCAATGCATTTTGATGCAATCATTCGATTGTTTGACACCTAGGCTGTTCCCCCTGAAATTTCCTTTCTGGAAGCCGTATGTCAAATTAAGTTTCATGATAATTCAATTACAATCTTGAAACAGGGTCATGATCCTGAATATCCTAACTTTTTACTTCATGCATATAAAACAACCATTTCTCAATCTACGCTCAATGGTCGAAATCCCCTAAACGTACATGTCTTCAGAAAGTTACAATCGATAACATATAACTATGAATTTATTACCTTCCCAAACTGAGATAGAATTATTTCGAATCGAATTTCATTTATTGTGAATGCTTCCCATCGTCTCACATGCCAGTCAGTCTGTAATCTGCTGAAATGTCTGTCCGTGACCATTGGACGCTCAAATCAAGATGTATACTCTTCTATATAGCATTATGCCTATAGATCTAGACACGTACATGTAAATGATGCAATGAAGCTCAACAAGCTTTTTTTTTAGTCCGAAATTCTGTTTTAATCAATCACTCAAATATCACCATATGGGGTTGGTCTTCAATAGTGCTTTCCAACACAATCAATGAAAATAGCACCCGAGGATTAATGTTGGAACAACGAGGATTGTTGCTACATCCGTTTATGCCGTATTTTTCTCAGCCAGAGAGAAATGAAGTCGACATTTCTCCCAGTAACTGATATCTCATGTAACACATGACCATTGCGAATCATACTTGATTGTCTATCAGGTATAACTGTTCAGAGTTCAGGACTGATACACATCGAGGCTAGTGCACCCCTGGGATGAACGCAGGGCGTGCCGACAAAACGCGGGAATATTAACATATCAAAGTTGGAATCAATTTTAAAATCAGCCAAATTTAGCATTCTTGTTTGTCACGCAAACTTGAAAGTACATCTCAAGATAGTCGGGAATATATAGGAAATATGCGCAGTTCGACAACAGATACTTAGAAAATTGCCGTTAATCGTGCATGAAAACAGTAGATAGAGAGTGATCGGCCTGCCTACATTGCCTGTTGCCACAGTATCTAGACAAATACCAATGACGTCATGAGTCTGTGTGTAGAATTCGCCCTCAAGGCGGGCCACTTTGTGGAAAAATTTGATGCGACATTGACTGGCCCGAGTTTAAATCTTGATTTGGCAACTCAATTTAGGTACGTAATACACATTTTGAGACCCAATTTTTCACGATTTCTCATTCTATAGACAAAACAAAGCTACTGCAGGATAAATACATTTTTTCAATTCCAAAAGTGATTATGGCTTTAACTGGTGTGACCAATACATACACACATTCATTCCACATACATTGCGAACAATTTACAACGATGACCTCATTTTTTTACTCTGTTTTCCACCGCGCATCGCTGTTGTCCTCGTTGTTCGTTTACAAAAAACTCCGAGGTTCGTCTGAATCGCTCACTCCGAGGATTATCGCTCACCCACCGTGACTTATGAAAGTCCCCGGGAACCATTGGCTTGCTTAGCCACGGATGGGACGGGAGAATTTTACGGTGCTCACCGTCACCCTCGTCTTCTAGAATCACTCAGACGGATCCCACCGAATCCTAACTACTGAGAGTAGTCGGCGGCCGGAAAGCATCTGGCTGTCGTATATATTACATTCACTGTTGTTCCTTTTCACTTCTAGGGCAAATACGATTCTCACCTACCGTCTACATTTGATTTGATGTCGCTCAGTCCGTACAAAGAAATGATAGACCCCAGCATCACCAGAACTAGTTCAAGTCAGCAAGATATAGATCTCAATGTGGTTAGTGAACAGCAACGACTAATCACCTGTCTCAGAAATGAAGGGAAAATAAATATACTCCTTTTTATGCCAATATTGTCATTTGAACTCATTGCAGAGGTTTTGTGCACATTGCTGATCATTATTTGCATGAAACAAAGCCATTACTTGCAAATAACGTAATTATATGTATGACAAGGATATTCATTATCTACATTCAACTTGTGTATGTAGGATAGTTAAATTCATTGAGTTACATGCCAAGTAATTCTGTTTTTATTTTATTTTCGTCATACCAACAACACAGTGGCTAGGCGTTACGCGTTAGTCAGGGTGTGCCGCGTAAAATCATGAGTATTACGTGTTATTCGTGGGGAAATGACAGCCTCTGGTTGACCCCTAGCAGGAAATACATACAATTTCGCTAATTTTACCGTTTTGAAATGTCGGATTCAGATTTGCACGGAACATTACACATATTCATGATTGTCGTTGAGAGTTTAAATCAGAGAAATAAGCCAGTGTAGCGATACTTTTTGCTGCACAATATCTGTTAATTTCGCTTCGACAGACGCTCTCCTCGGTCTTGGGGTTGAAAATGTTATGTATCGGCATTGATATAGATAGAATGGGAGGTCTATGATAGTGATAGTATGGGCTTCGCATGTGCCTGTCTTCGAAATGTTTCAGAAATAGAGAAATCCCGAGGAACAGGGGGTTATTCAACATGGTCGAGGGCGGCAGCCTGAGACTATGTTGAATAACTCCCTGTTTCTCGAGGGGTTTCTCTATTTTAAACCATACAGAAAACTACTCAGCCGTGACCGACAGGTGTTTAACCAACATACCGCATTGATTAAACACCTATGAGAACAATACGAGTATGGTTTAACACATACGCATATGTGCATGAGTTAATGTTTGTTGAGGTTTGGATATTTCTTTCTTAATGCGGATCTTTCTCCAGTTTTTACTGCTCAATCAATGAAATAAAGTCAAGTTCAAGAGATAATGTTTTCACTTGGTGAGCTTCTGTGTAAAAGACATGAAAAACTCTTACTATTGCCAATTTCAGATTTATGATGATCGTGAGGAACATATTGATGATAATGGTAAATGAGGAGTATTGTCAGTACTTGAAATATGTGCCGCCTCAAATAATTCTTTAAAATTCCCCATGTATGCATTACCAGTCCTACCATCCCCGACAACGCTCAAATGCCTCCTCATGCTGTAACGCGAGTGCAGGTTTTCTCCTTCAGGCTGATACGCGAAAACCACAAAAACCTTCCTAGTTCATAAAATGCTCAATTATAACAACTGGTTGAATGGTGTAACAATAAAGAAAGGTTTTTCTGGGCATTTTATGATTTACCACTATGCACTTCATTGATTTCAATTGATAACCGATTATATTTTACATATGAGTCGCAAGCATGTGGGTGTTGTCAAGTACTGTGTGTTCATTTTCGTAAATATAACAACATGTGCAAGTAATTCATAATAGCATACGTGATGTTTGCTTATTGGGATGTTCCGTGGAAATAAAATTTTAGGAAAAAAATTAACCTTCTCATTATTTTTCCATATTTGAAGTGGGGGCCGGTGTAGTTTCCTATGCTATTTCCTCACGAATAATGCGTAATACTCACGATTTTACGCGGCACTCCCTGAATAACGCATAGGCCTAATGCCTAGTCACCGTGAACAAGCTAATCCATTGACTGCAATTTCCAGGATATTTTATACTCTTCATATATCTTACAGATGCTACGTAAACATAAATTTACCATATCACAACAGTAGAATCTCACCTGTACAACACATTTCATGATCCCCATTTTGCTCCCAGATCCCTGTCCGTGTGTTGACTCAAGAGGCGTGGGAGTGGATATATGACGTGTGCTGGGAGAGTGAGGGAGAGGATGCCGCTCTGCTTTTTACAACATGGAATTCAGTCAGGCGGGTGTCGGTGACGGGAGAGCTGCTCACTCTCTCACTTGATACCACACACATGTCCTGGCCATGGTCCGTGTCGTGTAGCGGTGACGGGGAGTGGACGGTGGTGGCGGATAGATCCCGGTGCTCGTGGACAGCATACCACCGCGAGGCCCCGGGGGTCTACCACCTTCACAGCAATCATCCAGTGACCGGTGAACCTCGCTCAGCCCGCGTAACACCACATGGCCGTCTGGCAGTGATAGTGCACAAAGTGGGTGTTATTATTATTTTTATTCCTATCAATTACAGGTATTATCATTTATTATATGATTGTCAGTCACTACTAGACTGGCACACGTATGTTTAAGAAATATCTTTGAAATAAATGGCTGAACCAAATACCCAATGAAACACGTTTATCAAAACAGTGAGCAAATCAACCATATATTTAATTATGTGGTTTATAATGATGATGTTCCAATCTGAATACTATGATAGATTGTGGAAAATGAACAGAGAATTGAATCCTAATTAATCTGATTTACATACTCCACAATTTACGATAAGAACTACTTGTATTGTGACAACAATGTCATAACATCACAGTAAACAGACCTATTGAACATGTATATATCGTAGTCCACTGTACATTATATCAAATTTGATAAATATTAAATATAACAGGTATTAATTTAATACCTGTTATATATTGAAACTAGATAATCATTATTCTTTATGGCATGATTTATTAGTATACACAATGCATGTCCATGTGGTGTGTGAAGCTGTGAGTGACACATTGCTACTTACTATTGCTGTCATGTCCTCAGGATGAGTCTGTCTTACGGCTGTACAGCAGCATCAAAGACCCCCAGCAGCTGTGGAAGCGGTCTGTCTCTCTGTGGTACCTGCCCCCAGGCGTCATGTCCGTGTCTACAGACGGTGACATCCTTGTGTGCGGGAGGGAGTGTGTGGACCAGTACAGCGCGACTGACGGGACACACGTCTCCACCCTCCACTACCCTGACAGACTCTGGGGACCCAGGGCTGTGTGTGCTGACCCGTCCGGCCGTGTGTGTGTCGGGTGCGGGGACGGGTCCGTGTGGCTGATCACAAACAGGGGAGGACGGAAGTTGATTGATGGAAGCGATCGGTGGGTGAGGAGTCTGGCCGTCCACAGGGACACACAGCTGGCCGTGGGTACAGGGAGAGGACTGCACCTGTACAAGGTATATATTTGGAGTCAGCATGAGAAATGTATCACATCACAGGAGCTACATACCGTTTTGGTAGGCCTCAAAAACATACGATAGTGTTTTTTTTAATGTGAATCGCATAGATTTCCGCATGTACACAGTGGAATTTGGTAGATAAAAGAAAATGTTAATTAATATTTTCATGAATATTAATGGCTAGGGGATTCTTCGAAATTTTATAGTGAATGAATGCATAGTCATGTTAGGCTTACTCGCACAAGATCATATAGCTGCCACATACAGCTGTATATACATAGCGCCATTAGGTCAAATCGTGTCAGATAGTGCAGACCCTTCCACAGGGTCGTGAAAATGGGGGTTCGACTGACATAGCCATCACGGCAGGGGGTCTGGGGGGCGCTCAAGGCCCCCACAAGTCACGGCCGTGTTTATAACTCCAGGTGATTAATGAGCTGTATCTGACACATAGCTTCGTATTTTGACATCAAATTCAATGATGATTCCGACCATTCAGTATCATTATGCACATCGATACAGACAATATGTGTACAGTAACCCTAACTTTTATTTCACGGTATTATGTTATTATATGCATGCAAATAATGTGTAGGACTATTGTTGTTCTAACGAGCAAAACCTGCCGGTATATAAAATTTCTCAACAAACAGCGAAAATTTCATGCCCTTATGGAAAAATTACATGCACCGACGTGTTGGGTGAACTTCACCAAAACCAACTCAAAAAGAGGATTCTATGTGTAAGATCATGTGATATACTGATTGGCCTGGGACATAGGCAAAACCAAGCTGGTCACAGGATAGCCCCAAAAGTGGCTCTTCAACCTGTTGAATGATATGGGCGCCCATATCGTTCACCAGGTTGGAGAGCCACTTTTGGGGCTAGTCACAGGATACATGTTTCTTTCTGCAAGTATGTTAACACTTACGCGAGCATTTAAACAGTATATAATTATACTGTATGTATTACTGGGATTTTTTTTCTCGTTGCAATTGTTGCCACAGCTAATCTTAGTGTTTTGTGTCTCGACTTGGCTGCGGCTCGGCAACGATACTTTACGAGGTCATTCGGGTCGACAGATCACAAAGTCAATTATCTTCACTCAATCGGGGATTTATTTTATAGCCTGTGACAGTTCGCTGATCTATATACATGTGACGAATATCGTTCACGGCCGATATTAAGCCGGTTTAACTGGGTCGTCGTGTGGTACAATAAGCCGGCAGTTTCAATTTAACTGTTTATTGTGGTGATAAAGACTGATGATCAATCACTCACAAACAGGGTCGCACTCTCACCTACGTCGGGTGATATCCCAGTCTATATTTCTATATTCCTAGTATAGTCCTTTATACAACTTGCACATATATCCGATAGATTATATATATTAATATCGACAGTCTCACAGGAACTTTTGTATATACGTCCTGCCACTGGGATTTACACTACACTTCTGCGCAGTAAACTGGGGCCGAGGGACCATGTGGCTGTGTAATTTCCCGCCAAGTGTAAGCGGTGTTGTGATAGGTTGAATGTGTGGTGCAATGCGCTGATGTCACCGGGAAAGTGGGTTTCCCCGGCTCGTGTCAATACTTGGAATGCCTGTATGTGTGCACGTGATGTATGGAGTATGTGTGTCAAGTTCTATGTTTAGAAGTCAGTGCATGTGAAGGTCAAGGTCGGGTAAACGGGGCCGAGTGTACTGAGCTAGCGGGGCCGCAGGTGCGTGGTTTGACCTGTGTATGTAACCATGACTACATGGAGTTTATGCTTGTGATCGTATAGTGTGTACTTGTCCTGTATGTAAGTCATGTAGAATGAATGTTTGTTGTGGAAATGTGTAGTGCGCGGGAGGGACGGGAGTAACAGTCGCTAAAATTACTACATAACACCCCTTCATTAATCCTACGCCCTCGGGATTACCCTCCCCGGACCCTACCGTCGCCAAAAACTAAACAATAAAAAGCTAAAAAGTCCTAAAGGTCAAACCCAAAAGCACTCACACACACACGCCGCGCGAAATGCGAAAACACTTCATACAATAAAAATTCCTAACTGTCAAAATAAACGTCAGCAGTCAGTCCGTCAGCAGTCTCTACGATGATACATATACAAATACATGCACAACAATGAATGGAATGTATGATATGGAATGATAAACAAAACTCCTCGACGTTTCAAAGCGAAACGGAACTATAACTTTAAGAGTCTATTAAACTGAAATAAAATGTAGATTAAATTTAACTAAATTACATGTATAAAAACAAAAAGCCATGACTAGGATATTAAATGTATATGTACAACTATTTACAATATATATATGCCGTGACCAGAATTGTTTGGTCACTCGGGGCCGCATCAAAGGGGCCGAACAGTTCAGGGACGAGTTTCACTTGTCCTCCCGTTCACGCCTGCTGGCGGGAGGAGGCGGGGCCGCTGGCGATGCCTGCCGCATCAGCTGTAGCTGTTCATCCGGGGGTAACCTTGGCAGAATGGACACAATTGTGGCCAAAAGCTCCCCCGGAATGGTCGGTGTGGACGGGGTCGTCGGGGCTGTTGCCTCCGGAGTAGTTGGGGTCGACGCTGCTTGGAGCCGAGCGTTTTCCTGTTGGAGGTTATCAACTCGATCCTCCAACTGAGTCACGCGAACTCGGAGCCGAAGATTTTCCTCGGACAGGGCGTCCGGGAACGTGGGCTGGTGGCGCTCATGTAGGGCGCCCATCCCAAAGCCGACAGACAGGCCGTTGTACTCTGCCTGTCTGATGTGATGATCCAGGGCCGACAGATACTCCCGACGAATTAGTCGCAAGTACTGGTGCGCTAAATCGTCAGCGCGGGCGAGTGACAGGGTCGGAAGGTGCTCCTCCGGTTCTGACGGCAGAAGCAAGGGGTCGGCATTATGGGCGGCCTGTTCGAGACGAGCCGTCCAAAAGTCCTCGTGAAATCCGAGGTAGTTCGGGAGCCGCTGGGCGTCCTCATCCCGTAGGAAGTCTGTGAGGTCGGGATTCTGGCCGGGTAGTGCCTGCAGGCCGGGAAGCGAGCGGGTCGCCAAACGTCTGCCGTGTTGCCGCAGGAACTGGAAATCGGCCGCGAACTCGCCGGATCCATGAAGCGGCAGACGCTCGTCGAGGTCTCTGTGGAGTGACTCAAGCTGCTCCGGGTCGTCCACTTGGAGTCGGGGCCGGACGAAACTTCGTTGTCGGGGACGATTATGGGATGATCTGATTCATCCCCGGTGTCGATTACCTGGACGGTGATGTTATCGCCGTCCAACTTAACTGTGCGGGGCCGATTGTCACCTGGGTCGCCATTTTCCCGGTCGTCTCCGGGTTTGTCAGCCATGCTGACGGGCCGAAATCAAGCCGAAGTACTTCCCAAGTACTGACTAGGCTGGTTGTAACAAAGTCTGGATTTCTTCAAAACCAGCCTAGTTCAAATGCCGATAATCCAAGCCGAATTAACTCCAAAGTCTTGTGACCAGGATTTCAATGATATCACAGTCTATAGGCCGATAAATATTGTTCGATTAGCACAGTTTCTATAACAATAGTCTGTATCTCAATAGCCGAAACTTCTGACAATAGTCCTTCTCCTCCAAAGTCTCAGGCACAAGTGACCTGATTGCCGCTAATCTTCAATGCCGTACACAAAGATGCTGACAGCATCTCGATTCTTAGAACTGGGCCGGGGGGGCGCTCTCTATATGTATAGAAAACGTCTTTACGCTATGTATCATTGTTCCAAGCGTACACACAGCAAGGCGGGGCCGTCGTCAAGGAAACGCGGAGCGATCCTTCTCTGACCTCTTGGGTCAGTCCATTACGACAGTAGGGGTGTCCTCACACTGTCCAGATTTCCGTATGTCCATCTGCCGTCCCCTGGATAACTCGTGCCGAATCATTGTCTATTTATACTAGTCGACTGTTCAGATTACTGGGCTCTTTTTGCCCGACGACTCACTATTGTAATTATTAGGGGCGACTTCATGTAGGTGCTGTAAACAGCTAAAATGTTTATTAGCGCTCGTGCGTGCCTTGTGAACTCATCAGTCCATCATTCCTTCTCCCACAAGTTAGCGCACAATAAACTACGGGGTCGAGTTGCTGTTTCACAGACGACACACAGTTATTAAAGGCTGAGATATGAATATCAATCACTCACAGGGGCGGACATCGTTCCATTCATTTTCAGCCAGTTCACAGGACGACGGGGCCGCAAATATTGTAGGGGTCGAAATTGCAATGATCTGGGTCGGTCACACCGCGGCGCTTTGAATATTTTGGGTGATGAATTTGGTGACAGGCCGCATCTTGGCATGATAGCTATGTAGTGACTGGTTCACGTACCACTGGGCCGTTCCTCCGAATATTACATGGAGTGAGTAGAGGCTCTGTCGACGCATACTCCAGAACGAATCACACTATCACCTCTTCGACAACTAAGTGGCCTTACTCACGGTGTGACTGGTTATTATCCTCTTCGGCTGGCACATGGATTGAAGCTTTACATGATAATCTTAGTCATTGCGTAACATACGCCTTGATCAATGGTACATGTTATACGGGGTCGAAACACATATCATCATGCAACCAATTTTTCACCAGCATCATAATTATAATATCATATCTAGTGTGTATATATCGAATTTGCCTCACTGACATCTTGTACATGTTAAATGCATATATTGTTATTGTAATATAATATATTATTATTGGGAAAGACATGATATCATAGTCCATTAGACATGCATAATTCATCATCAATGATATCAATCAGATAACAGGGCCGGGGTTATCTGTAGCGGGCCGGTCTGCGTGCATTGCGTCTGGGTCGATTTGGTCGTGCAGGCGGGGGCGTAGCCTCGCTTGTCTCGGGGTCGGAAGATACCACAGGCTTTTGCCTGCGTGTCTTGCGTGCCGGTTTTGGAGTGTCGGAACTTGATCTGTGTGATCTTTTCCGTTGCCGATGTCGACTTGAGCCGGATGAGGTCGGAGATCGCGATTGACGATCCTGGGTCGTTTGCGAATCAGACTCTGCTGTTTGGTCTGAATCGGTATGCCGATCTTGGACTGTTACCTCCCAAGGGTAATAGAACTCCTTGAGAAGTCCCATGGGGTCGGGTGACTGTTCTGGGTCGGACTTGCTTGACGACGACGTGGGTCGTACAGGGTCGGAGTAGATGTGGGCCGCTTGGTTGTCACCTTCGTATGGCTTGAGCACATCCAGATGAACAACACGAGTGTTCCGAGGGTTGGAAACCAGGGCGATTCGGTAATCAACCTCGGTTACACGGTCGATGATCCTCCAGGGACCAGTCCAGGGCCGAGCGAACTTATTATTCTGCGTGAGTGGCAGATAATAATACCGGACCAGTTCGCCTGGTTGAAACTGGGGTCGTGGTTTCGCGTGGGCGTCATAACCCATCTTTTGCCGAATTGCCGCTTTCTCGAGATGGTCTTGTGCGAAACCGTGGGCCGTTCTGATGGCTTGCCGCAAATACTCCACATACTCCGGACCACACGGAGGTAGAGGCTCAGGGTCGTAGGTCGGAAACATGAGGTCGACTGGCAAGTTACACTCGTGTCCATACACCATCAGATGCGGGGTGCATCCCGTGGACGAGTGTACTGAGGTTCGATAGGCCATTAACACATATGGCAAGTGCAAGTCCCAATCGTTTGCACGATCGCTGACGAACGCACTCAGCATGTTGAGCAATGTCCTGTTGAATCGCTCAACCTGGCCGTCGCTCTGGGGTCGGTATGGGGTCGTACGAATCTTCTTAGCGCCCAGTAGACGCACAACATGCCGGAACAGGGACGACTCAAACTCAGTACCTTGATCGCTATGGACCGCTTTGGGGACACCGTGGTAGACTATCCACCGATTCACCAGGGTGTCGGCAACATTTTTGGCCGTATGTCGCCGTAGCGGAAAAGCGTCAGTGTACTTCGTGAAGTAGTCCGACACGACTAGCACATACCGATAGCCTCTTCCCGTGACCTTGTGGGTGTCGAGGATGTCCATCGCTATTCTGTCGAACGGCGCTCCTGTCGGTAGCTGTGTCAGGGGCGATCTTTTTGGGGCCGGTTTACCCTTGCGGGTCACACATTGCGGGCAGCGGGCACACCAGCGGGCGACGTCCAGCGCCAAGCCGGGCCAGTAGAATCGGCGCCTGACTCTCTCGATGGTACGCTGTATGCCGAGATGTCCGACAATCTTGAGGTCGTGTAGTTGGTGCAGAACTTGTGTCCTGAGTGCTACGGGGAGCACGGTTTGCACCACGGGCCGTCCAGCAGGGTCGGGTTTTATATGTCGAACTAGCACACCGTCTTGTAGCGCCAGGAGGTTCCAGCGGGAAACAAGTGTCTTTACCTCCTCTCCTTGGCGGGCGACTTCTCGTGAGTCGGGCTTGGTGCCGGCTAGTATCCATTGCCGCACTTTTCCGACGCTGGGGTCGGCTTGCTGTGCCGCGACAATGTCCTGGGTCGAATAGTCCGAGAGCCACTTTTGTCCATCAAGTGTGGCGTCCAAAGCACGGACTCGAACAACTTGGCGTGCCGAAACTAGCTGGGGCAAGACCGGTGATGTTATCGAATCACTGTCCAGGAGGTCTGCCCTTGTCTGGGTCGGAACAACAGTTATCCGACGAACTGGAAGTTCTCCGGAACTTGTTTCTGGGTCGGTCGGAGGTGTGACGAGTCGTCCGGGACAGTCTTGGTGTTTGCAACTGTGGCACCGTGACAAGCCGTCGGCGTTACCGTGTAATTTTCCGGGTCGATGCTCTATCCGAAAGTCATACTGCTGTAGCTTGGCGAGCCACCTAGCGAGCATGCCGTCGGCGTCGCTGTAGTTTTTCAGCCACCTTAGCGAGCTATGGTCGGTTCGGAGGAGGAATTTCCTACCCCAGAGGTAGTGCCGATAGTGTTGCACCATCTCAACTACTGCCAGTAGTTCCCGATAGGTGGTGCAATAGTTCCGCTGGGTCCGGGACAGGGTCTTGCTGGCGAACCCGATGGGGATCTCCTTCCCGTCAACCCTTTGTGAGAGGGCTCCTCCCACAGCAAAGCCGCTTGCATCCGTATCGAGGATGAAGTAGTCCTCCGGATTCTGGGTCGGATGAGCGAGCTTGGGCGCCTTGATGAGGGCGTCGCGGAGTCGCTGGAAAGCTCGTCGCTGGGCCGGTCCCCAAGTGAAGTGGCATTCACCTCGGGTAAGCGCTACGAGAGGTTCAGCGATCTCAGCGTAGTCCTTGATGAATCGCCTGTGGTAGTTGGCGAAACCAAGGAAAGCCCTGACGTCGGTGATCTCGCACGGGGTCGGCCATTCTCTGATGGCTTTGACTTTGTTGGGGTCGACTCGGATTCCTTGGCCGCTCACTATGAACCCTAAGTACAAGATTTCCCGTTGAAATAACTCACACTTCTTGGGCTGAAGTTTCAGGCCTGCCGATCTGATTCGATCCAGGACCGCTTCCAGGTTTGCGAGTGCCTGGTCGAATGTTCTGCCGTAAGCTATCACGTCGTCGAGATAGCACATACACCGGGTCCACAAGTAACCACGGAGTATGGTCTCCATAAGCCGTTCGAAGGTTGCCGGGGCGTTGCTAAGGCCGAATGGCATGACCTTAAACTGATAGAGTCCCTTCCTTGTGGCGAAGGCAGTCTTCGGTCTGTCGCTGGGGTCGACTTCAACCTGCCAGTAGCCAGAGGCCAGGTCTAGGGCCGAGAAGTAGTTGGCGCCTGCCAGGGCGTCATGAGTATCCTGAATGTTGGGCAAGGGATACGAATCCTTGCGGGTGACGTCATTCAGGAGCCGATAGTCGACACAGAAGCGTACCTGTCCGTTCTTCTTCCGCACGAGCACTACCTGTGCGCTCCAGGGCGAATCGGACGGCTCAATACACCCCAAGCGGAGCATCTTGTCGATCTCCTCGTCGATGATGCTTTGCTGTGCCTGAGGGACGCGTCGCTGTCGTTGTCGAATTGGGGCCGAGTTGCCGGTGTCGATTCTATGCTGGACGACTTGGGTCCGTCCCAGTTGGCCGTCTGGGTGCATAAATGTGTCCTGGTATTGGTGAACCAGGTTGGCGCAACGCCGATGCTGTTCCGGCGCTAGTCCGGCGCGATCCACCATTTCTTGTAGATGTGGCGGTAGGTCGCGGTAGTGACTGGCGTCTACCGTGGCCGAGTCGGGCTCCTCTCCGGGTCGTGGCAGGGCTCCGACGACACTTTCGACAGGGCTTGCTATGGCGACAGGGTCGGAACGGGTGAGCGTAATGCCGGTATCTGCTGGATTGACTACCGACACCTTTACGCACTGCCGATTCAGGGTCGTAAGTGTTCTCCCCATGATGAGGTCGGTTTCCTCGGGAAAGGTCGTAAGTGGCTGGACTATCCTCGGGTGTTGTCGAACTCGAACTCGGGAAGTCGGGACCAGCTCCACTATTGCTTCGCTGCGTGCGGGGACGGTGACAGCTCGTCGCACGGCCATTCTGACAACATTGGCCTCAATGTCTTTATGTGCGAACAGGATTTCTTTGTGTACCTGTATCGTCCCTTCACCGTAATTCACTACAGCGTGAGCTTGCCGAAAAAAGTTCATGCCGAGAATCATGTCGTCATGTATGTCAGCCACACAAAAGGTTACGACCATATGGTTAGTTCCGACCTGTATTGAGAGGTCGATCAGTCCATCGATCGGGCTTGACTGTCCGGTGACGTCACGAATAATAGCCGAAGTAGACCGCAAATGTCGCTGGTCAGCGGGGACGTGACGTAGCTGATCGCGTCGGAGCAGGGAGATCTGCGCTCCGGAGTCGAGTACAGCCTTTATCGTCTTGTTTCCGACGTGTACCGGCAACTTCCAGCATTTGTGATTGGTGGCGCTGGAGTTGTTGATGACAGCCGGAATTTCGGGGTCGTCTAGCGGTGGCCGGAAGAGTGTGTGCAGAGGCGGCAGTTTGGATTCCGGTCCACTCGGAAAAGCGTAGAATCCTCCGTCGTCGGAGATCCACTCGATCTCGGACATGCTGTCCGTTCCGGTGCCGTTGGCGGTCGGGGGTGACACCCCTTCAGGACGACGGTCTCCACGTGGTGGTCGCTGTGGCCGCGGTGCGGACACCCCTTCATGAAAAGAGGCCGATTTCGGGGTCGGAGCTTGACATTTTGTACACACCCCTTCAAGGAGCTGAGGTGTGGGCTGGGCCGGCTGCGGGGTCGTTATTGGTGTCGTTACCGGTACAGTAGTCGTGACAACCGCAGATGTGGAGCGGGGAACGTTGTCCTGTTGTCTGGAAGGTCCTTGCTCCTCAGCACCTTCCCCTACTGGTTTGACGACGGGGTCGGAGGTGTTGGTGGGGCCGGTTTAGTTTGGTTACCGGTTTGGTTAGGTACTGACAACACTTGAGCTGTCCTTCTGTCAGTACCGGGACCATTGGGCCGAAATGCTAGCGGTTTCATGCCGTTACGTACTAGCACATCCTTAAGCCGAAAGCATCGCATCCAGCGATGGCCGGGCTTCTTGCAAAAGAAGCACACCATGGGTCGTCCGGGTTGCGGGGGTCGATCACCTTTCATCGGGGCCGTTGTTCGTAGGACAGAGAAGATAGCCGTTTCCTCGCACAGTCCATTCTCGTCACTAAGGACGCACTGGAAGGCTTCGGCCACCCACTCGCGTGAGCTGGTTGGCACTGAGTGTTCGTCGCAACCTTGTAGGCCGGTAGTGTCACTGTCCGCGGGGTCGTAGTAGGCCGCAATTTGCTCTGGGGTTAGTGTTTCCCCCTGAGTGACTTGTCCCATGGCACAGGACAGTTCCTCATTGACAGGGTCGTCTTCCGCGTATCCGCTTGCGGAAATGTCAGCACGTCGTGTGCCTCGATGTCGATCTCTGGCTGTCCTCTGTTGACGACTCTCTACCTTGAGAACGGCCGTAAGTGCCTCACTGTAACTGTTAAAAGTGAGGGCACACAGTTTATCGGCAATGGGGTCGGGTTGGCCGTTCACGAATTGCGCAATTACAGTTCGTTGCCGCGACGTTGGCGTAACGTCGTCGAACACTTGCTCCGCCAGGGCCTGGAGTCGCTCCATGTAGTGTTCCGCGTCCTCTTTTCGTTCCCGCTTGAGGAACGGGAAATCGTCCCGTTTGGACTGTCGACGGGGCTCGGGTTCCCAGCCCTCTAGGAGTTGGCGACGGAACTCTCCCCAGGGAGTTGCGACCGGGATATTGAGAGCTAGCGCTTCAGCGCGGCCGCGTAGCGTGCTCCGGAAGGTCGTCGTCTTGTTGAGGTCGGAGTAAGTAAAGGCCGCAGCGAATTGTTCGAAACTCCGAACGTATTGAGTGAGATTGCCCTCCTTAAAGGTCGCACGCCATTGAGCCATTTTAGCCGTAGCCAACGTTTGGGGCTCAGACGTGAGTCTCTGTGGCGTGGGCGTGTCAACACTCACCGCAACTGGTGTAGTCGCTGTAGTGGCCGTCGGGGTCGGAACAGCCGAAGTCGCCGGAGCCGTCGTATCTGGGCCGATCGGGGTCGCGTTAGCGGGGGCGGTCGGTGCTGTCGTCGCGGAGACGGCGAGCGATGCGGCGGGTGGTGCCGTCGTGTGGCCGGGGTCGTGTGGTGCTTGTGCAGCGGGGGCCGGTTGACTGTATGGAGGCGTCACCCATGGTATCCCGACTGAGGGTGGGAATACAGCCGGTGGTGGATATCGGTATACCGATCCATCCGGGCATACACCATGGTACACTAATCCGGGTTGTGTACCATGATAGCCGGTGTCAGCGATCACGCTGGGAACGCCACCATATCCAGGCGGTGGGTTCGCGTAGCCGACATGCGGTGAGTAGTATCCGACAGCTACTCCATTTGGAACACCGCTTGTTGCGCCAGGGTATCCGACTGGCGGTACACCATATCCGTTGGTGTTTCCGACTGATTGTGAGATCGGAGGTCCGATCATTTGCACAACACTTTCTGCCGGAGCAGACACAACTTGATCTTGCGACGGATCGAAGCGCGGTTGTTCTCCGGTAGTCGGCGATGGTCGGTGCGTGGTCGGCGCGGGAGCGCGTGTGTCGGAAGTCGGCGTGTCGGGGTCGCAGAGTCGGCGACTTGATGTCGAGGGTGCTTGTCGGGGTCGCGCTTGTCGCATGGTGGCGCGAGGTTCCGCCATTGTGTCGCTGGGTCGTTGTTGTCGTAGCGGCGTCGCGATCCGGGTAGCGGTCGTCATCAGGATGTCTTCGGATGTCGCACCCGTCTGGCTGGGTCGTGTGTACTCTACCACCGTAGGCTCGGTCGGTATGCGTGAGTACATTTCTGGCGCGGGGCCGTGTTGTCTCGGCGTCATGGACGGCGCCAGGGGTCGATTGGCCGAATAAGCGTTCGGCGGGGTCGATTCCGGAACATTGTCAGACTGACAAACCCACTGTCGTATCCGAGAGTTACTTGGTGGGTGCGTAACCATTGACGTGTCTATGGTTACCGGCCGAACGTCCACTGCTAATTGTTCTGGGTCGATATCACAATCTACGCTCGCTCTTTGACGTGAGCGCGTATAGTTTCTGTCGGCAAAGTCACTTTTCTGGGTCGCTCTAGCCGGCGTGGCCGAGTACGCTCTAGCGTGCGCACGCAGAATGTCACTTACTGTATGTGACGGGTCGAGCGGGTCTTCGTCTAGGAACTCCTGCACCAGGTCGGTAGGCGGCGAAAACGATCTCAGGGACGAATGGTCGCCAATGGAGTCGAAAAGGCCGGACGGTTGTTGCTCCTGCGACAGTGGAACTGTATCGCTCATGGCGACTGAGCGAGGGCCGGAAGGTCGGAAGGCCGAATTCGGATTGATCGTCACTTCATCATCCGTAGGGTCGAGTGGCTCACCGCGGGAGGCTCCCGGGGCCAATGCCATCAATGCCGGTCAGGTCTGGGTCGATAATCCGAGACTAGCTCAGATCCTGGTCGAACGGCGCCAATGTGACGAATATCGTTCACGGCCGATATTAAGCCGGTTTAACTGGGTCGTCGTGTGGTACAATAAGCCGGCAGTTTCAATTTAACTGTTTATTGTGGTGATAAAGACTGATGATCAATCACTCACAAACAGGGTCGCACTCTCACCTACGTCGGGTGATATCCCAGTCTATATTTCTATATTCCTAGTATAGTCCTTTATACAACTTGCACATATATCCGATAGATTATATATATTAATATCGACAGTCTCACAGGAACTTTTGTATATACGTCCTGCCACTGGGATTTACACTACACTTCTGCGCAGTAAACTGGGGCCGAGGGACCATGTGGCTGTGTAATTTCCCGCCAAGTGTAAGCGGTGTTGTGATAGGTTGAATGTGTGGTGCAATGCGCTGATGTCACCGGGAAAGTGGGTTTCCCCGGCTCGTGTCAATACTTGGAATGCCTGTATGTGTGCACGTGATGTATGGAGTATGTGTGTCAAGTTCTATGTTTAGAAGTCAGTGCATGTGAAGGTCAAGGTCGGGTAAACGGGGCCGAGTGTACTGAGCTAGCGGGGCCGCAGGTGCGTGGTTTGACCTGTGTATGTAACCATGACTACATGGAGTTTATGCTTGTGATCGTATAGTGTGTACTTGTCCTGTATGTAAGTCATGTAGAATGAATGTTTGTTGTGGAAATGTGTAGTGCGCGGGAGGGACGGGAGTAACAGTCGCTAAAATTACTACATACATATAGTTGACAGATCAGATTTCATGTTTCCAGCCCTCATATTGTATGCATCTCAGTCTGCTCGTATACATCCGGTAGCTCGCTGGGGGTTCGAGTCCGCTTCTCCTCTACGCGCGCCAGATATTGCTCTCCTATCCTGATCTCTCCTCGCGTCCCCGGTCTCCTTATGCACCGTGTGTGGAATGTTCCGTCTCGCGCCCCGACTCTTCTCTGTGTTGTCCCCCGAGTACCGAGTGTGTTCTCTCCCGAGCTGGTCTTTTCACCCTCTTCTTATTCACAATATCTCTCATTTGCATTTACGTAAATCGGCTTGTCATTATTATTTTTAGTTACATTACCCTGACTCACATGAGGATAAAATACATCTAGAGGTGACCGCTACATAGACTCTAGTGACCACGGTCACCCGATAACAATATCACCTTATCAGAATGGTGTCCGGTCTGACACTTAATTGATTTTCTAGAACCTTCATTCAACGTGTCCAGTTGTGATGAGTACAAATAACACACTGATGAATAAATGCATGTGGCAGCATTAAGTCACTTGATAAATAATACATTTAAATCATTGGGAGATAACATAAACCCGTTAAACAAAGTTGTAACACAATGCAGAAAGGTATAGTGCTATAAGGCATACGTCACTTAGGGACCAAGCATTATTTTTTTCTGCCATCGCAAAAAATAGCCCATGGTCTGAGATTACCGGACAAAAATTATTAAGTGTTAACACGAACAAATTCCAAAATTGGTCATTTTTCGATGTCATTGAAAAATATTGCACGTGAAAAACTCACGCTTTATTTATAATTGCGCTGTCAGAAAATACCATTGCACAAATTTCCAGACAGACATGAACTTGAGATTTATCACTGAAAGTCATCTGGGTCAAGTTCAACATGTTTAGGTCACCATCAAAAATTCCCTGTGTTAGAACATATTAGAACATATATAATTGAGCGTTTTGTCTGTAGAAGCCAGTTTACACGTTTCAGGTCAGGTGACTTTGAGAATTGAGTTGATATTGTGGAAAAAAACAAGAAAAAAGGCCACAAAAGTCCAAATTTGGGCATTTTCGAATCAAAATAGCCTTTTTGGCCTTCCAGGGCCACCATACAAATCGCCATATAAAATTGCTATTTGAAGGTGCTGATATATAAGCCCTATCTTCAAGCTCTCCAGAAATACAGTTGGGACAGCTCCGATTATGGAGGGAAAAAGTGGCTATTTTGTTTTCAAAGGGTGACTATTATTATTTTTTGCCTGGAAATGGCCCGAAATGGATAGTAGCTCGATTTGGGACAATTTTTTTTACCGACCCAACAAATGATCGAGATGGTCACCCAGACCGCTGATTCAAGGGCAATGAAACGTGCACACCATAGGCTCGCTAAGCTAATAATGGAGAAAAGTTGGAGATCTACCTCAATGTTAATTCCATTAAATTTCTGGGACTGCGCACGATTTTGTGCGATTGTGTAGTATAGCTGCGCGTCAAATACACCCAATATTTTGCGTTCTGGTCCAAAATTGTGTGGCGATTTTGCCCTAAGCACGCGGCAGGTGATTGTAAACATAAATGCCATTTATGTGGCCTTTTCGTACTTGGCCTTGTTTTGACATGCTCCGTTCGAGCGTGCGTTGCCACGGCGACGTATTGTAATTTACGTTCCAGTAAACTATAACAATGGATCGATTAAACCTCGCGTGCGCCCTACAGTTTCTGGTGTATTATATGTGTATTATTTCTGGTTTCTGGTGTATTATATACACTGGAAGCGACTCGTTCGAGGAGATTGTCCAAGATCGAGAGACAGGACGCACACGAGGCTCGCCATGAGCTTTGTGTTCCCTGTTTGTGAGTAGTGGGCTCCTAGAGCCCTGGGGACGATTTCCATGGGGAGGCCCGGGCTGGGAGAGACAAGTTGCTGACTCGGGGGCCTTCGGCCCTGTGGATCGCCAGCTCTCTCCCTTCCCGGGACGTGTGACAGAGGCTCTGGCCAGCATGTCGGACTGTACGGGGTTCCGTCCCCGAGGCAGACCGCGGCTCGCCAGGCCCCGCCAGTTAACACCGTAGGGATGAACTAGTTTCTGAACGGTGTCCGTAGGCCTGGGAGTGTCGGGTGGGCTGTTACCTGGTTACCGTTAATGCTGAAGTAGTTACCGTGTCCGCCGCGACCTCCGGTGAGCGGCCCTGCCGCAAGGATCCGGAATAGCGGATGCGCGTCTGCAAGGACTCGGATGAGAGAGGACTATCCTCGAGGATCCCGAAGAGCGGACGGTAGTCAATAACTTTACATTGGTGCCGTGACCAGGATCAGTCCGACAGTGTTCCATCGCAGCCTACCGTCACAGCGTTGTAGCCTCCTTAGTCCCTGGGGATCGCCCGCTCCTCAAGGACATCTTAGGAAAATGACAAAAGAAAGAGACAAGGCCAAAGATAAGGCCAATGAACCCAAGGAGAGGGATAAGGGTGGAAATGTCGCGGACCACACCCGGTCGCGCGACAGCCACCGTGAGACGTCTCCGGACGACTCCGGTGGCCGGAAGGAACGCGCGGAAACCTCCGTGGACAAGACCCCGTCCGCGGAGACGACTCCGGCGTCCCTGGCTCCGTCTCCGGACGTAGAGTCGCGCCCTGAGGGGCAGCAACAGGGATTGCTATCAGGGCCTGGCCCTGATCCGGTAGGCGCGGTAGGTGGAGCTGGCAACGGCGCTACCCCGCGCCCGCCTAAGTCCAGACGGCAGTCGTGGCAGGCGACGCTCTTTCAGGGGACATCTCCGGATGTCCGGGATCGAGTGGTAGCCGGCCCGAGTACCTCCGGGCAAGCGGACCAGCAGTACTGGATGCCACATCCAGCCGGAGGAGCTCCCGCAAGGGCTCCCGGCTGTGAATCCAGGCAGTCCGCGTCAGGCGGGATGGACCAGCTCACCCACACTCTGAGTGAGCTGGCTCCTCTAGGGCGCTATGACCGCGCCCGGTCGCCCCATCAGGGACGATCAGACCGGCGGAACCGTTCCCCCTCTCCGCTGTCACAAGGCAACTCGGGGCCTTTGACGGAGAGGGAGAGGTGGCTGATATCCGAGGCGCTTGTACTGTTCAAGCGGAATCAGCCGCCTTCGAGCGTTGACCCGTCGGCCATCTCAAGTCCGGGGATGTCTGGGCCAGTAGCCCCTCCCCAAGTCCTGCCGAGTCCGCAGGCGCCGGTGGCCCCCGCAATGGGACCCGCGCCTGCCCCGCGGCTCGGAGGCACCACGTTGGCAACCGCGTCGACCGTTCCGACGGTTGGAGCGCAAGCCGCGTGGCCGACTTACCCTGGCACGTACAGTGTGTCGGACGGGCAGTGGCAACAGGCGGCTTCGGCCCCAAGCTTTGCCGCCCCTTCTGGAGCCTACTCAGTAGGTTCGATGGGAGCCCCGCCCGCACCTAGCCAGAGTGGGTTTTCAGCGGGAATGACCCCGGCAGCAAACGTGAGCTTCCCTGCTCCTCCGTCCGCGGCGTCGATGTTTGCTCCAGCAGACTCCGCCGCAGGCGCAGGAAGCGCACGGAACTTGCCGCTGTACACGGACGACCCCGGAGCCGGGACCGCACGTCGGGCGCGTAGCAAACGCGATGACGGGCCCGACCACTCTTCGTGGCGGAAACGGTTCAACGGGGATAACGCCGACTTGGAGGACTACTTGCTCCAGGTATGGCGTACCGCCGTGTACGAAGGATGGTCCCAGCATGAAGCTGGACACGTCCTCGCGGGGAGCTTGGAAGGAAAAGCTCTCCGCGTGATGCCGTGTCTGCCGGTGGGAACAGTGACGTTCGGCGAGGTTGCTCGTCAACTTCGCCTGCTGTTCACGCCGACGACCAATCGGCGGCAGTCTGAACGAGAGTTCTAGGCGCGTATCCGCCATCCGACTGAGTCCGTGACAGACTATGCGTTCAACTTACGCATACTCGGCCGGAGAGCTTTTCCGGACATGGACTTCAGACGGTTTGAGACGATGCTGATCGATCAGTTCATCGATGGCCAGCCTTACCACCTAGCGTACGGGCTGGCCACCCATGAAAAGCGATCGATGGAGGAGGCAATAGACTCCGCGCTTGCGCTTGAGGTGGCTGTCCGCCCTAGACAGTTGCCTCCAGCCTCGGCTCCGGCCTCGGCTGTACCCGCGCAGGCGGCGACTCCTCCTCCGGTTAAAGCATCGCAGGTAACCCCGTGGCAGGACCCGGTCGTCCGGGAGCCCGCCAGGGAACCTACCCCGCAGCGGGTTAGTGCGCCGGCACCCTCTACAGGGGCGCCCGCACATGCGGCACCAGTCGCCGCGCCGTGCTCGCCTTCGGACGAGTACGACATGGAGGAATACGACCTCGGCAGTCTGAACGAGAGTTCTAGGCGCGTATCCGCCATCCGACTGAGTCCGTGACAGACTATGCGTTCAACTTACGCATACTCGGCCGGAGAGCTTTTCCGGACATGGACTTCAGACGGTTTGAGACGATGCTGATCGATCAGTTCATCGATGGCCAGCCTTACCACCTAGCGTACGGGCTGGCCACCCATGAAAAGCGATCGATGGAGGAGGCAATAGACTCCGCGCTTGCGCTTGAGGTGGCTGTCCGCCCTAGACAGTTGCCTCCAGCCTCGGCTCCGGCCTCGGCTGTACCCGCGCAGGCGGCGACTCCTCCTCCGGTTAAAGCATCGCAGGTAACCCCGTGGCAGGACCCGGTCGTCCGGGAGCCCGCCAGGGAACCTACCCCGCAGCGGGTTAGTGCGCCGGCACCCTCTACAGGGGCGCCCGCACATGCGGCACCAGTCGCCGCGCCGTGCTCGCCTTCGGACGAGTACGACATGGAGGAATACGACCTCGGCGCCGCGCAGATGATTGCGCACTGCGCCGGGATCGAAGCTCCGGGACCCGCAGAATGTTGCGCGTTCACCTCCGGACCGGCCCAGAACCGTCCCTGCTACTTCTGCGGAAAGCAGGGACACTTTTGGCTGAAGTGTCCGGAGTTGTTGGAACGCCTGCGGTCGCGCGGATACCAGGGAAACCTTCCTGGCCCGCAACGGAGGAATTCCTTCCGGTCTGGTCCTCCGGGACAACAGAACCGGAACCCGCGACAGGGAAACTAGATCCGGACGTGGTGGCGACCAACACTGCGTCCGGGGATAGTTGTCCGGTGGCAAACGATGCCGCCCCACCCGCTGATGAGCAGGACGAACCCCAAGTAGATATGACTTCTCCGGAAGTAGTCCTTGGGGATCAGTCCAGCTCCTCCGCGGCTGAGGCGGATGGCGAGGACTCCGTAGATGAGCCCGGCGCGTGCGAAGGGTATCGCCCTACCTGCGCGTTGGTGAGGGACTATTGCTGGTACCTGCCCCTGTCCTTCGGACGGGAGCCGGTCCGGTTCCTCGTGGACTCAGGCTCGGAGGTGACCATCGTGGCCGCCGGGACGCTTAGGAAGGAGCCCGCCTTCCGCAACCTCGAGTTGCGGGATCCTGGACCGTATAAGCTCTACGGAGCGGGAGACAACCGCATCCGTGTCCATGGCATCATCGATCTGCCTATTACCCTTGGGGACAAGGTGTATCTGACAGAGACGATCGTGGCGGATATCGGAGCGGCCGGGATTATTGGGATGAATTTTCTACGGGCCCACCGGGTGGTTGCCAACTTTAGTGCTGGCGAGTTCCGGATGGGAGAGGACACACACTTCCTCTTCCGCTCGGGCCCGATGCATTCATTCCAGATGCGGACATCGCGCACTGTAGTAGTGCCACCGATGAGTGAGATGATCATCGAGACGAGGCCGCGCCGTCCCCGCATGCCCCTCGATGGTCGACCGTGTATAGTGCAATCCGTGAGCAGTTTCGCCGCAGGAACTGGGCTCGTGCTGGGTGGGCACTGATTGTACTGAAGCGCGGATGCATAGCAGCTACTGCTATTCCCGCGTCTTCGAGTCGTGTCCTCCCCGACGATCCTGTCTGCCGCGCTGCGTGCGCGGCGGCGGCCACCGGGGATGACCCGTTCACCCTGCCGGACCATTTGGAATCTCGGGTTCCGAAGGACCGGTTGGATGCGGATGTGTTCATGGGTCCTGATGGTGCGGTTGGCAAGACTGACGTCACCAAACACCGCATCGACCTTGTGGACGAGCGTCCTCTCAAGCAGCGTCTTCGTCGGGCAGCAATAGTGCACCAAGAGGTCATAGACCAGGAGGTGCAAAAGATGCTCGACTTGGACATCATCGAACCCAGTGACAGCCCTTGGGCCAGTCCGGTGGTTATGGTGAAGAAGAAGGACGGCTCGTGGAGGTTCTGCGTGGACTATCGGAAACTCAACGATGCCACGCGGAAGGACTCATATCCTCTCCCGCACATTGAAGATACCTTCGATGCCCTGGCCGGGTCGCACTATTTCTGTGCTCTGGATCTGGCCTCCGGGTATTGGCAGGTGGAGATGGAGGAGAGTGATCGGGCGAAGACTGCCTTCGTTACCAAGAACGGGCTCTACCAATTCAAGGTAATGCCGTTCGGGCTCTGTAACGCACCAGCGACGTTCGAGCGCCTCATGGAGATGGTACTTAAAGGGTTCCTCTGGAAGCGATGTATGGTCTACATCGACGATGTCGTCGTGTATGGCCGGTCGTTCGAGGAAACCCTCACCAACCTCCAGATGGTGCTCCATCGCATCCGCGGAGCAGGGCTTAAATTGAAGCCAAGTAAGTGCGAACTATTCGCGCAGGAAATCCTGTACTTGGGCTTCATGGTAACGGGCACCGGAGTGAGACCAGACCCCGCAAAGGTGGCGGCCGTGCAGAAATGGCCTCCGCCCTGCAACGTGGCGGACGTGAGGTCCTTTTTGGGCTTCGCGAGCTACCACCGCAGGTTTATTCGTGGCTTTGCGGAGATCGCGCGTCCCCTTACTATCCTCACGGAAAAGGGCGCCGATTTTGTTTGGTCCGCCGGGCAGGCTGACGCCTTCTCGGGACTCCGGCAGGCCTTGGTAGCGGCCCCGGTGCTGCGGCACCCTCGTCCGGACTGCGAGTTCATCCTGGACACTGACGCGAGTAACTTTGCACTCGGCGGTGTCCTCTCGCAGATCGTGGACGGGCAAGAGCGGGTAGTAGCTTATGCGAGTGTGGCCTTGAGCCGCTCTCAAATGAACTACTGTACCACTCATCGCGAGTTGCTCGCGGTGGTTACGATGACCAAGCGTTTCCGGCACTATTTGTTGGGACGCCATTTCCGCTTGCGGACTGATCATAGTTCGCTGAGATGGCTCCTCAACTATAGTGAGGCCGATGGCTTGGTGGCGCGGTGGCTCGTCAAACTCCAGGAGTATGACATGCAGATAGAGCATCGCGCTGGTAAGTTGCACGGCAACGCGGACGGCCTGTCCCGTTGTCATAAGTGCAAGAATCCGGGTTGTGCAGGGATGGCGCCATTCCAGCAAGCCGCGGATTCGTCCTCAGACTCGGAATTGGACGTTCCGGGGAGACCGCAGGCCGGCGTCCCCTCTAACAACACGGCGGCCGGAGCGTTTAGGGCTAATCTCCGCGCGCGGACCCGCCGTTATCGGCGAGGGCGTCTCGCAAATGAAGCGGAGGTGCGGCTCAGCTCCAGCGAGTCCTCCTCGAGTCCGGCGGTGTACTCCTCGTGGGTACCCTCGTCCTCTGGAGAGTCTGAGTATGAGCGGTCCTTGCCCCCTGTGGTGATGGCCGCTGCGGCGCAGCCGGACGTGACGGATGAGGAGCCTAATTACTTGGGTGGCTACTCTCCGGCGCAGATAGCTGCGACGCAAAGAGCTGACAGAGCTCTGGCACCGGTAATCACAGCCCTTGAGGCCGGCCAGAAGCCCTCGAAGGATGAGCGAAAGACCTACAGGGAGGAGACCTTGTCTCTAGTATCTCAGTGGGAACGACTCTCCTTGAGGGATGGCCTCTTATACCGGCGCTATGAGCCACCGACCCCACTGCCTCCAATATGGCAGTTGGTGCTTCCGGCGGAGCTGCGGAAAGAAGTACTCCACCAGTTGCATGACCTCCGGGTGACCGGTCACTTGGGAATCCGGAGGACCGTCCATAGGCTACAACAGCGCTTTCATTGGCCTGGTAGCAGCTTGGACGTGCAACGGTGGTGCGCAGCCTGCCCTCGGTGTCAAGCTCGTAAAGGAGTTCCGACTCCTGGCCGCCACCCCTTAACCACGGTTAAGGCGGGCGCGCCTTTTGATCGGATAGCTTTGGATATACTGGATACCCACCGGGTCACCCCGCGCGGTTTCCGGTACATCCTGGTAATATCCGACTATTTTACCAAGTATACCGACGCCTACCCACTGCGCCGCCAGACTGCGGACGAGGTAGCTCGGTTATTGGTGAATAGATGGGTGGTGTACCATGGGGTACCTAAACAGGTACATTCGGATCAGGGCACGCAATTTGAGAGCAACCTGTTCCGAAACCTAGCACAGATGCTAGGCAGTACCAAGGTGCGGACCACCCCCTACAGGCCCCAGTCTGATGGCCAGGTCGAACGCTTTAATCGATCGGTCCTCAATATGCTGGCGGCCTTTGTGAACGATCGTGCGAATGATTGGGATGACCACCTCCCGATGTCTTAATGGCGTACAGGTCGTCGGTCCACTCTTCGACCGGAGTTACTCCGCACGCGATGTTGTACGGCCGGGAGCTAAATTTGCCCGTGGATATTATGTATCCAACTGCGGCAGAGACCGGCGCAGTACCCCAGTGCGGTCCGGAATACGTGGAGTGGATTCGCCGCGCCTTGGCGAACGCCCATGATTTCGCGCGCGCGCGCCTGGACAAGTCTGCCATCCGGCAGAAGCGAGGCTATGACGCCCATGCTAAGGGTAGGCCAGCTTTTGCGGAGGGCGACAAGGTGCGCTACTATTATCCGCCGCTTAAGGATTGATTGCATGTGATTGTCATGAACCTGGCATTGACCAGCTGTCCATTCACTTATAATGTAAACATAAAGGTAACAAGTTCATCAATTTACACACTTCCAATCAACGGGAAACTTTGCCTTTCTGATTGTTAGCCATCAAGGATTACTAACCGAGACTCTGTTTCTTACTAAGCAATGTTAAATTTGTTAAATTCATCGTTTTCATATGTCATTTTCCGACCTATTTCTCAGTCTACAAAATACACTCACAACAGGGCGAGCGAAAGGATTATGCTGCGCAGCAAATAGCTAGTGAGGCCAATAAAACTCACAGGTGATATGCACTCGGGTGCACCGAGGTGTTTGGGATTATGAATGTTCAGCTCACTGTATTCATCTCACAGAAAGTATAGCCCTAGATATTCTCATTATTTTGACGACAACAAGGAATAAATATATGCAACAGCCAGTGCTTGTCAAGCAGAACACTCGAATCTTCGTTTTGGTGAAACGTATAAAATGATTTATCTAATCATCAAATTGCACAGCTTTCGTGATATCATTTATTAAACCATGTCTCGGTTCATCATCCATGAGTATATGTGTGTGTGCTAGCCAAGTTTTAGGTCAGGGGATTGTATTGTTTTGGTTATTTTGTTACCTTTGCTTTCACATTATAAGTCAATGGAAAAGTGCCTCATCGCAGTCACCGGTAAGTTACATGCAATCACACCTTAAGCAAGGCAATAAATTTGCTAAGCCGTGGATAGGCCCGTTTACGGTACTGAAACAAGTGACAGATGTGGACTACCGGATCCGGAGGGATTCCGATCCGGACAGGGTTCTGGTTGTCCATATCGATAATCTGAAGAAGTACGAGGGCCCGCTTGTCATGGATCCGCTCGTTCAAGATGCGGAACTGGATGATGCTCCCGTATGGGATCCGTCTGGTCAGCATCCGCGGACTCCGGCCGAGCGTGTGCGCCGTATGGTGGGCCTCCCGGACCTCTCTGACCCGTCAGATGATGGACTGGGTGGCTATCAGCCAGATGACGGCGATCCGCAGGTACCCCCACTACCTCCAGTACCTGCGGATGACGGGCGGCCACGCCGGAAACCACGTGCGCCAGCCCGGTATGGGTGGGAATAACCTTCCGCCCATGCGGATGCGTCTGCGGTACCCGTCTGTCATACTATGGATGGGTTTTAGGTCATTCCGTGAGAGTCCGCACGACTTACCTCAGCGGGTGGCTACTTTGTGGCTATCTTCGGAGTTGAGGTCTGCGGAGACTTTCATGTCGTAACGCCGCCGCTCCGCATCCGCCCTCCTGTAGTTTCTAGCGTCAGGGACGTGCGGATGGCCTGTCCGCACATTGTGGACGGCTGTCCGGCGTAATCCGCACAACGGTTACGCTGGCCGGACGAATTTACTGATCCGGCCGGACGCCCCTGGTCCCGGGACAACCTCTTATATGGCCAGACTGAGGTTGGGATTTACGTCCGCTACGGGAGAAGCGCCTTCCCACGGATTTGGGGAGCTGGCTCTGGACGCGGGGATAGTGTCCGCAGATGAGGACTGATGTCCGCGGTTCGTCCGCGTGACTCGTCCGGCGTCCGCGGCGCTTTAAGATGACGCACTTCGGTGTAGTTATCCCCCGTGAGCCATTACTATAATTGCGGTTATAGTAAATTAAGGTTTCTTACGGCAGGAAACCGACTATCCATTATGATAATGGAGCGGTTGTTAAGCCGCGGCAGCGGGTGACGCTCGTTCTCGTCCGGATCGTACCTTACAATACGCGGTCCGGCCGGAATGACCGGAACCCCGGCCTCCTTCTAAGAAGGGGGTCGTATATTACATGCGCAACACTTGTGGTGGCTTCTAATTCCAAATTTCATCTTCATTGGATAAGGGCAATACGCCGTACAATGGTAGACGTCCGGCCTGGACTCCGTCCGCGGGCAGCTCCAGACGTCCGCCGGCTATTGCTTTCACCATCTTTGGGCGCCTCTAGATTGGGCGCCGGTATGAAGGGTTCGCCCCCTAACCAGTGCGGTTATGGACCATGCCGGCTCCGCGTCTAAATCTATTGGCTCCGCGCTCCGGTAGTCGTTTGAGGAGGCTCTGGGCTGGTCCGGGCACCGCTCCGCGGCCGGGCAGTACGTCGGGGATGCTAGTGGGCGCTTTGCAAACGCCCATAGGGCGCCCGATTGTCTGTCCGGACGTCATGGGTATGTCCGATCGCCCTGTAAGCGTGCCAGCGGCTATGGGGAGTGATTTTGTTTATTTTCCATCTCATTTATTATTTATGGGAGGATTATAAGCCACAAGTGTGTGCGTGTTTCCCGTGGAAATGCTATTCTTACTCATTTATCCCATATATGAGAAAGTTTAGTGATATATCTTTTCCCTGGTGCAATAGAGAGTAAGAAATCGGGAGATTTCTGCTTTCGCGAGAGGGGTGTAGGAGATTGTGTACATTGTATCGAAGGCTGTATGCCGTGATCTATGAAAAGCATGCAAGCGGTGGTGGATTTATTTTCATTGCTGCTTGAGCGGTGTTAAATTTTTATTTATCGCTGCTGATAGGGTGACATAATCGTAACACCCACAAGTAGTTTGGCTTTTTGATACATTGTATACAATCTTTAACCTGCGAGGGTGATTAACTTCACGTCATTGATCGCCAGTGCGAAAGCTATTGCTAATGACTGCTGTTAATTACTGTAGTATTTTAGCGGGTTCCCCCGGGATGGCTTGTGTACACAAGCCACCCGTATACATGGCAAGATAGGAGTCACCGGGGGGAGATGCGTGTATGGGAATGCGGGAATGTAAAACGTCCTTTTGTCTGTCGATCGGGTAGATGCAGTGAATAGACGTTTCCACGGGAACGCGTCATACGATGCGTGTGCAGTATAACTGCCAACACTTGATGCCTATAATCGATGTAACTCGACACCTTCTCGTCATTCAAGCGCTCGGCACTGGTGGAGACGGATCTGCGGATCTGACTCCCAGTGTTTACGGCGTTTAGAGCGCTTGATATGTCTGAGAGTAGTGATGGTTGGGAAGGTGATGTAGGGAGGGAAGAGGGGTCTCTTGAGCGCGGTAATTCGTACTCGAGACCCCAGACTAGGCCCGAGGAGGATGACCGCGAGGACATCCCTCGGGGAGCCTATGTGGGTTCTGAGGAATCCAGCTCCGGCTCCGGTTCTTACACAGGAACCGAGTCCGAGAGCGAGATCGCGGAGGACCGCCCCGCAGAGAGTGACTCGGCCACGCCAGGCGCTGAGCAGCTCTTAAATCCGTCGCCTTTTCCTCGTATGGAAGAGGTGATGGACTGCGGTGGTGCGGGACTCGTGGATGTAGACATTGAGTTGCATCCGCACCCGGAGATGCTTGCGTCTTTGGGTCCGGATGAGAGTACTCGTGCGGAAACCCATCCGGATGGCCGTAGCCGTCCGGACACCGGTTCTGCCGAGAACTCCTCGGTGTCCGCACCTGCGGAGTCTGGTCCGCACGACCAGAAGGCCCCTGGGACTTGGGCGGAGCAGGTTGACGCGGCTGAGGAAGCCGCATCCCAAGCGCCGCCTCAGGGACAGGAGTCTGGCTCGAAGGAGACCGAGAACCGAGATGACGGGTTTACATCGCCCGTCTCTAGGCGTACTCGCCGTCGAGCCCGGGAGATTGCCCAGAAGCAGTGGAGAGCCCAGCAAGAGCTGGAAGCCGCTGACCGCGGGCAATCTGAGGCCGGATCCGACCCGGACCCGGCCTCCTCGCCTCAGAAGAAGAAGAAGAAGCGGCCGCACCGGAAAAAGAAGTCCGGCGGCCCCTCGCCTCAAGCAGGATCGAAGTCCGGAGGACCTCAGCCACTGGCGCCTAAGCCGGGCGGCCAGAAAGGGTCCTCCGCCAAACCCGGAGTCGCCAAGACGCCTAATCCCTCGGGATCTGGTGCGGGCGGCGCCTCCGCGGGATCCGGCCCAGGCGCGGGAGGTTCCTGTAAGCGGGTGCCTATCCAGGCACCGAAAGGAACCTCCTCTTCTTCTTCCTCCGGTACCAAGAAACCTACCGGAGCTGCGGAGGTGGGGTCGAGTCCAGTGGACAGAGGGCGTCCCATGCCGAAGGAGGGAGATCTTCGTTTAGAACTCCTCCGGAAGCGCGCGGAGCAAGACGGGGTCCACCTGTCTGACGCCGCACTGGAAGCGGGACGGCGGTCCTTCGTTGCGCAGCAACAGAGGGCCGCGCCCCCGCGCGGGAAGAGTGTGCCCCGACGAACCAGGTCGGAGAATCGTTCGGGGGCGGCCAAAAAGAAGAAACGGTCGTCCTCGGAGCAGCCCTCTATCCAGAGGCTGCGGGCCGAAATGGGCCCCGAACTCCCTGGAGTCCGTCAGGGACACATGTTCCTCCCGCGCTATGGCAGGGATCCGCAAGGGCGTCGCACAGCGGCGGCCGGCGCGGCGGCCGACACGCCTTTCACACGGCCTCGTCCACTCACGGACGAGGAGCGTGTCGGGTTGCCGCCCGAGGCAGAGGAGGGTGTAATATGCCAACTCTGTCCGAAATCCCTGGACGGGTATGAGGACCCGCACCGTGCGCTCAACCGGGATCGTAGGTATCCTACCTACGACCACTTGAGTCGACATATTGCGGGGTACCACTACCCCTGGATGCAAATGTTCGTTTGCAAGAGGTGCTACTCCAGCAGACCTCAGCAACGATATTTCGCCAGTTTAGAGGCCCTGAATGATCACCGCTCGGGTGCACACCGCGGTGAGGGACTTCATACCGTTGGTAATGAAGTGGGGCCTGTATTCAATTTTGGATACATACCACCGAGGGTGGCGTCGTTCATGACTACGTCAGGAACGGCGAATCACCGATTCTTTCACTGGGGTCCATGGCGCTTTGCACAGCGCATCATGGACGATGCCTGGAAGGAGTCTGGCGTTGTGTCCGCGGGCTCGAGCTACACCGCTCGCCTGGTCCCGCCAAGGACTCCACGCGTGACTCCCTCGGTTGCGAGCAGTAGCGGACGTGCGGTACCTCTCTCGAGGTCGGCGTCCGCGTCCTCGTTGGTAGTTGAGGGGACGTCCGCAGGGTGGCAAAGCACCGCCTCCCTGGACTTGGACCCCCTCGACGCCACGGCGGACGTACGCCGGAGGCTCGGTCCCACGACCGCCAGCGTCTACGAGACTTTCCGCGAGTCTGTAGGCCAGGCGGTCGGCCATCGTCGCGATGGTATGGACCGGATCCCCGGTGACCCGGCGTTGGTGAACCTGCCGGTGCCCCGAGCCATTCGTGACTTGGGGTCCGCAGGTGTAGCCGCGTTGGTCCGCGCTCGGGAGGAGCACCCCTGGGATCACCCCCAGCGTGGTCGACTCACCCGAGCGGCGGAGTACCTTGTGGCGGAGATGGACAGCTCTCTGGATCGGTTCAGCCGGTGCCGCGCCGAGGCCTCTCGTGTCGCATGCGATCTCGCATACGACCAGGGCCTCATGGAAGGCACCCGGCGGAGCCTAGAGAGCTACCGGACTTTGTCGGCCGTCATTGAGCGGCGCGCGTTCGACCAGGGTCGGACCGCCGCTCTTGCCGAGCAGTCCGGGGCGTCCAGGTGTGGGGAGAACGGACGGCTGGTCCACAGCGCACCCGCGATACGGTGGAGATGTTCCGCGCCATTGCCGATCTCGGCGCGACCTCTCTACCGGCCTCCGTCGTGATGGCTCCGCCAGGACCCGGATTGCAGGGCTCACCGCAAAAGCCCATGCAAGCTCCACCGGGCCTGCCTCATCCGCCCGTGCAGCCGGCTTTCACTATGCCGGCTCCGCTGCTTCCGCGGCGTAGGGACCCGTCACCGCCGCCAGACCCCAAGACAGGCGGCACGGATGAGGAGCCGATGACCACGGAAGAAGGCTAGGGCACTAGCCTCGTCGCTGCACTTGTGCGGCGGCGTGCCGGAGTCGCTCCCGCGGCTCCGCCCTGCCTCAGACCCGTTCTGCGGATCTGAGGAGCCGGCCGGCAGGGCGGTCGGCAACATTTTAGAGGTACTATCACTTTTGATCACTCGGTGTGTCGTTTTACAAAATTTCTAAATTTAAAGTCTAACCTTAAAGATATTCCAAAGACTCGACGGATGAGGAGCCGATGACCACGGAGGAAGGCTAGGGCACTAGCCTCGTCGCTGCACTTGTGCGGCGGCGTGCCGGAGTCGCTCCCGCGGCTCCGCCCTGCCTCAGACCCGTTCTGCGGATCTGAGGAGCCGGCCGGCAGGGCGGTCGGCAACATTTTAGAGGTACTATCACTTTTGATCACTCGGTGTGTCGTTTTGCAAAATTTCTAAATTTAAAGTCTAACCTTAAAGATATTCCAAAGACTCGACACACCGTCCTTTTATAACGGATGACCTTCCAAGGTCATCACACGGTTTTGGACCACCTCGGTCAAAATTTTAGCTTGTTTATGAGGGTTTATTCAAAATTACAAAGCGCGTTATAGTTTACTCCGTAAGTCCGGGGGTAGTTCCCCATTCTTCCAAAAGGGACTCTTAAAGTCCTAGTCTTGCGCCGTGACTTCCGGGTGTTGCCATCTTGCCTTCTTCCGGACCCCGCCATGCGAAGCCTTCGTCGGGTTTTGGCTGTTTTGGGCGCGGGCGGAACATGTTGGGGACCAACATTGTAAGAAGGGGGTAATGTGGCGATTTTGCCCTAAGCACGCGGCAGGTGATTGTAAACATAAATGCCATTTATGTGGCCTTTTCGTACTTGGCCTTGTTTTGACATGCTCCGTTCGAGCGTGCGTTGCCACGGCGACGTATTGTAATTTACGTTCCAGTAAACTATAACAATGGATCGATTAAACCTCGCGTGCGCCCTACAGTTTCTGGTGTATTATATATACACTGGAAGCGACTCGTTCGAGGAGATTGTCCAAGATCGAGAGGCAGGACGCACACGAGGCTCGCCATGAGCTTTGTGTTCCCTGTTTGTGAGTAGTGGGCTCCTAGAGCCCTGGGGACGATTTCCATGGGGAGGCCCGGGCTGGGAGAGACAAGTTGCTGACTCGGGGGCCTTCGGCCCTGTGGATCGCCAGCTCTCTCCCTTCCCGGGACGTGTGACAGAGGCTCTGGCCAGCATGTCGGACTGTACGGGGTTCCGTCCCCGAGGCAGACCGCGGCTCGCCAGGCCCCGCCAGTTAACACCGTAGGGATGAACTAGTTTCTGAACGGTGTCCGTAGGCCTGGGAGTGTCGGGTGGGCTGTTACCTGGTTACCGTTAATGCTGAAGTAGTTACCGTGTCCGCCGCGACCTCCGGTGAGCGGCCCTGCCGCAAGGATCCGGAATAGCGGATGCGCGTCTGCAAGGACTCGGATGAGAGAGGACTATCCTCGAGGATCCCGAAGAGCGGACGGTAGTCAATAACTTTACAATTGCAACGATACTCTCATTATTGGTGGATGTAAACATGGCAAAATACCTGAATAGGCACATATCCCTGAGATGTCGTTTGGTGCTGAGATTCAGTACCAGGGGTGGATTAGGGGCCGGTCATTATTTATCAGGTGGGGGGGGGGGGGGGTTGGGTAAAAACTGGGGGGGGGGGGTCACACTTTCATTTTCAACATTATTGGGGGGGGGGGTCATACTTTTATTTTCAATGGAACTGGGGGGGTCGGAGTTCGAATTTTAGTTAATTTGAGGAAAATTTTATATTGAAATAGTGAATTGGGTGAAAACAATCCACTCAACCTAGACTGATGGCTCACTGGAGTATACAGCATTTGGAAACCATCCTTTTGTCACATTATCAGTGAAACTATAGTTCCGCCAAAATTTGATCCTAGAAAGGACCATCCAGGAACACCCAAAATCAGGAGATGTCGTGAATCGACAACCGCTCATCACCCACAGACTGAAACATTGTCACTACGGATCAACTATGGACCTTTCGTAGAACACAGCAGCACTGAAACTGAATAGGGTGCCAGTGAGGATGATAAACATGCAGGGCACTGTCACAGACTAACAATGGATCACCTGGCCCATACCATGCTGACCAACATGCCATAACATCCAATGACCCCGAACCAGCATGTCAAAATCCGATTTTCCACTCAACACGTTGCCAACTCAGGAACCTAGGCCACTGAGGATAATCCTCGATGAGCTCAGGACTGTCCTGGACCACCATGAACAAAATATGGACATTTCCATCCAGGATTGCAAAATAGTCCTGGATCGTCCCGGATGACGATTGACGATATAGTGAATCTGATTTACCTGACTTTCTTGGTGGCCAGGACATTGCTAGACAATCGGGGATCATCACGGAACATTATGAACCCATCATGGAGCTAGTTCATGCTCCGAACGTGGGATAATACCCACGTTCGGAGCATGAACTATCATGGAGACAAAACATATTTGATTCAAGGTCGGGAAAGTACCAGTCCAGGATGGCCTGATTCATCAATGATATGTGGAAGAGTCATAATTTTTCTGAGTTCACTCGGAGGCTGTCATTACCATACCGATATAATATGCCCACAAATAATAACTAAATCAGTTGTAATGGCACAAATTCATAATATCCACTTACGTTATAAGAAAAAGAAATTGCGACAAAAGTCACAAATGTTTTAATAGAGATGTGAATGAAGTGTAAAAATAGCATTTAGATATCATACTGGTTCCTTATAATTGTCATCAATTGCGTATTATGGCCTTGTATATGTACTTGGGGATTGGGGGGGTCACACTTTTATTTTTGATCTTGGTGGGGGGGTCATACATTGTTTTTCAATATCGGTGGGGGGGGGGGTCAAACTTTGAAAATTCATTTCTCGAAAAATCCATCCAACCCCCCCACCCGATAAATAATGACCGGCCCCTTAATTACTTTATATCTTCTAATATTTTGCGATAGAAACTTGGCAGAAAACTGCCATTTGCCGCTGTTACATTCAAATATCACTCTGAATGAATGTCGGAATTACACACATCCAATAATTGATGTGAAACACGCAATTCAATCTGTTGTGGATTTATTGCCTAACCAATAAACGATTAGGCCCCCAAAAAAAATTATGTTTCTGGTTATCGCGCGCGTCACTCCGAACCCCACGCATCATTTCATTTGAAAAAAAAAAATCGCGCGCATCACTTAAAGCTGCTGCCTTCGAATGTATGCAATATTTTTTTCAAAACCAACATTTTGTTAAACACATCTAATGGAATATAACAAAAGGTGTGCTCAATGACTTTGACGATTGAAGTCCGTCCGAGTTGTCTTTTCATCCGTTTTAGTGCCCATTTTGTACCGGTTTTGTAAATAAACAAACGAAGTGTATCCATCAAACTCGAATGTAAACAAATGCTCAAATCGTGCTTGAAAGTCCACATCGAGTACAATTCCCAGTTCGTATGTGCATATATAGTGTAGTTGTGAGAAAATAATCAGTGATATAACAAGATGTGCGTGGAATTGTCAGTCTCGCATTTCTATGCTTTGTTTACATCTGCGTGTGATGGATACAGTTCCTGTATTTACGCGAGAACCGCCTGTTCTAATGAGCACAATTTCCCTGATGTGAGTATGTTGCATTCAGTTAGTTTAGCATGTTTAGAATAAAATATAGTTTTCAAAAATTATTGACTGGATTCAAAGGCAGCTGCTTTAAAATACCGCGCGGTACTTCGTTTTTTATATATTTTTTTTACCGCCGCCCTCGACGTTTGGTTATTGAATGATGAAAGAGCACATACAGTGTCATATTCTACAGGTTTTGCATTCAGTACCAGTTATTAAGTTATGCAAATTTGTGAGTTGTGTTTGTGTTGAAGAATATATGCCTACTAAAAAGTTCATCAATACATGAATCTAGCCGTACGTGTTTGTGTTGAGTTGTGTGTTAGCTCGAATGTCACAAACGCTGATATTAAAGCAGCTGCCTTCGAAAACAGGCAATATTTTCGAAAAAAATATATATTTCATAATAAATATGTGGAATTAACTGAATGTGACGTACTCACATCAAATGTTATGGCTACAAACAGTCTTTTTTTCGAGGGGGGGGGTGCTCATTTGAGCAGGTGGTTCACGCGTCAATACAGGAACTGTATCCATAACACGCAGATGTAAACAAAGCATAAAAGTGCCAAATGGACTGACAATTCCACTCTCACCATCGTATATCACTGATTATTTTCTCATAACTACACTATATATGCAGATACATACTGGAAAATATGCTCGATTTGGACTTTTAAAGGCAATTTGGACATTTGTTTACATTCGGGCTTGATGGATACATCTCGTTTGTTTATATACAAACCTGGCATAAAATGTGTATTAAAACGGATGGAGAAACGACTCGGAAGGGCTGTACGGCGTTAAAATCAATGTGCATATGTTTTGCTATATCGTATTAGATGATTTGAACTAAAATTTAGTTTTGAAAAAAATATTGCATACATTCGAACTCAGCTGCTTTAATAACAATGTGGATTTGTCCAGTGTGGAGATCTGAAAGCAATGAGAGGCAAATCGCGGCTACGAACGGGTAACAAACTGCTTTATACGTGCGTGGCCGGCAATACTTTAACCTGTTATCACACCCATGGGATGAATGAAATGCAGATGCAAATTGGTATGAATATGGACGAAAGGAATTAGTAGTACACGGAAGCAACTTGGACAACCATATGTAAAAAAACATGCGTAATGCTACAAAGCATCCGGGCAACATAAGGCTTAGTTTATAAAATGTTTATCAAATAATACAAACGTTTTGTTTAGAATATAACAAACAGTAGGATTTTCTATTCACATAATATATTTAGCATATAGGTGTTTTACTGAGGCAAACGTAGCTTCCATGCTTCGGCGAGCACGACTCGCGCAGATTCAGGGAAATAAAAGATAAAAAAATTGCATCACCGCATCACTTTTGGAAGACCATGGTAACCAGGAACATAGAGTATTTTTTTTTTGCCTTATAGGCTAATTGTGTATGAAAAAATGTGCGCCATAAAGAGGGAGTTCGTTCGAACACCCCCCCCCCCCCCCCCCCTAAACCTCCTCCACCCCCATAGGGACGGGCCTGTAGTGCCAAGCTGATTATTTTTTATATACTGATATCCAGAATGAGCAGTGCAAACTTTAGCATTCTTGTTTGCATTCCCGAAATGCACCAAGTGACTGTTTTGACCACTGCCTTATATAACAGGCAAATTTGGGTGTTGTCAGTAGCGTTATAAAGTGTGTGATTGAAAGACAGAAACGTTATCGAGAGCACATTATGCGGTGTCTCCCGACACAGGAATGAGAAGGGGTTGTTGAAGTGCTACATGCAGGTCTTAGATGTGGTGAAAGTGCGCATCGGGTGCGAGGTCAAAATCAGTCGCCTGCGTGAATAGAATGAATAAAAAAACGGGAACTGTGGCCCACCGAGGGTATCTCAATGAACTGAGAGTCACGACACACCGCAAGATCGGTATATCGATATGATGCAGACATGAGGCCGCTTCTGAGCCGATATTCAGACGGATTGTGAGGATATAGAAGACTGTCTAGGGTGTACTGTAATACCATCCAACACCCCGTCATCAGTTATGAGGAGTGTTCAAAAGGTTTGAGGAATTCGGTCATAAATAATGTAGATACCCATTGAAATTTTCAATATTTCATCACAGAGTGTAACATCAATAAGAGTCCTCACTTTCTATATAGCCCTATATAGTCCTCACTTTAAGGGGTTGTTACCCTCGCCATATTTTAGTCAGTGATGCGCACTGAATATTTTTGAAAATGGTTTTTCTTGAAGAAATGAACACATATTTCACATAAATGTCATATTATCATGTTAATAACTAATTTAAAGCATTTCACGCGCAGTTATTATGCATCTTATGTTATAATTGGTGAAATTGACTACCAAAATTTCGGGACATCCGTTCTTGTGGAAAAAGTCGATTACGAATGTTCCTAGTATTTTTCTGAGCATTACTACATATATGCTAGTTTATGAGCCGAGAAATATTTTTTTGAAATTCAAATCCATTGCATCACAAATGATTTTTGAAGTTCAGGCATTTATGGACAACTAAAAAAATTTCCCAAGTGGCCAGCACAGGCACTATTTTTTAACCCTTCAAGACACTGCCACAGTGAGAGGGAGACTTCAATATCATATGCTCCACTGTGCACAATTCACACTGGCCTTTACATGTAGACTGCTACATGCTATGGCTTCTGTGTGCATTGGGCCATGACACTACTCTATTCACCTGATCAATGCAAATAAAAACTTCTGGGGAAGTAACATCTTCTTGCATTTGGCATAATTCATAACATTCTGTGTTCATCGAATAACTAACAGTACATGTATGTCTTCATTGACCCTATTGTGCATAATGCTCGGTCTATGCATACAAAGAACACAAACCCCAAGCTAGATACAGGATACATCCTGATCCCAATAACATGTAAATGTAGATATCACCAGGCTTTTGATTTATTGTCATCATGATTACATGTGACATTAAAGTATCATTATTGCACATGGGTTGTGTCAACATAATTGATGTGAAATTCACACAGTGGTAGCATTTTATTAGTACAATTCATCTTTTGACATACATGGATCACGGGTATGATATCAAACATACCAGACAAGAAATGTCATGAATAAATAGTGCATTTGGTAGTATACTCCTTATCCATATGTTTATCTTACAAAGTTTGTACATGGAAGGTAAACAAGAACAAAATAAATCAAATATAATACCAATCAAAAAGATTATGAATTTATCATAATTGGCAAACAATATTGCACATGGCCACTTGATACACTGCCATTCAAATCTTCATAATGTATTTCTGACCTACACATGTGTATCAATAACAAATTTTTGATACATACAATGTATTGGCCACTTTATCCATTAAAATATAAAATATGAAAATATTATTAATTGGCCATTGAATCCCCAAATTGCTGTTGTATAAGATATCCAATTGCCTTATAGTGACATTACAATACCCAAAATGGTGGTGTGCAATTCTGTACAAGTGTTTCAGAATTACAGATCCAACATGCACTTAATTTGAATTTATATATATTGTTTTAATATACATGTATATATTGGTGCAAACTTCAAAACACAAATTGTTGTTATGCTTTGACATCCATATTGTTGGCCAACTGAATGATTGCTCCTGGGTGCCTGTCATTGGGGGATCAGTCAAGTGGTGTGGAGCTGCTATTGCCTGTCTTCTGATTGAGACTTGAACCAGGATTTATGGAGCTTCTGGTTGTGTTGTCTTCTGGCTGAGCTGTCAGGAAAGTGGTGTGGAGTTGTCAGCAACATCTGGGGTCATCTGGAGTCAGAAAAATATGAGATGATGGATTTGTCACATGGCACTCTATTCTGTTGCTGATACCAATCACATTGCCTTGAATTGATCATTGGAATATTACAATCAAGTAAACTTCTTGATTTAGAGAAATATATATATATTGGTTATATGAATAACTCATATAGCTGCTTATTGATAATTACCTTATATACTTGTGCCAATCAGGGCACCTGATTTAAATTTCTTGACATACTATAAGTTATCATGGGCTTCAGACCCCAATACGGCGTGATATCTGCCTGAAGTCACCATATACCACGAGGCCGCAGGCCGAGTGGGATATGCTGACTGAAGGCAGATATCCTGCCGTATTGGGGTCTGAAGTCCATGGTAACGATTTTATCATTGGATTATATGGAGCTCTCCAAAACGTCATTCCGTATAACCCGCCTAAAGCCCACGATACAGAAAATATCGTGGGGTTGTGTCACAGCTCTACAAATACGGCGTGGTATTGTCTGAGAATTGACCAATCAGAATCGCGCATTTGCAGCAATCCGATGATAAAATCTTATATTACCTATTTGTGAAAATGAACTCCCAATGTGCAAGAAGGGTCGAAAGAGGGTTAATAATCCGCCCCAGGACATGTGCTCGACGATTTTCCGTGTGGTTCCATGCGATCACTGACCGAGACTGGACTTGAGCAGCTAGTGAGTATTGCTCTTCACATTGAACTCAAAACTCCGTGCACGGATTTCAACGGCTTTCTCACCGTGGGCACATGTCAATCTCACCGGAGCGAATACAAACTCACGTGGTGAGCGATATGTCAGTTACCGTCTGGAAACATGGTTTTCAGTGTTTGTCATTCCCCGATCTACAACAATTCTTTGTCTATGAACTAATATGTCTTCGATTATGTACATAATTCTGGGATTACCTCCGTCATATGCCGATATACATGCATAACACATGGGACTGTTGGTGACTCGCGGGAAAACATTTGGAGACGAAGCTACCGAATCTCATAATCGCAAAATATGGTCTTCACAACCGAAGGAAATATTCCGAGGATGACCGCTACCAATTGATATTACAAAAAAAACATGTAATGTGTCGTACTGCGAACATTTCCTGCCGTAGTCCCGTTCAGTATTCAGAAAGTGGATTATTTGGTGTGATCAATGGATTAGACAGATTACCAGAATCGACATGACCAAAGATAAGTCTCGCGTGAGGATACATTAAACTTTGACCTGGGAAATATGTAGACACGATTTCGTGGCACCTGACGTTGAAAGTAGCCGATGTTCAGACTCAATTTTACGGGGGAAAACGCAATGTCACATGGCTGTGGATAGCTCGTTATGGAGTCTACGATGTACCAATCCCAAGTAAGTCAGCTATTCTTTGAAAATCATCAAAATAATAGATGATATTTCAAGTCTGTGTGTTGTCCAAATCCACGTGATATTTTGAAAATGGCGCATTTCGTAAATGTGTCAAAGATAGTCGGGCATTTTGTGACAAATGTAGGCGGTAAATTCAAAAAGTAATTCTCGGCTCATAGACACTGACTGCTCCACTATGTAAAAAGTCGATGTATTCTAAAGATTACGTGGTTGATATTGAGAACGGATGTACCAACTTTATCGTTATGATCCGGAATGATCCAGACGTTTCAGGTCGAAGATTGTATTTTTCTAAAACAAGAAAATGACTCCTCTATTCACTCCAACTGCAAAAAGTCACTTCGGACTACCAGAAGTTTTGTGACAAATGCTCATATTTTGTATGCGGTACTAAAGTCGTGAAATTTCCTGCCAACAATCGGCAGGGTTTCACCATCTTAACAAGCACAAACAATAGGAACTTCGCCGGTGGAGGAGTGACAAACAACTGGAACTTCGCCGGTGATGGAGCGGTCCTCTAGCATTGGAGTCATCCTGAGTTTCTCAACTTAGAAATTGCTCAGTCACGCATTTTCGTTGGAGTGGGGCCTGTTATTGATGTCACACTCTTTGATTTTATCTTTAGATACATGTAGTTCTGAGTTTGTGAACAGTATTGACAAGTATATGATTAAATTTCTATATATTATTTAACAGCCCTCTTATATATCATTGTTAACTGAAGTTACTGAAATAGTGCACACAATACATACATCCAGAATTCCAGCTTATCATTTTCACAAGAATACGGTTCCCTACACCGCCACAGTTATATAAGACTACCGGAGTCATGCCAGTACATAGTCTGTCTGTACGGTTTTAATTAAGTACACATGTATAGTTATGTGTACTTGTATTTGTATCAAATTTTGATATATAACTTGACCACCAATATCATGCTTTCCCTCCAGATCACGAGCAAACCAGATATAGCGTCTTCTACTTCTCCCATATCATCCCGAGAGCTAACATCTATCCCACATGACGAGCGATCCCGCCCCGATCTAAAGGACAGGGGTATTAGCAAGAAAGTGGTGAGTGTCAATGACTTTTGTTCAACGAAAAATTTGAAGAAAAAGTATAGTGCGGCAGATATAAGTTCATGAACTTATATAATTTATGTGAGCCATTTTGGCCAATACTCTTGTATAAAACTGTGTGGTGACGTTTTCATCAATTTGCAATTGATTTGAAACTACATTTAACAAGCATGTGAAGAGAAAAGCAAAACGTTTTATCATGCTAATACGAACGTCCTCAAATCTCTGAACTGATATGGTGAAACCTGAATATATGATAATGCGCAAGATTCATGGTCAAACTGAGGTGGGATATTTCTTTGAGGAGGAAGAATAGGGCGGTATGTAGATATTCATAACTAAACTTTCAAAAACAGTTACATAACAAGTATTATGTATGACAAGATACATAGGTTTCCATTTAATTACGGTTTGGATGCAGCTGTCACCTTCCGGTCCACCGCCTCCAAGCACTGACCTACCCGGTAGTGGGAAGAAGACCTCAGTCTGGCCGCCTCACAGGACAGGGCTGTCTGACAGCGACACTCAGTGAGGTTGGTAGCAATCCGGTCATAAATGCGGTCATGTATCTTATGTTCCAGAAGAATAACAAAACAATGGCATTGCTTCTTTACATGTTAAACCCGATTAAGTAATACATCATATCTGTTTATATGAGTTTATCTGTTTACATTAATGAGTGCAACATTGACCGTGATTGTATGCAATAAAACTTAATGAAATTATTATGTTTACTCTGATCTGGTTCTATCAGTCGCCGCCATCCCGTAGCCTGTCTGTCTGTGGGACTCCAGTGTTGTGTGTGAAGACCCTTGTGTGTGGAGCATCTGCAGGAATGGGTCCGTGTGACTGATGGGTCCGTGTGACTGATCACAAACACGGGCGGACAGAGGTGATTGACACAAGAGAAGAGGAACTGGACAGTCTGACCAAAACTGGCCCTGGGTACACCGAGAGAACCGTGACCTGAGTCACGTCTCTGGCACTGACTTACAGAACGGTGTGTGTATATAGTGTATAAAGTATCAAGGTTTTGGTGTATTGATGTGTTGGTACAACGTAGTCTTTCTTATTAAGCATGCTCCAATGGCAGACACAGATCTGGTTTTGGTGTATTGATGTGTTGGTACAACGTAGTCTTTCCTCTTAAGAATGCTCCAATGGCAGACACAGGGAGTCAACACCATATCCAATTCAACATGTTAGAAATGTGTTAGGTGTACCAATTTCATACATTCACACAACTTATGTTTGTAGTCTCTGATTGTGAATGATTACAATAACATATGTTGTTCTATATATTGGTCAGCATCAATGTATGTATGTATGTATTTATTACTTATATTGCGCCTCTTCAGACATCTGCTCGAAGCGCATTACACATGAGAAACACATTGGAATAAAAACCTATGTACACACAACATGGGAAAAAAAAGAGATACACGATAGTGAATTGGACATTACATGTATGCATCACGAAACAGAAATGTTTTCAGTTCGCGCTTGAATGACGAGACTGAGGTCTTAGTGCGTAGGCTAAAAGGTAACGAGTTCCAGCACTTTGGAGCAGAGACAGTAAATGCCCTGTCACCATATGTCGAGGTACGCGTCCGAGGTACCTGAGTGAGGTTGGAACCCGCAGACCGAAGAGTGCGGAGTGGCTGATGTGACGTCAACAGTTCTGTTAGGTACTGTTAGGTTCTGTTAGGTATCAATATTGACTTGTTGGAACTTTGGGCTACTCCTGTAGAACCACAGAAACAAAACGTAACAAAACAAGTATTGGTACTGGACTGGTCAATATATTACACAGAAAAAGTGTTGTCATTCAAATGGTGACTTTATCATGAACTGTAATGAAGTCCGATGTGTATTCCTTGATATAAGCAAGGCTTTCGAACGTGTATGGCATAAGGGGCTAATATATAAACTACAAAGGGTTGGGGTAACTGGGGACTTGCTTGAATGGATCCAGTGTCAATGGTCATGTTTCAGACTGGGGTGAAGTTAATGCCGGTGTACCTCAAGGGTCAATTTTGGGTCCACTACTTATTTTAATTTTTATAAATGACCTCACAGATGTTGTAAAGTTCACAAGCGTTCGACTGTATGCGGATGATACTTGTTTATTTACCACTGTTAATAATAGACACTCAGCCGCAGAACAACTGAATAAAGATCTGCAGGCGATCAGTAATTGGGCCGATCAATGGCTAGTTACATTCAATCCAAACAAGACCGAGTCATTGATCATCTCGAATAAACGTGACCTTCACGAACATCCAATTTTGAAATTGAACGATATTGATATTAAGGAAGTCAAAACGCACAAACATTTGGGGCTCATTTTATCGACAGATTTACGATGGAATTATCACATTGATGAAATATATAAGAAATGCATGAAACGGCTGGATTTATTGCAATCGTTTAAATTCAAGTTAGACAGAAACTCCCTTGAACGTTTTTATATATCCTTTGTGAGACCAATCCTAGAATATTGCGATGTTGTATGGTCTGGAACACACGATTGCGATTTAGCAAAACTTGACCGAGTTCAAATTCGTGCATTGCGCATTATAACTGGAGCCATGGCAAAATCTAACATTGTTAATCTATACGAAGACACGGGTCTCAATACTTTGTCTGAAAGACGTTATGCGCACAAATTATCAATGATATGACCCATGAATATTTGTCTGTCATAATGCCCACGTCAGTCCTTGATCGTACTACGTACAATCTTCGCTCGAGTTCAGATATATCACAACTCCGTACACGAACGGAAAGTTTCGCTAAATCCTTTTTCCCTTCAACTATAACACTATGGAATGAGCTACCTGAAAGCGTGAGGAATTCGTCTTCGTTTTCAATTTTTACAACTGCAGTAAAATCTCAAATTACTAAAATAAAGCGCAAGTGGTACTCAGTTGGAGAACGATTTGCGAACATCCATCATGCTCGCTTACGTATCGGGTGTAGCAAGCTAAATGGGCATCTGTATTATAACTTGCATGTGGTAAACAGTCCTGCGTGTCCCTGTGGATACTATAATGAAGATCCTTTGCACTATTCTTGCACTGTCCCCTGTATATTCAAGAACGTAAATTGTTATTGATTGAACTTAATGAATTTGCACCCATAGATATTGAAACATTATTGTTCGGCGACGATTGCTTGTCAGAAGATGTAAACAAAGAAATCGCATTGGCAGTTCATTCATATATAGTGAACACTAAACGTTTTAGTTAAATGTTGCTGTGATGACTTATTTTCATAATTTCTGCATACTTACCCGCTTTGTTCTCACTTGTACGTCAAGGAGTGCTGAATAGTTTCCAGTGAGGGAGGGGTTAGTAGGCCGATGTAGGGGTAACGCGATCGCTCGAGCATGGGTTGTAAATATGTACATATTGATCCTTTGATTCCTCTGTGGTTCAATTTTGGGATATTTGAGTAGAACTTTATTTGTTTGATTACATTATTTTATGCTGCATAATGTTATGTCCAACAGCAGTGATCTTGTACATAAATTATTTTTGTCATGATGGTGGCGGACTGTATTATGTATATACATTATATATCCTATTTAATTAGGGCATTTCGGCACGAAATGTCCTTATGGTTTTGTCAGAATTTTTTTTTTTTTTTCTTTCTTTTTTTTTTTTCATTTTTTTTTTTTTTTTCTTTTTTTTTTTCACTTTTCGGTTTCCGGACGATAACTTAAGAACGCCTTGACGAATCTTCGAGAAATTTTCACCAGTTATCACATATATAACATAGATGAACCCTATTGTTTTGGAGCCGGCTTCGAGGTCCGGTTAGTCCGTGAGGATGAATTTTGAGTCAAATGGTTTCCGGATGATAACTCGAAAAGTACTTGTGCTACCATTCTGAAACTTGACATATATGTTGATATAGTGTCGCAGAGGAGCCCTATCGATTACGGGGTCAATACCTTGAACGACCTTTGACCCAGGGGCCAAAAACAATTTTGATGAAAATCCTTGAGGCTCATTGCATATCTCGGAAACGGTGCGTCGTAGAGCGAAACGGACGTTATTTTCAGACTCGTCGACCTAGACAAACATGTGTTAGGGGTATTATGGATGAACTTTGACCTTGACCCAAATTTTTTTCGCCGAGTCGGCATTTTTCGTTTTCTTCGATATCTCGGAAATGGTGTGTCGTAGAGCGAAACGGACGTCATTTTCGGACTCGTCGACCTAGACAAACATGTCTTAAGGGTATTACACATGACCTTTGACCTTGACCTTGAATTTTTCTGCCGAGTCGGCATTTTTCGTTTTCGTCGATATCTCGGAAACGGTGCGTCGTAGAGCGAATCGGACGTTATTTTCGGACTCGTCACCCTAGACAAACATGTCTAAGGGTTATTATGGATGAACTATGACCTTGACCCGAAATTTTTTTGCCGAGTCGACATTTTTCGTTTTCTTCGATAACATGGAAACGGTGCGTCGTAGAGCGAAACGGACGTTATTTTTGGACTCGTCGACCTTGACAAACATGTCTAAATTGTATTATGGATGAACTTTGACCTTGACTGGAAATGTTTTTGCCGAGTCGGCATTTTTCATTTCCGTCGATATCTCGGGAACGGTGCGTCATAGAGCGAAACAGACTTTATTTTTGGATTCGTCACCCTAGACAAACATGTCTAAAGGGTATTATGGATGAACTTTGACCTTGACCGGAAATTTTTTTGCCGAGTCGGCATTTTTCGTTTTCTTCGATATCTCGAAAATGGTGCGTCGTAGAGCGAAACGGACGTCATTTTCGGACTCGTCGACCTAGACAAACATGTCTAAGGGGTATTATGGATGAACTTTGACCTTGACCTGAAATTTTTTTGCCGAGTCGGCATTTTTCGTTTTCGTCGATATCTCGGAAACGGTGCACCATAGAGCGAAACGGACGTTATTTTCGGACTCGTCGACCTAGACAAACATGTCTAAAGGGTATTATGGATGAACTTTGACCTTGACCCGAAATTTTTTTGCCGAGTCAGCATTTTTCGTTTTCCTGGATATCTCGGAAACGGTGCGTCGTAGACCGAAACGGACATTATTTTCGGACTCGTCGACCTAGACAAACATGTCTTAAGGGTATTAGGGATGACCTTTTACCTTGACCTTGAATTTTTCTGCTGAGTCGGCATTTTTCGTTTTCTTCGATATCTCGGAAACGGTTTGTCATAGAGCGAAACGGTCGTTATTTTCGGACTCGTGACACTAGGCAAATATGTCTTGTATGTATGTTGAGTCAACTTGATCCGTCGTCTTGGATTGAAATGGATGTATATACATAATCATTTTGGCTGCAGAGTTGTCAGTAATAAACAGTTCACCTGTGATTGTGTTGTGTATCGAAATGCCCCAAGGCCTCTAGGCCTTCACGTCTAGTTATATTATGTATTCAATGTTGGTGGCGGTGTGCTTATTAAGCAATCTTAATATAGGGCTATGCCCTGTTGATTAATCAATAAATATTGTTTATAAAAAAAAAATTCAATCATAGTTCCTCACTTGTACATAATGTACACGTATAGCATTATTCAGATGATGATCAATATAGACCAGTAATTCCTGTGAACCTGTGCTATGCTAGTTCTGGTGAAATGTTCAAGGATATTGTAGCTTCATAAATGCTTGTATGGAGAACGAATGCGAATTGCCATGTGCAATGCGGATGGGAGCAAATATTATGGAAGAATTTGGATTATTGCAAATGACTGACTATAGTGGCTATAACAAATCAAGCATTGAATATGTAGTCTTTGAACTAATAATGCTAAGTGTTCTCAATGTTGGAAAATTCGATATTAGAGCACAGATTATAATGGTGAATTATCATGATATACTGATGTTATTCATTTTTGTACTTGGATACAAGTTTTTTGTATATCCATTAATAAAGTCAAGAATTATATCTGTAGAATTATTGCGTACTCTCTATCCCCAAAAACCTCAGTTATTCTTACACGACATACACACACAGACTTCTACAATCGAATAGGACAATATCAATGACCAGTCATACATCGATCCCAAATTCTTGCCTTACACAGGCAGTGATGACAACTCTTGAAAAATATCCTGGCACAAGACTCGCGTGGCATTGCGCCATATAAAATCACAGCATTGCACCATTCAACAACCAATGAGAACACGAGAGATCAGGCTGCCACTCACACGCATGCGCATTACAACACATAAACACAGAAATGCAGCATTATTGACTGATAACAGTCCTATTTGTTGGGATGAGTTTGGAGTGAGCAGTTGTAAACTTTTCCAAGTGATATCTGGCAAATTGCTGGTAAATGACATTTACGTACATGAAATGATCAAAAGGTCGCCGCGAGTTTGTCCAATACCATGGAGGAAGAACTTCACGATCAGACACAGGTTCGAATATTTCTCCCGTGAAAAATACTCCACACATTTTCACCAAAAATCATAGAGCCAAAAATCAAGACGTGTCTCACAGTTTTACCATTCAACCACGACTTGAGGGAGTAGTGGATCCACAGGATATTATGTAATATATTCTGTTTTACGTATATGATACACGCACACATTTTGTAGATTTTGTTGACATTAGGGTGGATTCGATTGGTAACTAAGTTCTGGAATTATATTGGAATTTGGGAAGGTCTGTGACCTGTGAGTCACGTGCCGTCACGGTATGATTCTAATGACCAACAAACCTACATATCTGAGTAATTTGAGTTCTAAATGGAGTATTACTCATATTAAACAAATTAAGGTGTGTACGGAGTGTATGTTTGTTGGTCACCAGAATCACACCATGACGGCACGTGACTTACAGGCCCTACTGCCGGTGGGGACATGGGAATTGGGTATTCGTAATTGGGACTTGGATTTAAGCTGAATCTTGTCAAACTATTGTTATGAGAAAATTCTTGTTAAACAGTACCCCATAATTCCCAAACCCCAATTCCCAAAACCATTTACCATTTCCCATGCCCCCCACCGGCTTTCCGTAGGGAAGAACACCAGTAAGTCGATCGACTGATGGTGCAGTAACCAGTTTACCTCCAGTAAATCGAAACAATTAATCTTGTTAATAATTTATTTTCACGATTCTGATAAGTTTATATACACAAACATAACAAAGTAACTAATAAAGCTAGACTCTTCAGAATCAACAGTGAGGTTCCGTTCAAAATATAGTTCAACATAAACTCTAGGATACAGAGTCTCAAATAAAACCTAACATCGGACATCTATGTATCTGATGCTACATTCAAATTGTTATGATACATGATTTGATACTTTCAGTATGTATTGAAACAAACAAAAACCACTGAAATCTGTTGGAAATTCAACACACATCGACCCTTCTACCGCATGCTAGTGTACAAAGGAAAGAATGTTATGGTAAAGTGGAGTAACCTTTAGCGCGAGTCAACCAGATGTCAAATCAGTTATTATTTCAAATACACACACCTTGTAGAACGAATAACTGCGACAACTGTTGTCTGTATATTTGTATTTTACAAAATCTGAATATAACAAAACATCAGTAATGGATAATTGAAATTGCAAGATTGTACAGAATAATACACATAACGAATATTTGGTTGATGAATTTGACCTCATATAACACTAGAAAATGTATTCCACGAGACTCACCATCGAACAATAGACATCAAACACACAATAACATCTCTGAATGTTGTCCACATAAATATTTTAAAGTTGACAAAATATGCTCAGTCCTGTAAAGTAGACCAAATATACTCTACAGCTACAGTATGTGAACCAACCTAAACCTTCAATTATATACTCACACTCTGAAGGACCAAAGACCAATAACATTCATCCCATCCAACAACATCACGATCTGAACTCTTTCTGAATTGTCTAATACTCAAATCATATATACCTCACAAAGCCGACAGGGATGTTGCCAGACAAACAGATATCTAGCCCATAAAACCGACAGGGATGTGCCAGGCAACAGATATCTAGCCCACAAAGCCGACAGGGATGTTGCCAGGCAACAGATATCTAGCCCACAAAGCCGACAGGGATGTTGCCAGGCAAACAGATATCTAGCCCACAAAGCCGACAGGGATGTGCCAGGCAACAGATATCTAGCCCACAAAGCCGACAGGGAAGTTGCCAGGCAACAGATGTCTACCCCAGAAAGCCGACAGGGATGTTGCCAGGCTGCAGGTAGTCGTAGTTCCAGTCGTTGAGTTCTCGTCCTCTCTTGTTCTGCTGCTCTGAGATCTCCTTCAGCTGTTTCTGGAAGCTCTTGATGGCAATGACAGCTTTCTCGTCCGTGAAGGTTTTGTCGTGGTACTGACCCAGGGTCGTCTGTGGCAGGGAAGAGCAGTCATATCATTTGAATAGCAATACAAAGTATGAAGCAAAGAGTGAGTGGATAATCCTTCAAAACTAGTACCATTGTACCACAATAGCGTGCAATCGCACGTAGCCTGGCTGGTTTGTTGATTTGAGTGTGAGAATATCTTCAATATTGCTTCCCTGAACTATACTATCACTCACCTCGAGGGTCTTGTAGCCAGCGGTCATGAGGTGAATCACGTTCATGTATCTGTCGTGGAGGTCGCTAGATGGGAGGAGAGAGTGCAGGTATTCCAGCGTATAGCCGTACGGTCGCTTCTCGCGAGGAGGTGGGTTCATCAGACAAGGCGGCGCATTCAGACAGAAGCTGTATGTGTCGGCCATCCCCCGAGTCAGCGCCGTGTTCTGTACCGTGCTGCGGAAGATCACAGTCGTACAGAACTGGATAAGCTGCTCGATGCGTGCGAAGGACTGTGGCAGATCTACTGCGCCATTATAGCCGTTCTTGGAGAGGTCAGCCAACATCAACGCCAGCTCGTCGTCATTCCGGACCTGGTCATCGTCGTCATAGTAGACACAGACGATGTCGATGACGAAGTCTCTGATGGCTTCCCACAGCTGGAGTGCGTCGTCTCGGTACAGATAGCCAGGGAGTTGGGACGCCTCCAACACACCACGGTTAGAGAAGTTGTCTGGGAGGTTCAGTGCTGAAAACTTCTTGAACTTGCTGACTTGTCGTCTCATCAGCTGGACTCCCTTGTTGCCTAGAGCCAGGACTTCAGACAGGGCGCCATCCTCACAGATGACAAACTTGCGGTAGATGGTGTTCAGCAGCACGAGGTTACTGAGATAAGGCGTGAGCAGCTTGCTGACCGGGTGGACCGAGGGCAGGTTCCGTGCCACCGAGATCGCTATTGGCTCCAGGAGGAGCAGAGTGCCGAGAGTGCGGGCTGTTAGGTGGTGCAGATTGGTTTCCGCGACCTTGACCCACATCTTAGCCACCAGCCAGTCTGAGTACTCTCCGGTGTCGTCATTGGGGGTATAGATCAGAGGAGGTGACTCTGGCTCCTGGGTCATTTGAATGGCGAGTGGCAGCAAGGCCACGCCCCCTTTCAGATACATGATTACATGTGGTGCACATGCGTACTTCTTTGGCTCTTTGTCCTCTTTGCTCTTGGATGACTTCCGTGACTTCTCAGCTACTTCGATCTTCTTGTCGGACTTGATGTGGCCATTGGCGTTGTCGTCCTGGACTTTGCTCTCGCTGCTGGAAGAGTCAGTGCTGATCTTGCGGTCTCTGGAGGAGTTCTGCTCCTCAACAAACTCCTGGAGCTCCGGATAACTCACCAGGAACAAGCGGCCCGCCTGTTTGTAAATAATTGGCAAATGATGGCTTATAACTTAAGCACACAAGTGGTGAAATCTGCAGTAAGATACTTAAATTCTGCAAAATAAGAAAAAATCCTTATTCTCAGACATAGCAACTGGACAAAACATAACAAATCTTGATATCTCTTGGACCATCATCTATTGCAAACATTCAAACCAAATTGTTTCAAATGCAGATCGAGAATACCACAGACCTCGAGTTCATCTCGTAGAGTCCGGGAGCCCTCCAGCAGACCTGTCACCATGTCGTCCGTCAGAGGGAACACTTTGGGGATGTCCTTGAGGCGGGCAATCTTCAGCGGCATCACGCCGTTCAGCATCTAGTGTGGAAAACTATACCATGGTTACGCCGAGTCTGGCAAAACAAACTAGTCATATTCTTTAATGACAGAAGTACAAGCAGTTTGTGAGATCTCCCAGTATTACTAACTAACCTGTCGACCAAACTCCAGGTCACTGCGCCAGTTCCCGATGATGTACTTGAGCATCTCATTCTTCTTGCTGTCCGGGTTCTTGTCGTGAAGTTCCTCCTCAAACGCCTCGTCCAGGATCTTCTTCTTCGTCCGAGGCTTCATGGCATTCCGGACCTTCATCAGGACTGGTTGAGAGCGGAGAGTTCATCAGTTTATAAACACAGTGTACTGAACTATCTAATTATAAGTTCAAGTGGAATCAGCAGAATGACGATTCATATATTTTCTTGATCAAGTCGATCATCTTGACTTGAATTTTTATTCTGGTTGATGAGGTTGTGATTAGAAAGGGATGTAGAAAAGACTGAGGAAAGCCTAGTTTAGCGTACGGTCGTTATGTTCCATGTGTTTGGCCCACTCCTGCCAGAGTTTGACGCCAGCCTCGGACTTCATGTCACTCGGAAGCAGATCGATGTTGTCCCCAGCCGCGATGTAGCCAGGGAGACCGCGGAATTGTGGGTCCACCCCTGGAGAGCGCCACCTGATGGCAGCCTGCCGCATTGTCACCTCCGCCTGACGCAATCGGCGTAGGTAGAAGTCTGACTCCTTGTCAAACAACACCGCTGGAAGAATTACAACTTCATGACTTGCAAATCAATAGTCAAATTTCCTCTTGTGTAGTGTAGTTTTAAATTTCGGGGATAAATTGGGAATCCTGTTGTCCGAAATGTTCCCCGAGACACTGTGGTGATACTGGATGCACTAACGATCGTTAGTGCATCCCGCAATGGCCGACAGTAAACACGGTCAGTTGGGTTTTTAACCGTATTCTATCAAATGACAGGTCCATTTGTGATAAATGGACACTCTGAAGGTAGCTTAGTGTTTTGGTCAAAGACATGCGTAGTTATTTCAAGCAGATCACGCTTCTTTGTTTAGATATGTTGAGGGAAAGAATTAGCGATAAGATTCACCAACGACAAAAGTGAGATTCCCTAACGATATAGGCCTAATACGTGTATATTGTAACACGTCCATATCATACACCATTGTGAATTCGTTGATTTATGCGACATAAATTAGCGAATGTCACATCAAAAATAGGAAATCTGTATTAGAAGATCATCTAAACACATCAATACGTGTCAATTGGTACCTTATTTCACGTTTAACATTTAAATAACGTAGATTGGAATTAGTAAAGAAAAGATCCTTAGGGAATCTTCACATGTTCGTTAGGGAATCTTCGATTTTACAAAAACAATCGTTAGGGAATCTTTCGGCTTTTTTTCAGACGAGTTTTTCATGCTCAAACCAACATAAATCGCCATGTATTTGCAACGAACGGTTGTTTCGTGCGCATAAGAATCAGCAGAGGCATGTGTGTATCGATCACAATCGTAATTATCGGGAAAATGAAGAAAATTCAAACGAACCGCGAGTGGGTTCGCCATTGCGGGATGCACTAACGATCGTTGGTGCATCCAGTCTCACCACAGTGCCGAGAGTTGTACATGAAGGCAAAGAAAATGGTGAAGTCGATATAACTAGTGCATATATTCGGTTGAATTGATGAGATGAGACTTAAGAGGCAAGTCATTACGACCGTGGACCCGATGGAGTTGATGATGATATGTCAAATATACAGCTTGGTCTACGACTGAAAAAACTCGCATATATAGGTAGAACTTGTGGTGTGCAGACTCACGCGTGCCGTCTCGGAGGATGTGTAGCGGAGACTCGTCCGTGAACCAGCGGCCACAGGGCAGACTGGAGCAGGTCTTGTTGTAGGTGGTGCTGACCACGAGGGACTCCAGGAACCAGTCGCTCTTGGCGCCCCGCGGGTCCTTGTACACCTTGACACACAGCAAGTCTCCCACGTACTTGTCCCGGAGCGTGAAGGTCGAGCGCACACCACGACCGAACTCCGTCTTTGTGGTGGTCGTCAGGCGTAGGAAGGCTGTACGACTGTCCCGGCCTGGATAAGATGAGAAAAAGATGTCATAAGATGTAAAAAAGACAACGCAACAGCATTTTATTACATCCCCCAATTTTCAATACTAGTACTTTTCATTTAGAAATGCAGCAAGGTAGTATAAGTAAACTAACCGACGAGGCAGACGTAGATGTCGCACTTGGCGTGGAGCATGCCGGCGTTCTCGCGGTCGCCCGTTATGACGTGGACCAGGTACTCCACTTCATCTCCCTTGGGAGGCGGGGGCGGCTGGGCGCTCCTCAGCTTGCTGCACAGCTGTCAGGGAGAGAGAGAGGGGGTATTCAGTCAGAGAGAATGAGGCCGCTCTCCCAACCAACTGGGTGACTGGCAACACCTTCTGTGACGAAGTGAGTGGTACTAAAATCCTAGGCAACTCTCTCATTGAGGAAATACATGTATAGTGGTGCGAAAGATAGGAATTTAGGAGCAATGTCTTGTTCACAATCAACTTTCTGGTACACAACAATGTATACATGTACATGTAGTTGGAACTTCCCAGGAGTTCCAAATTCGCGTCATGCAATCCCTAATAACCTGGTCTCATGGTAAGTGTGACATTGGTGTTCACAGCGAGTTACCAAAGGGTGTAGGATACATCGTGCACTTTAGATAGAAGTGGGCTTCAGTACCTGGTAGATCTCCCGGCGAATGGTAGGCACGGTGTTGAAGTCACTCTTGCTGGTTGGTACCGGGATCTGGAGGGTGTTCTCCGGCAGGTGTCCCACGTTGAACCTCGTCAGTTCCGTGATGTCGTCCGGGAGCACGGACAGCAGTCTGATCTTGGCGAGGTCTGTCCACGGAGTCACGCTGTCGTCCCAGATCTCGGCGGGGTTGTACAGGGCGTTGGTGTCCTCAGGGCCCCACTCACGGAGCTGGATCTGGAGGTTGTACGTCACAGTCGAGTCATCGACACGTCTCCGGAACTCCGCGTCCAGGAACTGGTTTGATTCGTATCGGTCGTGTTCCTCCTTCAACAGCCTGCAGGAGGTCAGGGGAACTACGGGTCACAAATCACCTTCTTTTGAAGTGTTTGGTCTGAAATTTATTCTATTTTGGGAAGAAATGATAATCTCCTTTTTTCCAAAAATCTTTTACACGATGTTAGAGTTTAGATGAACGTGAATGTTCAGTCGCAAGGAAAGAAATGACCAAGTTTTATTTCAATAATACCAAGGAGCGTCTAGAAGGAATTAATTTTATTTATCCTTATCAAAAAAACGCCATGGAATGCTGCAAACAAATGGAAGGTTATCGAAGTGTCTGGTTCGAACAAAGGACTACAAAGGAACAAAGGTTTATTATCTGGTGAAACATCAAGAGGATATGACACGGCACCGAACTTGATGTTATGATTGTGAAACGGTCAGAGTTGTGCGAGAAATCGGAAGTAACCATAACCTGAGAGTTAAACAACATGAACAACACAAACATTCACAGACCCAGTCCTTCAACTCGTTAGTGGTACAACATGCAAGTGAAATTGTTCAGTGTTTGTTGATTGGAAACACTTGGTGCAGAAAGAAACAATTCGAAACCTGAAGAGCTTTCCTCTTAGTGAGAAAAGTATCGTCCTAGAAAAACAAGTTATACCATACACAGATTTCATGGGAAATTTTATATTTCAATATGAATTTTAATGCTGAAATAGTCATTACAAAACTTTCTACTACGAGTTAAGGAGAATGAATGCAAGAGTTGAAAGAGACACGAATATACACGAAAGAGACACGAATATGTTTTTACAGGAAAACAAGCTATTAGTCTGAAGAAGTCAGGTATCAGTCAAGATTCAAACACCAGGAAATTCCGGCTTACTCCGTGTAATAATCCAGGTCATCCTCCCTAAAATTGAGATTATAGGTGAAAGAAATCAATTTTCATCTCAATGTAATCAATAGGTAGGACAGAACTAAATCGATCAATCAATAACTAAAACAATCAATTTATCTTATACATGTATATACAATTGATTTGTTTCCAATTCATTATAAAAATTGGATTCATTCTCAACACCAATATCATTTCCCTGTAGTATCAGTGAGGCGATTGTTGTGACATACATTTTGTACCAGAGCTCGCGTTGATCCTCAGGTTTGAGTCTGCCGGTGTCTGGGTACCCGTCCGCGGGCACAACACGGAACCTAGCAACACGCTTACGTCCGTCACGTGCCACGAAATCATACGTCATCTGCGAGTGGTAGTGCACGTGCGTGTACGAGTCGATGTCCTTCCTCATGCCTTCAAAGATCGTGGACAGGCTGGACAAATATAAAACACATCCTGGTTACCATGGTGATGATAATGGCTATCAACGGAGTTCTCATTGGCTGTTTTCTTCACAATTCATTGTAAGGATTGAAGACTCAACGATAAAAAGGATAAAGAGGTAGGCCTATACCCCGTTTCTGTACGGTTGCCGACTGCCTAAAAAGTCCGCCAGCACATGGGAATTATAACCTATTACTAATGTAGCCCCGACACGTCATAAAGCTAAATGGCTTCACTCTTTCGGAAATACGTCGACCCCGAGGTCAGCTCTATACTACTGTTCAGCCACACTTCGCTGGTCCAAGTAATCACACTTATATGTGCCCCAGATGTATGATTCATCTACTAGTATCTGTGTGCAGGGTGACTGAGTTAAAGAACAGTAGGGTCCTACCTCAGGACCGACGCCCCAGATGTATGATTCATCTACTAGTATCTGTGGGCAGGGTGACTGAGTTAAAGAACAGTAGGGTCCTACCTCAGGACCGACGCCCCAGTTGTATGATTCATCTACTAGTATCTGTGGGCAGGGTGACTGAGTTAAAGAACAGTAGGGTCCTACCTCAGGACCGACGCCGAGGCAAACAGTCAGTTGGCTCGAAAGGCTTGAAAGGTGTATGATAACCAATGTAAAGGCCAAACAACACAATACAACGATATAAGGTATACCCCTATTACTTGATATCGTGAATGTCCTATACCAGCACATGTGCGCAATATTTGTGGTGTTACTTTCCCGGAACACCTGATTTCACCTCCTAATGGCCATTTTGGGGGGTTCATGAGTTTCCCTGTCATTTTTGTTTTCTCTCACTTCGTATGCCTGATATGACTTTCTGTCCCCGGACTATGAGATTGGATAACGGACCCTGTTTTGTTTGCTCGGAATACTTAATACTGGGTATTGATTCCACGTCTGTTACTACTAATCATGCTACCCGGGACTGGAACATGTCGCCCTGGTTACGTACTTGGCAGGGACGTTGATGAGGTACTCCTTGAATGCGGCGGGACTTTTGACGATGGCTGTGTAGAACTCGTCGATGGAGTCGGTGTTGTAGAAGGGGGTAGAGCGGCCCGTCTGCAGCACCAGGTCCAGGGGGCTGTCGTAGTCATGGTCCTGGAACTTGAGGGCCAGAGAGCGCCAGGCCGGCCGGCTGTCGTCCGCGATAGCTGCGGGGAACAGGTGGTATTGGGTATTGACAGAGCAGATCTTTAGGAACTATTCATCCATTTTTTTCTAACTGGTTGTTGTTGTACAAATATGAAATCATTACCAAGAAATCCAAACACTGCAGCATTTACTCACTGGGAAAGTTTGCGTGCCTTGCTCGTATCTCAAACATTTTCTTGGGGACGAAGAAGTCGTTCTCGGGTATTCTGTTGTTCTCCACAACCACGGCATACCCCAGAGCTCCCACGCCCTCGGAGTGTGTCGCCCGCTGGTTTGTTTTCCGGACTTTCTTCTCAAACAGGGTCCGGATACCCCACTTCTTGAAGAACAGCGGCAACTCCTCGAAAATCATCCCCTTCTTGGCGCCCGCCTGACAACATTCATCAGTACAGGTGACAATGGCACATTGGCGCCCGCCTGGGAACATTTGTAGCGTTGTGACGTGGTGGCTACATAGCAGCGACCCCACGATAAAGAGGTATACCCCATTACTGGAGTGTCACCGAATGTCTTATATACCGTGGTGTCACTACTATGTAGCCACCACGTCACAACGCTCAAGAGGTACAATATACCCCATTACTGGAGTGTCACCGAATGTCTTATATACCGTGGTGTCACTACTATGTAGCCACCACGTCACAACGCTACAGTGCTTTCCCCTTTCGGAGAGACCTCGTCCCCGAGGTCAGCTATATCCCACTGTTGAGCACATCACAAGCCAGATTGCGCGGCAGCCTACCAACCTGGCGGTGATGCGAGTCAACAGCGGGGGCCGACCCGGGAGCGACGCCGAGAGAACCCAGTGGTTCGAAAGGTACGGCACCAATGTAAAGTTATAGGACTGTGGCATGTGTTCTGTTATGGACGACCCATCAAAGTCAAATGCATTCCTCTCAATAGTGGTCGGACTGCGATCCACAGCATGAGGGTCATTGTTATGATTACTTTACTCCTGTTACTTGCTGGTGATGTGCATATGAATCCGGGACCGAACCATGATAAAAACATCAAGATCTGTCATATGAATGCTCGCAGTCTAGGAACACATGATCGTTCGACAAATGCTAATTTAAAACTGGATGAAATAGCACACTTTGCACTGCAAAATAAGATGGACATCATTTGTATTAGTGAAACATGGCTAGATCCATCAATAGTGGATAATGATGCATCAATTGATGGGTACTACACTTATAGACGGGACAGAAACAAACATGGTGGTGGAGTGTTAATCTATGTCTCAAGAAATTTAATATCGATTAGACGCGACGATTTGGAGTCTAACTCAGTTGAATGCATTTGGATTCAAGTAAACATTGGATCCGATAAACTCCTGGTGTCGGTCTATTATCGTCCACCCATTACTAATAATTTGTCTGTTAATGTGCAGAGGTTTATAGAATCGTTCCAGTTTAGTATGGACAATGCCCTGCTACTGGACGTAGACTGCATCATAATCACTGGTGACTTCAACGATAGATGTTTAGAATGGGATGATGACCATCGTTCTAGTGAGCTGAGATTAGCTTTTGTAGATGTTCTTAACTCGTACAATTTGCACCAGCTGGTCTCAGAGCCAACAAGATACACTGAAACTTCAGCCACTTTGTTGGATCTAATAATCACTGATTCACCAGGATATTTATCAGATATACAGGTTCACTCACGTTTATCAAACATGGACCATTGTATTGTTTCATGCAGCTGTGCATTTTCTTACATCAAAGATAAGCCATATCGTAGGGATATCTGGGACTACTCAAATGCGAATTATCCTGATTTGAGCGAAGCCCTGAATAATTTTTCATTCGATATTGCTGATGATATTGACACTCGGACCGCTAAATTCACGGATTTTATTTTGGACACGTCAAAGACATTCATACCTTTTAAATCCGCTGTAATTAGACCAGGAGATAAACCGTACGTTACCAGTGCATGTCGGCACGCTGACTCTGTTCGGGATAGATGGCATAAGCGTTACCGCCGTACCGGCAATCCATATCATTATGAAATTTATAAAGAGAAGCGCAGGAGATCAAAAATTGTTCGTATTCTTGCAAAAAAGGCATATAATGAAAAGATGGTTAATAAATTAAATAATCCCGTAACACCAAAGGAATATTGGAAGGTGGCCAAAAGCTTATTGGGCGCAAAGGTAAATTCTGGTATTCCAACTCTCATTGATAATGGGTCAAGCTATTCGACAAATATAGGCAAAGCTACGTTATTAAATGAATATTTTGCTGAACAGTGTTCGATCCTTGAACCCCCCAGTGCAATGCCACCCTTGTTTTATACAACATGTTCCCGTTTCACAGATGTACGTGTTCAGTACAATGATGTGCTGAACGTGCTCTCTCATCTCGATACGAACAAAGCGAATGGCCCAGATGGCATAAGCAATAGACTTCTAAGAAATGTATCTCCTTCTGTATGTGGTCATATAACCGATCTATTTAATTTTTCACTACGTACTGGAAAATATCCTGAATTGTGGAAACGGGCCAATATTACACCTCTTTATAAAAAAGGTGACAGCAATATCAAATCAAATTATAGACCTGTGTCCTTAATTTCTGTTCTGGGGAAAGTACTAGAACGTCTTGTATTCAATCAGTTGTATAACTACTGTCTGGCGAACGGTCTCTTAACATGGAGAAATTCGGGATTTAAACCGTTGGATTCAGCAATGAATCAGTTGGTCATGTTAACACATAATATATATCAGAATCTTGACATGCATATGGATGTTTGTATGGTATTTCTGGACATCTCCAAGGCATTCGACAGAGTATGGCATGCCGGCTTGATTCATAAACTTCAATCAATAGGTGTTTCAGGATCAATGTTATCATGGATAGTTGATTACTTGATGAACAGATCACAACGCGTGGTCATTCAAGGTCAGCAGTCTCCTTTTCTCGGCATAGGCGCAGGTGTTCCCCAGGGGTCTATTCTGGGACCACTGTTATTTCTAGTTTTCATTAATGACATAACTGCTGGTATTGAGAGTGATATTTTTCTATATGCAGATGATACATGCCTCATGAAAGTAATTACTGACCCAAGAAAAAACATCATGGAATTGAACCTAGATCTCGAAACATTGAATCAATGGGCCGGTCAATGGGCTGTCTCATTCAGCGCCATAAAATCTAATATGATCGTGTTCTCGAGAAAAAAAGACAGATTAAATTATGATCCTATTATTTTTAATAAGCAAGAAATTTCTAGAGTGGCTCAACATAGACATCTGGGAATTATTTTCACAGAAGACATGACTTGGGACATGCATATCCATGATCGGATTTCTAAAGCTGGGCCTATGTTGAATATGCTGAAAAGATTGGCTTATGTATTGCCAAGGAAATGTAAGGAGACTATTTATACCACTTTTATTAGACCTATTTTGGAATATGGAAATTTGATATATAACAACTGTCCAGATTATCTGTCGGGTGCCTTGGAGCGGGTCCAGAGATCATCAGCGTTGACATGCACTGGTGCTTATAATTCAGTCAGTAATACTGCCCTGCTCAATGACTTGGGATGGCCCACACTAAAGGTGCGACGAAATTATTATCGGTTATGCATGATGTATAAAGTAATTAATGGCCTTACTCCGCCGTATCTCTCTGAACTCTGCCCGGGCGTGGTTTCCGCAACACATCATTATGAAGTACGGAATGCTAGAGACCTAAGAGTTCCCCGAGCTCGGACACTTGCCTATAAGAAATCATTTTTCATTTCCGCTGCAGCTGCATGGAATAATTTAAGTTCTTCTATAAAATTGGCCCCTTCTTTTCCTGTATTCAAGCGAAGGATTAAGGATTCATTTTTCCCAGAGAGTAACCCCTTATATTGTTACGGTACAGGCCGTGGTCCTGTACATCAGGCTCGTATGCGAATGGGGCTAAGTGGACTAAACAGTCATAGGAAGAAATATAACTTCATTAATAGTTCAGTTTGTGGAAGCTGTGGCTTCTGCAACGAGGATACCATTCATTACATTCTACATTGCCCAACCTATCGAGCTGCCCGGCTCAAGATGCTCGCCACCTGTGCCCCCCTCCTATCACAACTAGTTGGACCTTTCACAGTTGAAAACTTAAGTTCTGCTCAGATGAGAATTATATGTGATACATTTTTAAAGGGTAATATTTCACTCTCTATTGATGATAATCATGCTTTATTTGATGCATTTTATCTTTATATTTCAGAATCAAATCGATTCTTGTGAAATGAATGATAATTACTGTTGTTGTTTTTTTGAAAGTGAGAACGAAATCGCTAGGTTTGTACGACCCGTCCTGGACGAGGAGATTCATGTCTGTGCATGTAAATATGCGTTTGAAAATCCTCGATAAATAAATTACGTTTAAATAAAAAAAAAATGTAAAGTTCAGCGACCCCACGATAAAGAGGTATGCCCCATTACTGGAGTGTCACCGAATGTCTTATATACCGGGGTGTCACTACTATGTAGCCACCACGTCACAACGCTACACATTCATCAGTACAGGTGACAATGGCATATTTTAAACATTATGATATACTTCTGCGGTGGGATATACATCAGTACAGGTGACAATGGCATATTCTAAACATTATGATATACTTCTGCGGTGGGGTATGCATCAAATCTGGACCTATTCAGGTAGGAAAGCTGTTGTGCCCTCGACCCCTAATTTTATCTGCACATCTACACAGATTCAGGACAGATATAAAAAGCAAGGACATACACGGCCGACTTACTGACACAAAGCAGGAACATACACGGCCGACTTACTGACACAAGGCAGGGACATACACGGCCGACTTACTGACACAAGGCAGGGACATACACGGCCGACTTACTGACACAAAGCAGGAACATACACGGCCGACTTACTGACACAAGGCAGGGACATACACGGCCGACTTACTGACACAAGGCAGGGACATACACGGCCGACTTACTGACACAAAGCAGGAACATACACGGCCGACTTACTGACACAAGGCAGGGACATACACGGCCGACTTACTGACACAAGGCAGGGACATACACGGCCGACTTACTGACACAAAGCAGGAACATACACGGCCGACTTACTGATAACTATAGTTTCTTGTAGTACATAGAAGATGTTACAACATGATATTGGCATGACTATTGATTCTACGACTTGAAGTTTTATAAGATTCTTACCATTGTTTGCCATTCAAGGTTATCAATTGTTATGTAAACTCAATGTATCACAAAACAAACCATAAACATATTTCTTCATTCTGTTTTGTTTTGTTTTTTCGTTTGCATACCTCGAAGAGTTTTTTCTGTTTCTCGACCCGTTTTTTGAAGGCCTCCTCCCCGACTTCGGATTTGACGATATCATCCGCCACATTGGTCCAGGGCTCTTCTCGGGGCACTGTAAGCACAAAACCATAGACGTGTAAGCACTTATTACACTCGATAGATTTCAAAATATTGACACCGTCCCGCTGTATTCGGATACCAGGAAATATAATATGCGACAAACTAGTTTCATCGATCGCAGCAAAATGTTTTTTTTTTATATATATATATATAATATTTGCATTGTTGCACGAAAATCGTTCGTTGTGTACACATGTCAGAGGTGAATTATAGATCAGACTTCAAACAGAAGTCCACATGTACAAGTCCCAGGTATGTTGTGAATCTTTACAGAAACCGGAATACTTCATCCGATTACATGTATAAGGTCATTTCAAGGTGTTTTTGTTTCATACTGAACAATCATACACCACTTGATATTCAATGGTATTCACCAGTATTTCATAGCCGTGGGAGTACATAGTAGAGTAATAGTTCACAGTTGTATGTACCAAGGTCAATCTGCTACAAGTTATCAATGATGATTTATTAGTTGTCATTCATAAATCGTCACGAAGGCGTATTTTGGTAGGCGGCTTCTAATTCTGTCACATACCCGTGTATTCTGACCCCCCAGTCCCAGGTATGTTGCACCAATCTGTACCGAACTGACCCCTCACTGCTTTTCACATTTTGTGCATCAAGTTCCAATAACGTACGACTTTTATACCTCAACGTCGGTTATATGAAATAATTTTACTTCACCGAAAAAAGAAATAATCAAAATGCAAACCATTGCAGTCTAGCCACAGTAAAATAAACCTTTGTGAACCCGTACTTAATGGCCGAGAATTGACAGTGTGGAGCTTCACGACTCTGGTTGCGAGACACAGTAATTAGATATACAATAACGTCGCAGTGCGTTGTCAAGTTTCCTCGGTCAACAACACCTCACAGGTACAAACTTGATGTATTGAAGTAATGCAAAGATTCCGCAAGTCGTATGCATTTGTAATTCAAGAATGCATATAATGAGATAATCTTCTTCACAGTAATAAAGCACCATTTGAAAACGAGCCCATCGAATGATTGTTCTACAAAGTTTGAGGAATTCATGTCGGTGCCACATGTGGAACAGGAAACCCCACTCCCCGGAAATCAGAACAACAAAATACACATTCACACAGGGGAATTTTGTCGAGTTTGGACTACAGATATATCTAGTGGTGAACTCTCACTTATTCCTCTAAAACGCTGAACGGCTTGTGCTGTCCCAACATCGTCAAAGAATTTACGCCTCCTAACCGTCGTCAAAGCTCCAGGTCTTACGTTGTATAACCGTCGTCAAAGCTCCAGGTTTTACGCTGTCTTACCGTCGTCAAAGCTCCTGGTTTCACGCTGTCTTACCCTCGACAAAGCCCCAGGTTTGACGCTGCCTTACCCTCGTCGAAGCTTCAAGGTTTACGCTATCTTACCTTCATCAAAGTTCCAGGTTTTACGCTGGCCGCTCCTGTAGCTGACGTCCAGAGTGTCGGGCTCTATGGAGTAGATCCTGTCGTCAATGGGCTCCATCTCGTCCTCGTAGAACTCCCCCGTGTCCGCGAGCTCATCCGCCATCCTCAGTACGGAGTCCGTGTACGGGCTGTGAGAGCAGTACTCGTTGCTCTGTATGTATTTTGTATCTCCTCCGCTGTGAGATGTTAGATAAAAGTTGTGATGTGTTTTGCGTGATCGATCCGGAGAGCCGCTCCTGGTGAGTGCTGGCGGACTCGACAGTACAGGATCCTGAGTTTGACACTCGAAACCCGAGTCCAACTCGAGACTCTGAGCCCGGGTCTGGAGGTCCGAGGCGTGTTTCTGGTCCAAGGAGTGTAGCAGGGAGCGGCAGACGTCAAGAGGATGAGGCTCGAAGGCGGTGGCGCCAGTGACGTAGACGGCTGGATGGACAACTCTCGTGAAGGAGCGAGAGGCGAAGGTCATCACATCTCCCGCAGAGTAGGTGTGTACAGGAGCAACATCGGAGACGTGACGCTGTGCGGCTGGTATCTGTGGCTGTGGCTGGCTTTAGTGGACAGCAAGGTATTCAAGTGACAGCAGACTCGGTCTGAGCATTCAAAGAACTGCCACTGATATGTGACGGTGCACAAATTGTTAGTGAATTTTCTGTGCCCAAAAATCGCTATGCACCGAGGATTATGTGGCGCAGTCGGTCAAATGATGGATCCAAGTTGCACTGTGATTGACAATCACAATACACCGTCGAAATATCACGCCCCCCAGGAGCACCAATTTAGGCCAAACTGTCGGTTTTCATACGCAAGATTGTAAAAACACCTGTAGCGTACAAGTGATGACATTTTTGTATGTGTGACCCGGTTTGTCCCCCGGGGCATGCTTAGAGCTTTTGATTCAGTATGTGAGGAGCTGAGTTAAAGGGGTAGAATACAGGGCGAGCACAAATCATCTTTTCACGGTGACTGAGCCCATTCGGCCCAGATTTCTACATAAACACGTACTCGGGGTTAGAACTCTTTGGCTGAGGGGTAGAACTGACTCTAGGGCAGAGTCTGATCATAAATATGTCACCTTCAATAGCCCGATGACAGTCAGTCCTCATCTTTTTTGTTCATTATGTAACTAACAATAGAACGGGTACATGGCAAATGGTTCTTAGATACCTTAAAATATAACTGGTAAAAAATGTTCTTGTTTGCAGATAATTCTTTAAATGTCATGTACAGTGTGGACGACATTCTGGTATTTTGAAGAGAAATCACAGCATGTTGAGGCGGAGATGTAGAGAGATAGTAGGTGCAGAGACGGGCTAGACTAGATCGCTCGGTCACACAGAGAAACGTGAGGTTATCCCCGTTCGCATCATGATTGTCTATGAGTTTTTTACAATTAGGGAATTAGGATAGGAAATTGGAAGCATAATAAGGAATATGAGAAGGGGTCCCTTCATTGGAAAGGATTAGCCTTATTTAGGAGATTTAGACTGGGGTTCCGCCTGTCAAGATACAGACCGTAGGATGAGAGTCGGCCGGTGGAGCTGGCAGGGAGAGGTTCGTATCGCTTGAGCAGATGGTCGTGGCTCTCGACTGACTTCCACACGAGCGCTGTACCGGTCGGGGACAGGACCCGGTCCTTGTTCGACCCCGGTGCCGGCTTCAGAGGCTTCTTGTCGCTAGGGGCAACACGCGGCTTGGTCGGCTCCGAGCTTACGGGCTTGGACTTCATGGGCTGGGATAGGGTGGTGTGTGTGGGGAAAATTATAACTTGTAGATAAATACATTCTGGCATACGATAGAATGCAACACAATATCTAGATCTAGATTTTGGAAGTTTTCCTGTCCAGCATGCGGCACCAATTACACACTATTTCCACGCAATTTTATGACACTTTTGAAACTTTCAACGAAAAGAATCAACAGAGTATATGGGCTTCCATCCTCTCTTCGTGAATCCAAATATACAAAGTGGATAATTGAATTTATGAATAAGGTACAAACGTCGATGTATCATGATAATTTCACATAAGCCAGCAAACTTATACAGAAAACTCATGATATATAAGAGCACGTGACATTGTTGGATCTATGTGCAGTACCTGGATAGTTTCCTGTGTCTCCGGCACGGAGCGCAAAGACTGCCGGGACATCCACGTGGTCTCAGTCCGGGGGGTGGAGGACTGCGTCACCGTCTCCCTGACAACAACCTGGCAACCACAGCAAACAAGTCACTAATCTCAGATCAACAATTTATTTCAAAATAAAGGTCTCTTCGGCGAAATTAACATTTTGCATTTTTTTTTTCAAACAGAATGCTACTTTTTGCATGGTTGAATAATTGTTATGTTGCCAAAATATTTGTTCTATAATTGTTCTGTTGCCAAAATATTTGTTCTATAATTGTTCTGTTCCCAAAATATTTGTTCTATGATTGTGCTGCCCCCTCGATCCCTGACCTGTTCAGTGCGGCCCTGAGACCCTCTCGCCACCCTGTCCCCGACCTGTTCAGTGCGGCCCTAAGACCCTCTCGCCACCCTGTCCCTGGCCTGTTCAGTGCGGCCCTGAGGCCCTTTCACCACCCTGTCCCTGACCTGTTCAGTGCGGCCCTGAGACCCTCTCGCCACCCTGTCCCTGACCTGTTCAGTGCGGCCCTGAGACCCTCTCGCCACCCTGTCCCTGACCTGTTCAGTGCGGCCCTGAGACCCTCTCGCCACTCTGTCCCTGGCCTGTTCAGTGCGGCCCCGAGAACCTCTCGCCACCCTGTCCCTGACCTGTTCAGTGCGGCCCTGAGACCCTCTCGCCACCCTGTCCCTGACCTGTTCAGTGCGGCCCTGAGACCCTCTCGCCACCCTGTCCCTGACCTGATCAGTGCGGCCCTGAGACCCTCTCGCCACCCTGTCCCTGACCTGTTCAGTGCGGCCCTGAGACCCTCTCGCCACCCTGTCCCTGACCTGATCAGTGCGGCCCTGAGACCCTCTCGCCACCCTGTCCCTGACCTGTTCAGTGCGGCCCTGAGACCCTCTCGCCACCCTGCCCCTGACCTGTTCAGTGCGGCCCTGAGACCCTCTCGCCACCCTGTCAATGACCTGTTCAGTTCGGCCCTGAACCCTCTCGCCACCCTGTCCCTGACCTGTTCAGTGCGGCCCTGAGACCCTCTCGCCACCCTGTCCCTGACCTGTTCAGTGCGGCCCTGAGACCCTCTCGCCACCCTGTCCCTGAGCTGTTCAGTGCGGCTCTGAGACCCTCTCGCCACCCTGTCCCTGAGCTGTTCAGTGCGGCCCTGAGACCCTCTCGCCACCCTGTCCCTGGCCTGTTCAGTGCGGCCCTGAGACCCTCTCGCTACCCTGTCCCTGACCTGATCAGTGCGGCCCTGAGACCCTCTCGCCACCCTGTCCCTGGCCTGTTCAGTGCGGCCCTGAGACCCTCTCGCCACCCTGCCCCTGACCTGTTCAGTGCGGCCCCGAGACCCTCTCGCCACCCTGTCCCTGACCTGTTCAGTGCGGCCCTGAGACCCTCTCGCCACCCTGTCTCTGGCGATCTGCTCCATGGTCCTCTTCAGATCGTCCTCGTGGCTGGAGGCGGGTCCGGCGTGTCGAGACATCTCGTCCAAGGCGTGTTGTAAGTACACGTCCCCGTCCGCCGCCTCCAGCCCGCCGCCGCTCGAGGATCGGAGTACCGATCTCTTGGACGTCGTGATCGTCGTGCGGTGGTGGCCGTCTGGAGTCTCGTACTGAGTTCTCGTCAGCGAGAGGTCCCCGCGTGGCTCCGGACTTCGGTCCCCGGTCGGGACTGGAACAGCAACAAGTTAGATGTGCTTATTTTTTATATGTGATATTTTTTTCTATTATATGTAAACTACTTTGGTGATAAACATACTCGTCCCAGATGGCTTGCATATAGGCGTATATATATATATTTTAGAATGGTTGGTTTCAAACCAGAGCCTCGCAAGTGATCCACAAAGCAACCTACTTTTTTATTTGCAAAGAAAGAAATAACGTCTTGTTAGTCAAATGAAAGACGTATTCATTTAATAAATTTCATAGACTATTTCATAAAAAGTGTTTTCACTCAAAGTCTGCATGAGAAATTCTGATATTAATCTTAGTACAGTTGACATTAGCCTATGTTTGTCGTGCTGCGTCTACTCGTGTGTGACACAACATGAAACACATATATCAATGATCGAACAATCTGTAAAAACAGCTCTGAGTGGATCCGGCGGTTTGGAGGAGACCTACCCGAAGTTACGTGAGGTTTCCTGTCTCTTGATGACATCTCAGGTTATGTCAAAGCATTGGATCGAAGGTGTGTCAACCTCAGGGGTATAAATCCCGACTGCTTGAACTAACAAGATTTTAGATCCCGGAGGTTTAATTCTGTCCCGACTGTTCAAGCCTGAGGGTGTGAGATGCTCCTGGGCTCGGGAGCTGTGTGTGTATGAGGTCTCAGGGTCTCAGGTAGTCCCCCCCCCCCCCCCAATCCTCTCACAAACAGATAAGGCTGGACACGGTCGTATATATTATTGTCATCTGTAGATCTAAGTAAGACATTGACGAGTCCAAAGTACTTTTACACCCCCGCATACAAACAAACAAATGTAACAAATCTAATCGAACACTACCACAAAACACTAAATAAAACCTGATAGAGATATCGCAGGAATGTCTCGGCCTGATCGCCAGCACTCCAGTATAAACGTGCCCAATGAATGGCAGTAGATATCCGGGTGTCCAGCCAATAGTGTCTGCTTTCTTCCATCAATTTTTATTTGAAAACTCAAGGGCAAAATGATCAGAATGACTTCAGGCAATAATAATTAAATACCCCCCCCCCCCCTCCGTGTCTCCGTGCTCGGGGTGGGTGGGGGGGGGGGAGGGAAGCGTCTGATAAATCACCTCCAAAGTGTTAGCTCAAACCCTTGTCATGTGTACCAGTGTCATCAACATTACAATTTAACTGGAAACAAGCTCATGAATGGAGCCAACACTAATTATAATATAATAAATATAGTAGCCTATACAAATAGTACAGTAATTCGTTGCAGTAACTTGATCAGGACAATTGGTATTTACAATAACCGGTTTGACGATTCCATTTAATTAGTGATGATATATACACCCTTATTTACACATAACTTTTATTGATAAATGATACCGTGACATCATTATTCTGGTATTACGAATACTAACATAATACACAATGCTTTTGTGTGTTTACTATATTGTAGGATTCATGAATTGTTGACTTTGATAACCAACAAAATACCGACTGTGTTTTTTGTTGGTTATACACTGCACATGCATACCTTGATAAGCACGATATGGAAGAAATCTAATTGATAGAATTGCCAACAAGCTATAAAATGCACATGATGATATTACACACGCTGAAATGACGGTATAGTATAAATGTTTGCATGTGGGTTGCATGCAGGTTTTCTATTATTGAGCATTCAATGTAACCGCGTGTAAATAGTTATATTCAAACACTCAGCAGTCGTGTCACTGAATAAATACGACATTACCACTTGTCTTTTCTCTAAGTGGCCGATCTTATCCAGTAGTTGTGTGTATTTCGCTCGTCATAAGTGTCCTGGTGTTCTAGAGTGATAAGCTCACATTGGGTCTAACTAATTAACATATTCTAGACCGGAATACACTATCCACTAAATGGTTTTTGGATGTTTCAATAGTTATTGTACATACAAGTTTACAATAAAGTGAGTGACATTTATAGATCAATTTTACTTTAAACTTAATCAATGATTCCTGTAAGTTACTTTTTCCTTCCGACTCTAGGTGTAACCAATATGGTCAGTCCAATATTTATTTAATACAGATTGAATGCCGCAGAAAACTGTGCCATGTGTAGTTTGAGATGTGGCGAGATAATCCGCAGTGTGTCAGAGATATACCAGGCATACATTATAGACCCCAGCGGGATGTACAACAACATATACCCAAAGATGATATATACCTAAAATATATATGTAATGACAAAATGGAATCATTTGTCATCAACAAATGTTGGTCGAAATTAAAACATTTTTAAACAGTGTTGATAACTGAAATAGAAAATAACTGCAACGAAATTAATGATAAAAGCAAAATGGGAATAGTCAGATTTCTTTCTGTCTCTCGGATGGAGTGAGGGCTGGGGTGTGGTCATTCATGTATGTATATAATAGTATTCTAGTTAATGATACAAATATTCTGTGGAAGTATTTGTTTTATATATTTATGTGTAGATTTGAAATCAACCATTTACATATATATATATACTAGTATCAGCTGGCTAAGACAGATGACACAACCATGCAACACGGGTCATTCGGGGTCAAGATGTGATTCAATGATAGGTCCAGGAAGGGGGGCGGGTCCAAAACTTCGGAAGGTCCAAAGCGTACCCCCTGAAAAAAAACCCGCGTGTTTATATAACTCATTCAGGTGGGGGTCATGTGGAATCTGACAGGGAATAGAAAGATTGCCGAACGGAACCGCCCGGTCAAGCATAGCGTTATACGGAATTCATAACTGAGTGGTCACGCACTCTTGATAATTGGCGTCTTTCAAGGGTATTGAAGGTCAAAAGTGTGAGGGGGAAAAGTATATTCAATATCGGAAAATGCATGTGTTTTTCAAATATACAGCTACAATATACAGCTGCAAATATACAGCTACATTATACACACATCTCCCGGGTTATAGTATATATTTGAGAGACAAAGTATATTTCAAAGTTTAAGCAAGTAAATTTATTCAATTTAAGATTGGATGAATGTTACGGGGATAAACCACGACCAGTGCTCTTCATGTCAGAACGTCAGATGCTGAAATGGCACGTAACTTTGTCTGACGCCAGGGACGACGCCACAGGACGTCAGGGCACTAACATACAGATATTACTCAGTATGATAATCATGGTGTCACCCCCAGATCTCCATCATGGTGATAGCTATTTTAATCACCGATCTCCATGGTTACAACAATTTTACTCGAAATCGCCATGGTTACAGCAATGTTAATTACCGAGCTCCATGGTTACATCAATGATTTACTTAGAATACCCATGGTTACAGCGATGTTACTCACTACCATAGTACAATACATGTATCAATGATTTACATATTTCCCTAGTTACCATGATGTTGTGTAATTGCCATGGCTACCCTTTTGCTACCGACCCGTCTCCGAGGATACTTACAGAACTTCATGGTGACGTAATGTTTGTCTGGGCTGTTGATGTTGTGACTGATGTAGGCCCTCTGACTGTTGGGGGACAGGGCTTCTGACGTATCCATGGTGACGGTTCTGGCTTATCCCCCACGAAGTGTATCCAAGACAACCTCTGTGTGTAGAGCTCGAGTGAGGTTTGTGCCGGTGTTGTGTCAGCTATAGCGGTATTCACGGCTGTCTCCAGCCTATTGTTGGCGCCTGTATCACTGATGTGATGGAATGCACCTCACATCAAACCTACAACACACAACCGCCCGTATCTCTAACACAGCGCTGAATCAGGATGCTGTTATTAAAAAATTATACGGCATTCATACCGGCACATTTGCGTGTATGTTTGTTGATATGTGACATGTATATTTATCTGGGTCGGGAGATGCTCTGTTGCCGTCTGTGACAAGTGGAAAGCAGCATTGACATTAGATAAATGATGCCGGTCGTTATAAAAAGCGACTCCCGCTAGAGTTCTATGTGACGAGATAAGGACTGACACGCTCCAGTTACTGCTTTCACAAGCATGACGCTTCATCACCCCGGTGTGAGGGGTGCGGAGGTACTAGGGTGCTACTGACCCCGGGGTGAGGGGCATTGTACAGATGAATCAAATGTCCGCATTTCAAAAACAACTCCTCAACACAACAGAGCCGCTGGGTTTCTGCTTAAAAAAAACAAGTTTTAAAAATCAATTTCATGAATGTCGATTTTTAATGTCACCAAGGCTATTTCAATAGACAGTGTGGTCTAGAATTAATTTTATTCAGTCAATAGATGACATGTTATTTTACGCATAGGCCCTACACTTTACATGGTGGAAAAAAGTACATTACCTGTTGTTGACAGAAACTTCTCGCGAAAATGTCTAACTGTAACATAGCTCGTGGAGCATTTCAACAATGGTACGACCAAGGACATCATGTGGGAAAATAGTGAAAAAGTGTTCTGTAAATATCAGTACACACACACATCAATTACATTAAACTTTTCTTCTTGAGAAACATGTCAAAATGCCAGAATTTGACGAGAGGATCTATTCATTCCATCGCATATGTGATTTAAATTATGATGTTGCTTAACAACATTGATTAATTTCCAATTCGTTTCTTTTTCTTCACAAAAACATGTGTCCACAACACGAGCACATATTCATGTGTATGTTCTTAGGTTGAGTTTGAAAACGTTAGGAATCGGATAGCATATTGAGAAATCAAGAGAACGGTCACCGCTATGTCCAGATCTGTTCTCACCAGGAGCCGCAGTTCCCCGAAAATACACTAGCGTCGTCAGGTGCCAAAACTATTTAAAAATTAAATGAACACCGCAGTTAGATATTTACCTCTCCAACAGGTGAGGCCATTCAGAGAAAATTGCAAGACCTCATCATTATCAGAATTTGTTCCCTGAAAACATTCGTGGAAGCAAGGAGAAAACCCTCACACGAGGTGAGCCAAAGAGATCAACCAACATTTTTCAAACGTGAAATAAAATCTTGACCCGTTGGCAAGACAGAACATTGGCAACATTGACAGGACATTGGTAAGACATGGTGTATCTCGCCAAGACTACTGGATTCGTGGCCCAAATCTTCTTGATCTTTGAGTCGAGATATTGACTAAAAATCTTGACTTTTGATTTGACTGTCTTGACCCTGAGTCAAGTCTAATTTAGATCTGGAATAAATTTCAATTTGTCTTCTGATTTGATGAGATTTCATCACTGAAAGACACGCATTTGATACATCACAGAAAAAATGGCATCACTATATATGTAATCAAAGGTTTATTACATGGCTTGAACTTAAGTCTAGTCTACACTTGATTGGAGCTGTCTTCTGATCGATATATAATCAAAGGTTGTACTGCATGGCTTGAAACTTGAGTATAGTCTACTCTTGATTGGAGCTGTCTTCTGATCGATATATAATCAAAAGTTTACTGTATGGCTTGAAACTTAAGTCCAGTCTACTCTTGATTGGAGCTGTCTTCTGATCGATATATAATCAAAGGTTCACTGCACGGCTTGAAACTTAAGTCCATTCTACTCTTGATTGGAGCTGTCTTTGGATCGATATATAATCAAAAGTTTACTGTATGGCTTGAAACTTAAGTCCAGTCTACTCTTGATTGGAGCTGTCTTCTGATCGATATATAATCAAAGGTTCACTGCACGGCTTGAAACTTAAGTCCATTCTACTCTTGATTGGAGCTGTCTTTGGATCGATATATAATCAAAAGTTTACTGTATGGCTTGAAACTTAAGTCCAGTCTACTCTTGATTGGAGCTGTCTTCTGATCGATATATAATCAAAGGTTGTACTGCACGGCTTGAAACTTAAGTCCATTCTACTCTTGATTGGAGCTGTCTTCTGATCGATATATAATCAAAAGTTTACTGTATGGCTTGAAACTTAAGTCCAGTCTACTCTTGATTGGAGCTGTCTTCTGATCGATATATAATCAAAGGTTGTACTGCACGGCTTGAAACTTAAGTCTAGTCTACTCTTGATTGGAGCTGTCTTCTGATCGATATATAATCAAAAGTTGTACTGCACGGCTTGAAACTTAAGTCCAGTCTGCTCTTGATTGGAGCTGTCTTCTGATCGATACATAATCAAAGGTTTACTGCACGGCTTAAAACTTAAGTCCAGTCTACTCTTGATTGGAGCTGTCTTCTGATCGATATATAATCAAAGGTTCACTGCACGGCTTGAAACTTAAGTCCAGTCTACTCTTGATTGGAGCTGTCTTCGGATCGATATATAATCAAAAGTTTACTGTATGGCTTGAAACTTAAGTCCAGTCTACTCTTGATTGGAGCTGTCTTCTGATCGATATATAATCAAAAGTTTACTGTATGGCTTGAAACTTAAGTCCAGTCTACTCTTGATTGGAGCTGTCTTCTGATCGATATATAATCAAAGGTTTACTGCACGGCTTAAAACTTAAGTCCAGTCTACTCTTGATTGGAGCTGTCTTCTGATCGATATATAATCAAAGGTTCACTGCACGGCTTGAAACTTAAGTCCAGTCTACTCTTGATTGGAGCTGTCTTCTGATCGATATATAATCAAAAGTTTACTGTATGGCTTGAAACTTAAGTCCAGTCTACTCTTGATTGGAGCTGTCTTCTGATCGATATATAATCAAAGGTTTACTGCACGGCTTAAAACTTAAGTCCAGTCTACTCTTGATTGGAGCTGTCTTCTGATCGATATATAATCAAAGGTTTACTGCACGGCTTAAAACTTAAGTCCAGTCTACTCTTGATTGGAGCTGTCTTCTGATCGATATATAATCAAAGGTTTACTGCACGGCTTAAAACTTAAGTCCAGTCTACTCTTGATTGGAGCTGTCTTCTGATCGATATATAATCAAAGGTTTACTGCACGGCTTAAAACTTAAGTCCAGTCTACTCTTGATTGGAGCTGTCTTCTGATCGATATATAATCAAAAGTTTACTGTATGGCTTGAAACTTAAGTCCAGTCTACTCTTGATTGGAGCTGTCTTCTGATCGATATATAATCAAAGGTTTACTGCACGGCTTAAAACTTAAGTCCAGTCTACTCTTGATTGGAGCTGTCTTCTGATCGATATATAATCAAAGGTTCACTGCACGGCTTGAAACTTAAGTCCAGTCTACTCTTGATTGGAGCTGTCTTCGGATCGATATATAATCAAAAGTTTACTGTATGGCTTGAAACTTAAGTCCAGTCTACTCTTGATTGGAGCTGTCTTCTGATCGATATATAATCAAAAGTTTACTGTATGGCTTGAAACTTAAGTCCAGTCTACTCTTGATTGGAACTGTCTTCTGATCGATACATAATCAAAGGTTTACTGCACGGCTTAAAACTTAAGTCCAGTCTACTCTTGATTGGAGCTGTCTTCTGATCGATATATAATCAAAGGTTCACTGCACGGCTTGAAACTTAAGTCCAGTCTACTCTTGATTGGAGCTGTCTTCGGATCGATATATAATCAAAAGTTTACTGTATGGCCTGAAACTTAAGTCCACTCTACTCTTGATTGGAGCTGTCTTCTGATCGATATATAATCAAAAGTTTACTGTATGGCTTGAAACTTAAGTCCAGTCTACTCTTGATTGGAGCTGTCTTCTGATCGATATATAATCAAAAGTTTACTGTATGGCTTGAAACTTAAGTCTAGTCTACTCTTGATTGAAGCTGTCTTCTGATCGATATATAATCAAAGGTTCACTGCACGGCTTGAAACTTAAGTCCAGTCTACTCTTGATTGGAGCTGTCTTCGGATCGATATATAATCAAAGGTTCACTGCACGGCTTGAAACTTAAGTCTAGTCTACTCTTGATTGGAGCTGTCTCCTGATCGATATATAATCAAAGGTTCACTGCACGGCTTGAAACTTAAGTCTAGTCTACTCTTGATTGGAGCTGTCTTCTGATCGATATATAATCAAAAGTTTACTGTATGGCTTGAAACTTAAGTCCAGTCTACTCTTGATTGGAGCTGTCTTCTGATCGATATATAATCAAAGGTTTACTGCACGGCTTGAAAATTAAGTTTAGTCTACTCTTGATTGGAGCTGTCTTCTGATCGATATATAATCAAAGGTTTACTGTATGGCTTGAAAATTAAGTTTAGTCTACCCTTGATTGGAGCTGTCTTCTGATTGATATATAATCAAAGGTTTACTGCACGGCTTGAAACTTGAGTCTAGTCTACTCTTGATTGGAGCTGTCTTCTGATCACGTCGATTCAAAGTGTGCATTGAATTGGACGAGAGATATTTTTTCAAGAGTCAAGACAAGCATTCTCCATAAAGCTACGGACATGGGAAAGCAGCCTTGAGTAGTATAATTTTTATCCGAGTTGTAGCATCTCATCGGAGATAACTGAAGTAAAAGGGGCACCATCAACACCAGGACCATCCCAGGCATGCATACGAATGAGCTGATCACGAAAATCCATTCCTGCTTTACTCCAGAGGAAATCAAATACCCAGCCACAGTATAAATATAGTGCATATCAAATAGACCAAATGGATGACGACCAAGGTATCTCTGTAGTTCAATCAAGTCACTAATTCAGGAATTTTATCGAAAATTGATGTATTCCCGTAGCAATTTCCAAAGCATGTATTATGGTGTTATATATATTTTATCAGAATTCTGATTTATGAAGGTATTTTTGCATGAAATTTACTCGTATGAAAATGAAACTCAGTTTTTATCTGAAAAACGCAGATTGTGTTGATGGAAACATACTTTTGTTACCTGAAACTCATATTTCAATGTTCATTCACTCTTTGTTCATGGAAACCGAGGCATTGCTCATGGAAACATATCATGGTTCCAGGAACAAAGGAAAATATTTAACTTTCACAACTTTACAGCTAACTTGTCCGACTCACTGGTTCTGAAGGGAAGATTGGTCGAAGCATGTTACAACTATTGTAGATGAAAGAATCCTATGGCATATCATAGTGACGACCCTAAAATATATGATATGTCAACCTCAGTGTCAACCTCAGATTAACTGGGACACGTAGATGCCATAGGCTGGTGATGCTGGCATATATCTGCTCAAGACAGGAAAGTTGATATTAAGAAGATCAAAATCGTCACGTTTATCACATAACCTTGTACACAATTTGCCCGTATGATCAATTTCGAGGTAAATGTCAAGATGGCAGACACTGGAGAATCGGTTGTTTCTAGGGTTATTCAGTGATATGACATCATCAATATACTTGTAGGTAATATTGAACGAACTGGCTGATCGTTTATCTCCTCGAATGATTACCTGGATGCCATATATTATCCCAATGTATCGGGAAGTTCGCTGGAACTCAAGCTATATACAAGGGCATGAGCATTGAAGGGAAACAACAACAACAATAACATTGAAAAACATCGCATACAATACTTATTATTTGATATATATTTGAGTATCTAGTCTACTCTTGATTGGAGCTGAAAGAATGGCTCGGCAAGCAAGAACCTTACAGCATGCACTAACGTCTCGTGAGTAAATTCAAGACGAAATGGGTAGAGCTGAATCACATTGATGAAGCATGGGATGGGGGTCTGCTAAACATTCTGGGTTGTGCATAGGGGAATTCTGGAGCATGCTGTGTCTTTCTGGGCATTGACATGTTTTCAAGATATGTTAAACCTTTGAATACAAGACAACCGAGAAAGTGTGTTGGGGGGGGGGGGGGTTGGAAAAGGGGAATGTTGAAGGAGAACATCATCTCAAACGCATATATGCGCAGGTGCAGGTGGAAACTGAAACTGAATTTATTTTCTTCTCCGACAATAAAGCAACAACGACAACGTAATGATGCAACACAGATGCTGGTTAAATAAGGAAAAGGCAGGGTAAGCTTAGCAAAAGCTGTCTTACAGCTTACCCTTTTTGTTTTTAGACCCAAACCAATTACATTAAAATTCATGAAGATTGCAAAGAATCGATCGTATTGTCAAGGTATTAGTATGAAGACGCTCTGTAACGTTGACCTCATTTTGGCAGTCAGACCTGCCACAGCAGCATCGAAATAAATCAATGTCAGAGTTGGATAAACAATTCACATATTTAGTCTATATTTAGCCTATGAGATTGAAGACTGCTACGCGGATTTAGAAGATTTTTCTCAACTTCAAGCTGTGACCAAGTTGTGACCATACTTTCAAGTGTTGAAAAGCAGCAGATGTGAAATTAAGAAATAATATATTGTCTCGTGGCTAAGTTGTTCTAAGGTGCTAGGTAGGTGGATAAACCTTCTGAAGTTTCAGGAATTAAAAAGGTAACATTGTTGATATGTTCGTTTTGTATTGTTTAATAAATTATTGAATTACAACATACTAGTATATCTTAAATGATATCATCTGGCCAATCAGAATCAGACCTCATTCAAATGTTGAAACAACAACAACAATAACATTGAAAAACATCGCATACAATACTTATATATTTGATATTTCAATGAAACAAGTAAATACCATACACACAATTTGCAAGTAAATTCTGACAAAGTTGTTATTTTCACCACACTTGAGCACTGTGAAGGAAAGGCTGTATCCGCCCATAAGTTTTATATTTGTGAAGTTCTGTGATCCCACGATAAAGAGGTATGCCCCCCTTGCAGGAGTGTCACCGAATGTTTTATAAATCTGCCAACATCTGTGCACCATAACCGTGGTGTTACTACTCGTGTAGCCCCACCACGTCATAATACTACATTGCTTCCCTATTTCGAAGAGACCTCGTCCCCGGGGTCGAGCTTATCAGACTGTTCAGCCACATCCTGGTCAAGTGATTCATCCATGTGGGTGGGTCAGGGAGCAGGAAACTGATATACCAAGATACCAAGATAAACCGTCAGTGGTTCGAAAGGTACGGGACCGATGTAAAAGAGGTGTTAGACGACCGCATGATAAAGAGGTGTGTACCCCTTACAGGAGTGTCACCGAATGACTTATAAGTCTCCCAGCATCTGTACACCATAAATGTGGTGTTACTACTCGTGCAGCACCACCACGTAAGCAATTAGGCTACTTGTGGAGTGATGAGGAATGGATGATGGGGAATCAAATCCTATACGATTTTTTAAAAATGATGAATTCGATTTTTTATTACTTTTATATTAAGAAAACATGATCCTGAAATGTGTTGATTTCTGTTGATGACGCTTGACGACAAACTCGAAAATAATGCAAGTATCACCAATCTACATGATCTATTGTAAAATTTGTGATTTTCTCCATATTCACAAATTTTACAAGTCGGTATTTCTTTCCAGGCCGGACTGGCCAAAGCCAGCCGGTCCGGGTTTTGTGTTTGGAGATAAACAACAACGATGTGGATAGTTGAAGTCAAATCCAAAACTGACTTTATTGAAAGCCTTGCAGGCATATATATGGACAAGATAGAGCACATTATTTGGATCCTGACTCCTTCCATGTACATGTACATTGAATGAACACAGACTAGCTGTGATTACAGTCCCCTGATCGGACTTGGCATCTTAATCAGTATCCGGAACAGCAGGGGTTGGAGTCACTTAAAGAAAACACCTAGCTTCATGTGTACATGCAAGAGCAAATGGCCCATCCTGATAACATTTTCTGATAATAATTAACGAACATTTTGATCTGAATTAATTACTGTAATGTGGATCTTACATGATCTACTAACAGCAATGCAGCAAGATTTTGATGATACCAATAGCAAACCCGATATACAACATTTTGGGATAGAAATAAAGCCCGACTAAAATATTTTATACAGACACATGTATTGGCGTCATCAGGGGCCGACAGTGCGTGAAATGTAGTTGTTTATGCTGCACACCTGATAGGATTAGAACACTGCCCAACAAAATACATGTATAGAAAATAAAAATGTATACATGTATTTTTTTTTTTAAATCCGAATCAACCCCATGCAATAGATGCATGACAAATATACATAATTATTGTGGCGATTTTGCCCAAAGATCGCGGCAGGTGACTTTCTTAAACATTCTAGTTTTACGGCCTTTGTTTTGATTGCTTCAGCTCGAAGCGCGCGTTGCCCCGGCAACGCCCTCTAATCCTCTGACCCACTGCACTGAACGCTGGCTGCTGATGTCATCTCTCGTGCTCTCGCCTTTAGCATAAATACAGAGGTCACATTCTGTGTGGCCGGAGTTGTGTGTGAGAGACTGAGCACAACAGGTGAGCGCAGCCATGTGCTCCTTGTCTCTGTTCACGTAAAGGCCAGTCAGGCCTCAGAGACGACTTCCATAGGGGGCCCAGGTGGGGGAGACCGTTGCTGACTCGGGGGCTCACGCCCTGTGGATCACCGGTTTCTTCCAACTTGGGATGGTGCGACACAGGTCTGGCAGACTGTCGGGCTGATCCAGAGTTCTATCTCTGCGTCAGTGACATGCCCACGTGTATGGGTTCTGTGGTGCCGCTCCCATGGCATCTCGGGCTCTACACACGGCTACATTGCCATCCCAGTGACAGCCCTTGGGCAAGTCCTGTGGTTATGGTGAAGAAGAAGGATGGCTCGTGGAGGTTCTGCGTGGATTATCAGAAGGTAAACGATGCCACGCAGAAGGACTCATATTCTCTCCCGCACTTCGAGGATACCTTCGATTCCCTGGCCGGATCGCACTGCTTCTGTGCTCTGGATCTGGCCTTCGGGTATTGGCAGGTTGAGATGGAGGAGAGTGATAGGACGAAGACTGCCTTCGTTACCAAGAACGGGCTCTACCAATTTAAGGTAATGCCGTTCGGGCTCTGCAACGCACCAGCGACGTTCGAGCGCCTCATGGAGATGGTACTTAAAGGGTTCCTCTGGAAGCGATGTATGGTCTACATCGACGATGTCGTCGTGTATGGCCGGTCGTTCGAGGAAACCCTCATCAACCTCCAGATGGTGCTCCATCACGTCCGCGAAGCAGGCCTTAAGTTGAAGCCATGTAAGTGCGAGTTGTTCGCGCAGGAAATCCTGTACTTAGGCTTCATGGTAACGGGCACCGGAGTTAGACCAGACCCCAAGAAGCTAGCGGCCGTGAAGAACTGGCCTCGGCCTTGCAGCGTGGCACACGTGAGGTCCTTTTTGGGCTTCGCGAGCTATCACCGCCGGTTTGTGCGAGGCTTTGCGGAGATCGCGCGCCCCCTCACTATCCTCACGGAAAAGGGCGCCGATTTTGTCTGGTTGGCTGAGCAGGAAGTTGCCTTCTCAGCGATCCGGCAAGCTTTGGCAGATGCGCCGGTGCTGCAGTACGCTCGTCCGGATTGCGAGTTCATCCTGGACACTGACGCGAGTAACTTTGCACTCGGCGGTGTCCTCTCGCAGGTCGTGGACGGGCAGGAGCGGGTAGTAGCTTATGCAAGTGTGGCTCTGAGCCGCTCTCAAATGAACTACTGCACCACGCACCTCGAGCTGCTCGCGGTGGTTACAATGACCAAGCGGTTCCGGCACTATTTGTTGGGACGCCATTTCCGCTTGCGGACTGACCACAGTTCGCTGAGATGGCTCCTTAACTATAGTGAGGCCGATGGCTTGGTGGCGCGGTGGCTCGTCAAACTCCAGGAATATGACATGAAAATTGAGCACCGTGCCGGTAAGTTGCACGGCAACGCGGACGAGGTTGCTCGGTTGCTGGTGAATAAGTGGGTGGTTTACCATGGTGTACCTAAGCAGGTACATTCGGATCAGGGCACGCAATTTGAAAGCAACCTGTTCCGGGGCCTCGCACAGATGCTAAGCTGTACCAAGGTGCGGACCACCCCTTACAGGCCCCAGTCGGACGGACAGGTTGAGCGCTTCAACCGGTCCATCCTGAACATGCTGGCGGCCTTTGTAAATGATCGTGCGAATGATTGGGATGACCACCTCCCATATGGCTTAATGGCGTACAGGTCGTCGGTCCACTCTTCGACCGGAGTAACTCCGCACGCGATGTTGTACGGCCGGGAACTCAATCTGCCCGTGGATATTATGTACCACAGGCAGTTATGTACCGCAGACTCTGTCCGCAGGCAGTTCCGGATGAGCGCCGGCTATTGACTTCATCATGTTTGGGATTCTCTAGATTGGGCGCTGGCATGAAGGGCTCGCCTCCTAACCATTGAGGTTACGGGCATGCCGGCACCGCGTCTAAATCTATTGGATCCGCGCTCCGGTGGTCGTTGTATGGGCTCTGGGCTTGACCGGGCGTTGCTCTGTGGCTTTACTCTGGGGCGTTGCCACAGGGCGCCCAATTGTCTGTGGAGCTACTATGGGCATGCTCGATCGCTCTGTAAGCGTACCAGCGGCTATGGGGAGTGTTTATATTTATTTGTCCATCTTAACATATTATTTACTGAGTGGATTATATAAACCACAAGTATGCGTGCATTCCGTGGAAACGCTATTCTTTCTCATCTGATCGTACATTGAGATAAGTTTAATGATATATCTTTTTCCTGGTGCAATAGAGAGTGAGAAATCGGGAGATTTTTCCTTTCCTTAGAGGGGTGTAGGAGATTGTGTGCTGTGTATCGGAAGCTAGTTTGCCGTGATCTAAGAAATGCAAGCACACGGTGGTGAATTTATTTTCATTATTGTTTGAGTGGTGATAAATGTATTTTTATCGCTGCTGATAGGTGGACATAATCGTAATATCCACAAGTAGATCGACTTCTGATACATTGTATACAAACTCTATCCTGCTGTGGTGATTAATTTCACGTCATTGACCGCCAGTGCGGCAGCAATAGCTAATGACTGATTTTAATTACTGTATCTGATTGCGGGATCCCCTGGGATGGCCTGTATTTAGGCCACCCATATACATGGCATGATAAGGAGTCACCGGGGGGAGATGCGTGTGTATGTATGAGCCTGCAGTGAGAAAACGTAATTCGTTTGTCGGCCTGTATCGATCGATGCTATAAATAGGCGTTTCCCAATGACGCATTATACTGCTGTGCGTGCAGAATAACTGCCAGCCTCAATGCTGTAAAAACATTGTAACTGACAGATACTCGTCATTCGAGCACTCGGCACTGGTTGAGACAGATCTGCGGATCTGACTCCCAGTGTTTACGTGTCTTAGAGTGCTTGAATAACATGTCAGAGTCAAGTGACGGGGAAAGTACGGGAGGGAAGGTGCCTCCGGACAGTGATCGCGAGGTCCAGTCCGGAGATGAGTCCCTTGAGAGCGATAACTCGCTTTCGGGACGAACCGGCTCTGAGGATCATGGCCGCGAGGCCGTCTCCGGGAGCCAACACACGGGTTCTGCGGAATCCGACTCCGGCAGCAATGTCGAGAGTGTGGTAGACAGGCAGGAACGCGCTGTAGAGAGCAACTTGGCTGCTATAGGTGCCGAGGAGCTCCTCGATCCGTCTTCGCTTCCAAACGTGGAAGTGTTGATGGACTACAGCGAGGTGGGCCCTGTTGGTTTAGATATCGAGTTGCATCCACCTGCGGAGATGCTTGCATCTTTGGGCGTCAATGAGAGTACTCGTCCGGAAACCTGTCCGGATGACCGCGGTCGTCCGGACACCGTATCGTCCGGACACCGGTGAGGACTCCTCGGTTTCCGCACCTGCGGAGCCTGTTCCGCCTGTTGAGGGGAAGTCTGCGAGTTGGTCCGACCAGGTTGATGTGGAACTATCTGCGTCCCAGGCCCAACCGGACTCGCAGGCGCCAGGCTAGGGGAAGCCAGCGGAGGAGGATGAAGGGTTTCGTCTCGCCAGTCTCCAAGCACACCCGTCTCCGAGCCTTAAAGGTTGCCGAAAAGCAGTGGGAGGCCCAACTGAAACTCGAGGCCTCCAACCGCGGGCAACCGGACCGATCCACCGATCCACATGAAGTAAGAAGAAGAGGAAGCACCGGAAGCGCTCGAAGTCTACATGCTCGCGCTCCAGCGCTCCTCCACCCGGGTATGGACCTAAGTCCGGAGGTTCCAAGGCGCCACCACCCAAAAAGGCTGGTGCCGGAGGGTCCTCCACCAGGTCCGGAGGTACTAAGGCGCCAAATCCTTCGGGAGGCGGTGCGGACAGTACCTCCGCAAAGTCCGGCCAGGGTGCGGGTGGTTCCAGTAAGGGGGCTCCCTCCGGGAAGCCAAAAAGAACCACCTCCGGCAAGTCCTCCGGCCAAAAGAAGCCGTCCGGAGCTGCCGAGTGCGGGTCATCACCAGTCGACAAGGGCCGCCGCATGCCGCAGGAAGGAGATCTCCGGTTAGAGCTCCTCCGCAGGCAAGCGGAAGCGGACGGGGCTTCGGACCTGTCTACGGCCGCGTTGGCTGCTGGGTGGCAGGCTCTCATTGAGAAGCAACGAAAAGAAGCCGCCCAACGCGAGAAGGAAGACGCCCAACGGGCAAAGAGTGTACCTCGATGTACCAGGTCGTCTCTGTCGGGGAAATCGTTAAAGCGACGATCGTCCTCGGAGCAGTCTCCCCTCAAGAAGCTGCGGGCCGAAATGGGCCCCGAGCTCCCTGGTGTGCATCAGGGCATCTTGTTCCTCTCGCGGTATGGCAGAGATTCATACTCCCGCCGGTCGGCGGATGCGGGTGCGACGGCTGACACACCTTTTACAAGGCCTCGTCCACTGACGGACGAGAAACGTACCGGGCTGCCACCCGTGACAGGAGACGGGGTAGAGTGCCCCTTCTGTCCGCAATCTCTGGAAGGGTATGAAGACCCCCGTAATGCCCTCAACTGGGATCGTAGGTATCCGTCCTAGACCACCTGAGCCGGCATATTGCTGTTTCTCTGCAGACGGTGCTACTCACGTGGCCCTCGGGAGAGATTTTTTCTCCAGTTTGGAGGCCCTAAACGCTCACCGCGCGGGTGCACACCATGGTGAGGGACTTCACACCGAAGGTGATGTAACTGGGCCTGTATTCAATTATGGATACATTCCACCTCGGGTGGCGCCGATCATGACCACGTCAGGGTCGGCGAAGAACCGGATCTACCACTACAGTCCGTGGCGCTTCGGACAACGCGTCATGGACGATAGTTGGAGAGAGTCTGGCATTGTGTCGGCAGGCTCGAGCTTCGCAACTCGCTTGACAGCAACCATGGGCCAGACCCCGGCGGAATACAAGACGGCAGCAGAGGCCGTCCGGACAGCAGCAGAGGCTGTCCGTCAACCGCCGGAATCCCAATCAGTGGAAGAACGGACCCGGATCACCACGGTCGTGTCTGAGATGTCGAAGATCTCGGCCAAGACACGCGTGGCCTCCCCAAAGCCGCGGAGCACTCCCTAAAAGACCAAAGGGAAGGGCTCGTCCTCTGGAACCGCTTCGGAACGGACGACCACCTTTCGGTATCCTGGTGCTCTGTCGGCGGAGGAGTATTCGGCCTTGCTAGAGGTGACGGTCCCTGGAGGTCCGTCAGAGAGGCTTGTAAACCCTACCGCCACCTCGAGCTCCACGACGGTGGTCAACCCTAAGACCCCTCGTGAGGCTCCCTCTACTGCAAGTGTATCCGGACGAGCGCCACCTCTCTCGAGGTCGTCGTCCGCGTCCTCTATCGCGATAGAAGGGACGTCCGCGGGATGGCAAAACATCGCCTCCTTGACAATGGACCCCTTCAATCCGGTAGAGGATGTGCTCCGGCAGTACGGCTCCGAGACCGCCAGTGCCTACTCGACTTTTCGCGAGTCGGTAGGCCACGCGGTCGGCCATCGTCGAGATGGTTTGGAGCGTATACCGTCGGACCCATCGCTGGCCAACCTGCCAGTACCCCGAGCTATCGGTAACTTGGGGTCCGCAGCAGTGACCGCGCTGGTCCGCGCGCGGGAAGAGTACCCCTGGGATCACCCCCAGCGAGGCAGACTCACCCAAACCGCGGAGTACCTCATTGCGGAGATGGACCGCTCTCTGGAACGGCTTAGCCGGTACCGTGCCGAGGCCTCTTGTGTCGCGTGCCACCTAGCACACGACCAAGGCCTCATGGAAGGTACCCGGCGGAGCCTCGAGAGCTACGGGACTCTGGTGGCGGAGCGTGAGTGGCAAGCTTTCCAGCAGGGGAGAGCCGCCGCATGAGCTACCGAGACTGAACAGACCTCCAACTCCCCCGAGAAAGCTGCTGAGATGCAGCGACAGATGGCGGAGAATGAGGAGCTACGGCGACGCTTACGCGAAGCCGAGGCTGCCCAGACTCGCCTTTTTCAGGGCGTCGATGACTCCACATCGTCCGCTCTGAACCAGTCGGCTGCTCAACGGGCGGATGCTGCCCTGGAGCTGGCCATCTACCCACTTCTAGTTGAGAAGTGGGGAGAACGTACGGCCGGCCCGGAGCGCACCCTGGACGTGGTAGAGATGTTCTCCGCTGTCGACCCACCTGGGCGCGACATCTCTACCCACCATCTTCTTGTTGGCGCCGACAGGACCTGGTACGCAGAGCTCTCCAGTGAAGCCCGTGCAGCCGCCGTCAGGCCTGCCTCGTCTGCCCGTGCAGCCGGAATTTGTTCTACCGGCTCTGCTCCGTGAGCGCCTAGCTCCGCTGCGTAGGGACCTGTCTCCGCCAGCCAGCCCCAAGAAGGGCGGCACAGATGAGCAGCCAATGGAGGAGGAAGGCTAAGGTAGCCTCATCGCTGCTCCCGCAGCTCCGCCCTGCCTCAGATTCGCTCTGCGGGTCTGAGGAGCCGGCCGGCCGGGCGGTCGGCACCCCTTTTCAGAGGTACTAGGTCAATCGGTATGTCGTTTTACAAAATTTTCCAAATTTAAAGATTAACCTTAAAGATATTCCAAAGACTCGGTGAGCGCCTAGCTCTGCTGTGTAGGGACCCTTCTCCGCCGGCCAGCCCCAAGAAGGGCGGCACAGATGAGCAGCCAATGGAGGAGGAAGGCTAAGGTAGCCTCATCGCTGCTCCCGCAGCTCCGCCCTGCCTTAAAGATATTCCAAAGACTCGACACACCGTCCCTTTCAGCAGATGACCTTCCAAGGTCATCATCCTTTTAGGACTACCTCGGTCAAAATTTTAGCTTGTTTATTAGGGTTTATTCCAAATTGTAGAGCGTGTTGTAGTTTACTCCGTAAGTCCAGGGGTCGTCCCCCATTCTTCCAAAACGGACCCTTAAGGTCTTAGTCTTCTGGGCCGTGACTTTCGGGTGTCGGCACCTTGCTTCCTTCCGGTTCCTGCATGCGATGCCTTCGTCGTGTTTCCCAGTTTTGGGCGCGGGCAGAGCATGTTGGGGACCAACATTGTAAGAAGGGGGTAATGTGGCGATTTTGCCCATAGATCACGGCAGGAGTCATTGCAAAACACTAACCAGTTTTACGGTCTATTTTTGGACGCTTCAGCTCGAAGCACGCGTTGCCCCAGCAACGCTTTGTGATCCTCTTTTGCCCAGTAAACTATAACAATGGTTTGACCTAGTTTCCCTTCGTGTCTCGTGTATTGGGGTTTATATATACTGGTACCGTTTTAATCTGTGAGTTGTCTCAGAGCAAGGCGAGAGGGACGACGGGGAGCTCAGCCATGAGCTCTACGTCCTCGCACCGCGGCTAAGGCCCTCGCGGGCCCTGGGGACGACTTCAATGGGGAGCCTGGGCTGGGGTAGACCTTGATGACTCGGGGGCGCACGCCCTCTGGATCACCGGTCTTCTCCACCCGGGATGGTGCGACACAGGCTCTGGCAGACTGTCGGACTGTCCGGAGTTCTATCCCCGAGGCAGACCGCGGCGAGCCAAGCCTCACAACCTAACACCACGGTGATGATCCTGTATCTGAGTGGTGTCCGTACGTTGGGCTCGTTGGGCGGGCTGCTACCTGGTTAAAGTTCTGATGATAGAGTAATGACTGCGCCTGCAGTGACCCTCGGTGAGCGGACCTCCGCGAGGATCCGGGGATAGCGGGTGCGCGTCCGCGATGACCTGTGGTGAGAGGACTATCCTAGAGGATCCCAGATAGCGGACGACGTTAAAACAGATAGGCTAGGTCTTTGTAGGCCTATGTAAATAAATATTTCTAGGCCTATGTCCGGTATTGATTTTTTTTCAGAAAGTACAGTGTATGATTATTTTATTTGATATGATTTGATTGATGGTAGGCATTAGATCTATATGTAATATGCAGTTTATTTACCCAAATAATTGAATGGACATTTGAGTAAACTTCCTTGTATCGATTCACATCGTTAATTGAATTGCTATATTTTCATCATTGAACTTCCTCATGCAATTGCCACGCCTATATTTGCTTATGTTTGGCCATGCTTCAGGACATTTTTTTTCAATCCTTCCATTTCTATTTCATATATCTTTGTCAAAAACAAATTAAGTTACTTTGTGTTTTATCTACTCGTATGTTGCTATGTAGCCCTATGATAACACAAGGAGCTGCCCGATAGACTTTTTTTACGCGTTATGATTTTTTTGTCCAATACATTATGATAATTTAGTCGCTCCATAGCACCGGAAGTCGGATGTTGTAAGCTAAATATGGAAAATGGCTGCCATGAAAAATAAGTCTCTGTCATTGTCGAAAATTATCATGTATCGTGATAGATGTGGATAAAAGCGCGATGAACGATCGCGAAAACCATGTGGACGGTCGTATGGAAGGTGAAGGCGGGAGCCTGGGGCGATCTGGTGAGTGGTATCAAAGTTACAGAGGTGTGAATCAGAGCCGACTTTATGACTGAACACTCACTCAATCGCTGTGATTCACCGTCTAACTGCCATTGTCAGGATATATCCAGATCTAACTTGCTCTATTCATGAACTCCCAGAAATATGTTTTAAGGGATGATGGATCTGAATGAAAATTATGAAATGCCTGAAAATACTGATTCCTAATTGACAATGATGCACACACATTGTCTACATCATGATCGTAGATCTACGAGCTGCCAGGGGGTACAGGTGATAAGGCCAAAGTGATCAGGCCGCCATCAAACTACAGGTTAAGTGATGGATGATGAGTGTTATGACACTCGTGCATACGGGTATGATAATATGCGGCCTGATCGCTTTGGCGGCCTTATCGCTTGATAACCGCTGTCAGTCCTACATTGGCCACTTTTTGGGTCATATCTTTCAATAAATCGAAATATATGATGAGTGATGAAACAGGCTTTCTCCTTGTTAAAATTAGGTTCCTTCTGTATGTTTTCCACCATGTGTCTGTGTTTGTCATTGCCTAAGGATTCTGAGAGGAGTGTCTTAAATATTGATGTAAAGTTGGCCGACAGTAGAGCACTGAGTCCCTAATTTGGCCATGTATTTTCTTGTTCAGACGAAGCCATAATTTAGCTGTATGTTATATCATATGAAAAAACTAATATTCTGTGCAACGAAACAAAGCAATTTGCACATTTTTCAGTCACCTACTAAAGATATTTCGACAGATAGAAATAGTTATGTTGGGATGAACACAAAGGATACTGAAGCCAATTGACCGTCTTGGCATCAATTAATCTGTAGTATTGTAAACATTTAAATACATATTTCGGTATATATGAACAATACATTTAATGAAATATTTGTATGATAACATTTTTTAAACTCATGAACTTGGAAATAAATCTTGATAACCAATCAACCCACTTTATATATCGATCCAGAACTCTTATCACACACTCGTAGAAATTTCAAGGTTTTGACAATCGAAGGACATTATGGTGAGGAATGGAAAAAAAATGTCTTGGCTGTACATCCATCTGTTTGAAACCATGATAACAGCATTCCCCCGGGCGCGTAATGAATGGCCTAAAAGAGTGGACTACATCTCATTCGTATAAATAACGTTTAAAGCAGCTGCCTTCGAAACCAGTCAATATTTTTTGAAAACCATATTTCATATTAAACATGCTAAACTAACTGAATGAACAAAACCACATCAAATGTAATGAAAATAACCAGTCCTCAGGGAAATTGTGCTCATTTTGAACGGGCGGTTGTCCCGTAAATACAGGAACTGTATCCATCACACGCAGATGTAAACAAAGCATAGAAGTGCGAGATAGACTGACAATTCCACGCACATCATGGTATATCACTGATTATTTTCTCACAACTACACTATATATGCATGTACTAACTGGAAAATGTACTCGATGTGGACTTCTTAGCGCGATTTGAGCATTTGTTTACATTCGGGTTTGATGGATACACTTCGTTTGTTTATTTACAAAACCGGTATAAAATGGGCACTAAAACGGATGAAAAGACAACTCGGACGGACTGCAATCGTCAAAATCAGTGAGCACACCTTTTTATTATATTGCATAAGATGTGTTTATAAAAAAAATGGTTTTGAAAAAAAATATTGCATACATTCGAAGGCAGCAGCTTTAATGTGAGATAATCTTAGGAAAATAGATGAAATTGGACTGTTAAGAATCTATACCAAGTAACAATATTATCAGAGTTGCATATTTTAATTGCTGTTTTATTATGTAATATGATAATTACATACTAATTATTATTAGTATCTTTATTATGTAATACTTACACATTGATTGTCAATGTTATTCAATCATTACTTATAGTGTGAACAGTCACAAAATACTTTATTAATTTTATATTGTGCCAAACAACAGTTCCATCAATGTTTTATATCGTGGGGCCAGTCAAACAAATTTGAATCTACTAGTGTTTTCGACTTGTATCCTACCCCCATAGCATGTATTTCACTACTAGTACTCTAACCTCTGTGTGTGAGCTGTGCCTGGTACTACCTAGTACCAGCCAGACCCCAGTCACCCGATGTTTCCATGGTAACACTTACTTCCATGTCCATATTTGTTGTAAGCATTCGACTCAGTACTCCAGAGTTTAAAACAATAGGTGATCATTGGCTGATCCATATCTCACTGGTCCCCGCGATAATCTGATTGGCTGGTACACGAATTCTTTGTTTCTGAAACGGCCGCCAAAATCTTTGTAGCATCAGTTCGGCTGGCGGCACAATCGGGACTAGACATAAAAGATCAGTGTCTCAATATTTGTATCTAAATTTGTACTGTATGAACCATAATTTTACCAACAATAACAAAGTCTGACTATCAATAAAACAAGATCGAACTGGACACGGTGTTTTGCATATTTCTCGGATTAAGCCTAAATAAATGGATTAAATAAACTGGATTAACCCCAACCTAAATCCAACAATATCAAATATCAGAACACCCACATTCTGATAATATCCTTTATTAAAAGAAACAAAACATCTTGAGATAATATCCTTTATTAAAAGAAACAAAACATCTTGCGGCCATTTTAGGACTGACAGCTCGTTTAGCCTACATGACATGGCTTACATTACAAGTACACTAGCATAAACATGATAAATGGTCAATTTCTATTGAATTACACCACATATAACATGGTGTGTCTTAATGGGTACATTATGATTTGGCTACGAGCCATCCGTCCTAAATTTGCCGCATCCCCAAATTCGCCAACTCAATATTATCAGAGCTCAGAAACTCGTTTTATGGAAAAACAAATTGCTGGTACAAAGATTGAATATCAGAGTCTCGATTGATGATAGAACTGGTTGGATTCATTGGCATTTCAAGGTCTGAAAACCCTGTTGGCGAATTTGGGAATGCGGCAAAAATTAGAACGGATGGCTCGTATAGTGTCAACATGATGATCAATAATTACCCACGGTATCCTACATGTTCTTCATCTACACTACAAATGTCCGCTTTAATGTCCAAATTGCAAAGTAGCCCTAAATATGACCTTTGACCTCTTGTTGACTGTTGTTGACGATATTTATAGATGTTAACAGAGTAAAGGTCCTACAGGCACGCCTCCCTAGTGGCGTTACATACATGAAGACGAGATACATTTTGTCTGTGTTTGTCCTAAATATTCAAGTCAAAGACAATTGTTGTATAGCCGCATGAAGGAAGAGGATGCCGATTTTGATAATAAAATAGAGATGGAAAAATTCGTTTATTTAGTAAAAGGTGGATCAAAACATTTTGCGAAATATTTACTCAGTGCTTGGAGAATAAGGACAGATGTGCTGTATAAGTTGAGATAGAATTCTCTTATGGAATCAATTTGTCATGTTATCGTCATAACGTCCCTGAACCAGTGAACAGGTGTTATTTTAAACTGACTTATAAGCCAGTGATGGCTGGGTGATCAAATGCATACGTTTTTCAATATTCATGATATTTGTATATCATATATGCAATCACATGTCAGTAAAATAAAAGAATGAATGAATGTAATTGTAATTGCAATTTACCTCCATGTTCTATTTGTAATTGTAATTGTAATTGACCAAAGTAATTGAACCCAGCCCTGTTCTCACATAACTCACCTGATCCAACATGTGACCCCAGCTTCATAATTTTTAGTGGGTTGCATACAATAATGTGGGCAATCTGAGATATAGGCTGTGATTGATTCCGAACTGGTCACGTGCTGTAGGAAGCATGGCGCCGATTGGTCATGTCTACATTTGCCCAGAGTGGCACTTTATCCTACATCATGTGCTCCCAACATGGGGCATTAGGCCCAAAAATAAGTATTCCCTAAATTAAAAAAAAGGAAATCGGCTCTCAGTAAGTGATGAATGCATTTTTTTTGGTTTTTAAAAGAAAAAAGACTCATGCGTAGGGTTTTGAGTGATGCACTCATAAGAACCATAATATTTTTTTTTTGGGGGGGGGGGGGGAGCTTATTCATATCTGATTGGCCTGACCACCATATCACATCTACTTGTGTGTGCTTTGGGTGCTGGAGACTTCCTAGTCATGTTTACCAGTGGTGCTTCGGTCATGTTAAGGTGCTCACTTGTAGCCCAAGCTCATTTGATCAATCAATCCTTTGAATGCTTCATGTAACACTTCTAATTAATGTAAGACGTATTGCTACTATGACTACTTTGACTCTTCCTTCTTGGTATATTTGTGTGTCCCAAATAATGGTATAATGTGTGTTTTTGAACCCCCTCCCCCTTCTCCTATAAATTTGTATTTCCAGCTACACTTACACTCACATCTGTATGTTTCAGCCTGTGTGCCGTGGACGGGAGGCCTGCGTGCCGCAGATGTACAGCCGCTCCTGCGAGAGAAGATTGCTTACCTTTCTGGTAAATATTGCTGTAATATTGAACCTCCTACTCTCGAAGGACTCGTTTGTCTTGTGTAATGGTCGGGAATGTCAAGTGCTATTATTTGTGCAAATTGACTTACAGCAGTGTAAGTTACGTCTCTGTGATATAAAATGTTTCTGTGTCACCAGGCGGCCGAGACAAGCGAGGCGGAGCGATTCTCACCTTCCAAGTCCACGCAGTCACAGACCGAGTACGACCTGAGGACCTGCGTAATCTAGTCAGCTACTTGGCCAGTGTTCCCAGGTAGCCAACACTGCCTCCAGTCTCGTATTAAAACTCGTCTTGCCAACACTGCCTCCAGTCTCGAATTAAAACTCGTCTAGCCAACACTGCCTCCAGTCTCGTATTAAAACTCGTCTAGCCAAAACTGCCTCCAGTCTCGTATTAAAACTCGTCTTGCCAACACTGCCTCCAGTCTCGAATTAAAACTCGTCTAGCCAACACTGCCTCCAGTCTCGTATTAAAACTCGTCTAGCCAACACTGCCTCCAGTCTCGTATTAAAACTCGTCTAGCCAACACTGCCTCCAGTCTCGTATTAAAACTCGTCTAGCCAACACTGCCTCCAGTCTCGTATTAAAACTCGTCTAGCCAACACTGCCTCCAGTCTCGTATTAAAACTCGTCTAGCCAACACTGCCTCCAGTCTCGTATTAAAACTCGTCTAGCCAACACTGCCTCCAGTCTCGTATTAAAACTCGTCTAGCCAACACTGCCTCCAGTCTTGAATTAAAACTCGTCTTGTGTAAATGTTTGTGTCGTCGGTCAGTACGTTTGCTGTGTTCTGTGTTTCAGTGATGACACAAAGGAGTTAGGATTCTCTGTGATCATTGACATGCGAGGCTCCACCTGGAGCCACGTCAAACCGATACTCAAAGTCCTACAGGTAACCATAGCAACAGTCACGTCAAACCGATACTCAAAGTCCTACAGGTAACCATAGCAACAGTTAGTCAAACCGATACTCGAAGTCCTACAGGTAACCATAGCAACAGTTAGTCAAACCGATACTCGAAGTCCTACAGGTAACCATAGCAACAGTCACGTCAAACCGATACTCAAAGTCCTACAGGTAACCATAGCAACAGTTAGTCAAACCGATACTCGAAGTCCTACAGGTAACCATAGCAACAGTCACATCAAACCGATACTCAAAGTCCTACAGGTAACCATAGCAACAGTTAGTCAAACCAATACTCAAAGTCCTACAGGTAACCATAGCAACAGTCACATCAAACCGATACTCAAAGTCCTACAGGTATTGAACTAGTTGCCATATCAAACTGATAGGCCATACTTGGAGGTACTATGTTCATTACAGAAAAATCTATGTACAAATCTACATATGAATGTGATTCATTCTATGTTTCGTCCTTCCAAATTCCCAGGAATGTTTCCCACACAATATCCACGTAGCGTATATAATCAAACCGGAGAAGTTCTGGGAAAAACAGAAAACTAGTCTTGGAAGTGCCAAATATAAGTTTGAGGTAAGTGGATCTTCCGACCTTAAGGTTCTGTAAGATTTTATCAAGTATTTGTTTGTATATGTCATGCAGTATTGCGATGGTTTCGGTAATTACGATTACTGCCTGTTGTCTGTGAGTGGACCGTATATTCTATTGTATCGTATTCCAGACAAGTCTCACTTCAGTGGACAGCCTGAACCGCTTCATTCACTCGTCACAACTCACCGCGGAGTTTGACGGCACGATGACTTACAACAATGATAAGTGGATACAGATCAGACTGGTAAACATGTCTTTGTAACCATGGTAACATATGGATCAGACTGACAAGCATGTCTTTATAACTATGATAACACCAAACCCACAGGTCGACTACACAAGGTCAGATGACCATAGTGTATGGTTGCCATACTGTGGTCTCATTTGACTATTTATGGCATTTACACTGGATATGGGCCAGTTCATTGGATAAAAGTAAAATGTCCAGTTTGTCTTAGCTGTTGTTGAATATATTCATCATGTGAATAATACCTGTTCATCAGCTGTCAGATGGAAACTTTCAAATAACTCTATGATTTTCAATGTTAGCTTGTACTTGAGTAAATTTATCGCATGGAACAAACTTATCACCAAACGTTGACTTCTCTGTCATTACCTCACCTTCCTTTCCGCCGTTAGATGCTGGAAGTGTTTATGATTAAGCATCTTTTTCCCCCCGTTAGATGCTGGAAGAGTTTATGATCAAGAGCATTGACCTGCTGAAGAAGTTTGACAAGCTGCGGGACGCTCTGAGTTGTGCGGACTTACCGGACGACGTCCAGATGTCACAGGTGGCGCTGCAGCAGCACAACTATCTCAAGTCGCACATAGAGCACGCGCCAGTCGAGGCTCTGACCCTCGAGGCTCAGTCACTGCTGAAAACCTGCGACGGCTACCGACAGAAAGTAACGGGTGAGTGGAAAGGTACGCGTCTTTCTTTCTTTCTTCTGTTGCATTTCTCGGTGTTTGCCTTGGTATAAGTTTGTGCTTTTCTCTTTGTAGCATCATATATTCATAGTAATCATGAATATTATGAATTTACTTTGTAGTTAAAATTCTATGGAAATGATGCTTTCTATTCGTTTTGATCTTTTCACAGCTCAGTCAAGTTGAATTTAAAAAACATGACAAGTCTTCTCTCTATTCTATGTATGATATAAATTTACAAGCAAGTGTCGACCAGTAGGGCAAGGCCCGAGTCAGGTCTGTGACCCTCCCCCTATGACCTTTACCCCTCAGGGTCGTTGCCGGGGGCGCTGCAGGTGGGTAACGCGGACCTGCAGCACATGTCGACGCAGATCTCGCACACGGTGGAGAGTGTACACGCCTCCAGACAGCATCTGCTCCAGCTGTGGCACCTGCACAAGTCCAAGCTAGAACAGTGTCTACAGCTCCGCATGTTTGAGCAGGACATGGAGAAGGTAACGTGGAGACAGAATCTCTCATTGACTTAGCAGAAAGTGCCTTTTGATAGCACCAGAAATCAATACATGTATGCAAAATCCCTGCGTACGATTTGGTAAAAGTTATGAGAAATGATAGCACAATAATACAAGCTGTTATGCTGAAATATATTTCAGCATCTTTTTTATCAAGGATATGAAAGTTTATTCTTGCTATCCTATTCGAGAAGGAATCTGTAATTCTGACACACCTCATTCCTCACCTCACCTGTGTTGTACAGATGTTTGACTGGATCTCACACAACCGAGAAGTATTCCTGCGAGACTACACACTAGTCGGCGACAATCACTCGCACGTCGTGCAACTGAAGGACGAGCACGCCAAGTTCACAGACAACTCCATGGTTAGTCCTTGTGGTACTGTGTATATCATGATAGTTGTAAATGTAAAACCTGGGAAATACTATACAGTGGTCCCTGTAAGATAAGACCCCTCCGATATGAGACATTCCTGTCTGTAAAGACTTTTTTATATTCCCCAAAGGTCAATTTAACATGTAAATGAACCTGTGAAATAAGACATCCTGTAAGATAAGACCTCATTTTTCCTGTAAAAAGTGAGGTCTTATCCTCCAGGGACCACTGTACTTTGATTTTTAGGTTACCGGACCTGTGGTCCGATAACCTATTGGCATGGCGTTGCGTCCGGCGTCTGTCGTCCGGCGTCTGTCGTCCGTCGTCGTCGTCGTCCACATTTTTATCTTTTTTGTTTACGAGCGAATTCTTCTGAAATTTTGCGCAAAAATACTTAAAAATAATTCAAGAAGGAGGTATTTTTTAGTTTTTTTATTTTCGCATTTTTTTCAAAATGGCGGCCGTTTTCGACGAAAAATGCCTGATTTTGGACTTTGGTGGCCATTTTCTCAAAATCTGTTCAGTAACTTTTTTATTCTTTGATACATAACACTCCTCATATGTACTCCTATGATGTCTATAAATTTCGTTGTGCTTGAATCGCTCGAAGTGGACCATTTTGGCCCAAACTCGGCCCAAATGGGACTTTCCCATGTTAAATTCTCCTATGCTTTATAATGGGACACTTATAATATGCCTAATATCTCACTTAATATTGAGATCAGAGACTAGGAATCAATTGTGGACATATAGGAAATGATATATGCTGAATATTCTCGTGACCTTGAATTTGACCTCTGACCTCAATTTCAAGGTCAGAGCACAAAATGTCCGATATCTTGCTTATTATCGACTCTACAGCTTAGGAATCAATTGTGGACATATAGGAAATGATATATGCTGAATATTCTGATGACCTTGAATTTGACCTTTGACGGCATTTTCAAGGTCATAGGACAAAATGGCTAATATCTCGCTTGTTATCGACTTTACAGCTTAGGAATCAGTTATGAACATATAGGAAATGATATATGCAGATTATTGTCATGACCTTGAATTTGACCATTGACCTCATTTTCAAGGTCACAGGACAAAATGGCTAATATCTCACTTATTATCGACTCTACAGCTTAGGAATCAATTGTGGACATATAGGAAATGATATATGCTGAATATTCTAATGACCTTGAATTTGACCTTTGACGGCATTTTCAAGGTCATAGGACAAAATGGCTGATATCTCGCTTGTTATCGACTTTACAGCATAGGAATCAGTTATGAACATATAGGAAATGATATATGCAGATTATTGTCATGACCTTGAATTTGACCTTTGACCTCATTTTCAAGGTCACATGACAAAATGGCTAATATCTCACTTATTATCGATTTTACAGCTCAGGAATCAATAGTGGACATGTAGGAAATGATATATGCTGAATATTCTCGGACCTTGAATTTGAGCTCTGACCTCATTTTCAAGGTCCAAGGACAAACTGGCTCATATCTTGGTCCTCTATTGACTGTATGGCTTGGGAATCAATTGTGGACATGATATAAAAAATGATATACACTGAATATTTTGATGACCTTGAATTTGACCTTTGCCCCTTCATTTTCAAGGCCACAGCACAAAATTGCTAATATCTCCCTGATTATTGAATTTACAGCTTAGCAATCAACTGTGGACATGATATATGCTTAATGTTATATATGCTGAATATTCTCTTGACCTTGAATTCAACCAGTGACCTGGCTAACATCTAAAATATTAAACATTGTCCGGTAACCTATCTTTGGCCCTTGGCCTAATTAAGGTATTTCGGTAGAAATGCCTTTATGGTTTTAGCAGAATTTTTTTTTTTTTTTTTTTTTTCTTCTTCTTCTTCTTCCGCCACTTTTGGTTTCCGGACGATAACTTTAGATTGCCTTGACGGATCCTCGTCAAATTTTCACCACAAGTCAGAAATGATATGTGGAAGAACCCTATTCTTTTTGAGCCGGATCCGAGGTCCGTGAGGATGAAATCAAGGCTAATTTTGAGACTTGGTTTCCGGACGATAACTGGAAAAATATTTACGCAATAGTTGCAGAACTCTGCATGGAGGTTCATATGCCACCAGGGAAGAACCCTATTGATTTTGGGATCAATCCGTCAAACGACCTTTGACCTAGAGGTCAAAATAATTTTTAGGTTACCGGACCTTTGGTCCGTAACCTATTGGCATGGCGATGTGTCCGGCGTCGTCGTCGTCCGTCGTCGTCGTCGTCGTCGTCGTCGTCGTCGTCGTCCGTCAACAATTTTATCTTTAAAGTTTACAATCGAATTTTTCTAAAATTTTGCACAAAAATGCCTAAAAATATTTCGAGAGGGAGGTATTTTTTAGTTTTTTGATTTTCGCATTTTTTTCAAAATGGCGGCCGTTTTCGACGAAAAATGCCTGATTTTGGACTTTGGCGGCATTTTCTCAAAATCTGTTCAGTAACTTTTTTTTTTATGGATGCATAACACTCCTCATATGTACCCCTGTGACATGTATAAATTTCGTTGCGCTTGAATACCTCGAAGTGGGCCATTTTGGGCCCAAACTCGGCCCAAATGGGACTTTCCCATGTTAAATTCTCCTATGCTTTATAATGATACACATTAAAGCCTAATTACTTTATGGTTTTAGCAGAATTTTTTTTTCCGTGAGGTCCGTGAGGATGAAATCAAGGCTAATTTTGAGACTTGGTTTCCGGACGATAACTGGAAAAATATTTACGCAATAGTTGCAGAACTCTGCATGGAGGTTCATATGCCACCAGGGAAGAACCCTATTGATTTTGGGATCGATCCGTCAAGGTCGAAATAATTTTTTGCTGATTCATCCTTGAGGCTTCCTGCATATCTCAGAAACCGTGCATCGTAGAGCGAAACGGACGTTATTTTCGGACTCGTCGCCCTAGACAAACATCTCTAGGGTGTATTATTTTTAGGTTACCGGACCTATGGTCCGATAACCTATTGGCATGGCGTTGCGTCCGTCGTCCGTCGTCGTCCGTCGTCGTCCGTCGTCGTCGTCGTCGTCGTCGTCGTCGTCCACATTTTTATCTTTTTTGTTTACTGGCAAATTTTTCTGAAATTTTGCAGAAAAATACTTAAAAATAATTCAAGAAGGAGGTATTTTTTAGTTTTTTGATTTTCGCATTTTTTTCAAAATGGCGGCCGTTTTCGACGAAAAATGCCTGATTTTGGACTTTGGCGGCCATTTTCTCAAAATCTGTTCAGTAACTTTTTTTCTTTTTGATACATAAGACTCCTCATATGTACTTCTATGATGTCTATAAATTTCGTTGCGCTTGAATCGCTCGAAGTGGGCCATTTTGGCCCAAACTCGGCCCAAATGGGACTTTCCCATGTTAAATTCTCCTATGCTTTATAATGGGACACATTATGCCTAATATCTCACTTGATATTGAGATTAGAGACTAGGAATCAATTGTGAACATATAGGAAATAATATATGCTGAATATTCTCGTGACCTTGAATTTGACCTTTGACCTCAGTTTCAAGGTCAGAGCACAAAATGGCTTATATATCGCTTATTATCGACTCTACAGCTTAGGAATCAATTGTGGACATATAGGAAATGATATATACCGAATATTCTGATGACCTTGAATTTGACCTTCGAACTCATTTTCAAGGTCACAGGACAAAATGGCTAATATCTCGCTTGTTATCGACTTTACAGTTTAGGAATCAATTGTGAACATATAGGAAATGATATATGCTGAATATTCTCGTGACCTTGAATTTGACCTTTGACCTCATTTTCAAGGTCACATAACAAAATGGCTAATATCTCGCTTATTATCGACTTTACAGTTTAGGAATCAATTGTGAACATATAATGAAGGATATATGCTGAATATTTTCGTGACCTTGAATTTGACCTTTGACCTCATTTCCAAGGTCACAGGACAAAATTGCTAATATCTCGCTTATTATCGACTTTACAGCTTAGGAATCAATTGTGAACATATAGGAAATGATATATGCTGAATATTCTCATGACCTTGAATTTGACCTTTGACCTCATTTTCAAGGTCACAGGACAAAATGGCCAATATCTTGCTTCTTATCGACTTTACAGCTTAGGAATCAATTGTGAACATATAGGAAATGAGATATTCTGAATATTTTAATGATATTGAGTTTGACCTTTGACCTAAATTTCAAGGTCAGTCATTTTATTTTCAAAGTCAGATTACAAAATGGCTTATATCTCGCTTATTATCAAATTTACAGCTTAGGGGTCCATAGTGAACATATAGGAAATGATGTATGCTGAATAGTTTGGTGATCTAGAATTTAACCTTTGATCCCATTTTCAAGGTTAGAGATATGGCGATTTCAGTGGTCACCTTGAATTTGACCTTCAACTTTCTCGGCTTAACTCTGTATATTTCTCCGGTAACCTTTCTAGCCCATTGGGCTAATTTTTTTTGATCCGGCTCCGAGGTCCGTGAGGTCCTTGAGGATGAAATCGAGGCTGATCTTGAAACTTGGTTTCCGGACGATAACTCGAAAAATATTCAGGCAATAGTTGCACAATTTTGCACAGAGGTTTATATATCAACAGGGAAGAACCCTATTGATTTTGGGATCGATACGTCAAACGACCTTTGACCTAGAGGTCAAAATAATTTTTTGCTGAGTCATCCATGAGGCATCCTGCATATCTCGGAAACGGTGCGTCGTAGAGCGAAACGGACGTTATTTTCGGACTCGTCGCCCTAGACAAACATGTCTAAGGGGTGTTATGGATGAACTTTGACCTTGACCTTGAATTTTTTTGCCGAGTCGGCATTTTTCGTTTCTGTCGATATCTCGGAAACGGTGCATCGTAGAGCGAAACGGACGTTATTTTCGGACTCGTCGCCCTAGACAAACATGTCTAAGGGGTATTATGGATGAACTTTGACCTTGACCCGAAATATTTTTGCCTAGTCGGCATTTTTCGTTTTCGTCGATATCTCGGAAACGGTGTGTCGTAGAGCGAAACGGACGTTATTTTCGGACTTGTCGCCCTAGACAAACATGTCTAAAGGGTATTATGGATGAACTTTGACCTTGACCTTGAATTTTTTTGCCGAGTCGGCATTTTTCGTTTTCGTCGATATCTCGGAAACGGTGCGTCGTAGAGCGAAACGGACGTTATTTTCGGACTCGTCGCCCTAGACTAACATGTCTAGATGGTATTATGGATGAACTTTGACCTTGACCCGAAATTTTTTTGCCGAGTCGGCATTTTTCGTTTTCGTCGATATCTCGGAAACGGTGCTTCGTAGAGCGAAACGGACGTTATTTTCGGAATCGTCGCCCTATACAAACATGTCTAAGGGGTATTATGGATGAAGATTGACCTTGACCCAATTTTTTTTTGCCGAGTCGGCATTTTTCGTTTTCGTCGTTATCTCGGAAACGGTGCTTCGTAGAGCGAAACGGACGTTATTTTCGGAATCGTCGCCCTATACAAACATGTCTAAGGGGTATTATGGATGAACTTTGACCTTGACCCAAAATTTTTTGGCCGAGTCGGCATTTTTCGGTTTCGTCGATATCTTGGAAACGGTGTGTCGTAGAGCGAAACGGACGTTATTTTCGGACTCGTCGCCCTAGACAAATATGTCTAATGGGTATTATGGATGAACTTTGACCTTGACCCGAAATTTTTTTGCCGAGTCGGCATTTCTCGTTTTCGTCGATATCTCGGAAACGATGCTTCGTAGATCGAAACGGACGTTATTTTTGGACTCGTCGCCCTAGACAAACATGTCTAATTGGTATTATGGATGAACTTTGACCTTGACCCGAAATTTTTTTGCCGAGTCGGCATTTTTCTTTTTCGTCGATATCTAGTATATATTATAAATTAATCATCACACCGAAATGCCTCCAAGGCATCTTTAGGCCTTGACGTCTAGTATCTCACTTAATATTGAGATTAGAGACTAGGAATGAATTGTGGACATATAGGAAATGATATATGCTGAATATTCTCGTGACCTTGAATTTGACTTTTGACCTCATTTTCAAGGTCACAGGACAAAATGGCTAATATCTCGCTTATTATCGACTTTACAGCTTAGGAATCAATTGTGAACATATAGGAAATGATATATGCTGAATATTCTTGTGACCTTGAATTTGACCTTTGACCTCATTTTCAAGGTCACATGACAAAATGGCTAATATCTCGCTTATTATCGACTTTACAGTTTAGGAATCAATTGTGAACATATAGGAAATGATATATGCTGAATATTTTTGTGACCTTGAATTTGACCTTTGACCTCATTTCCAAGGTCACATAACAAAATTGCTAATATCTCGCTTATTATCGACTTTACAGCTTAGGAATCAATTGTGAACATATAGGAAATGATATATGCTGAATTTTCTTGTGGCCTTGAATTTGAGCTTTGACCTCATTTTCAAGGTCACAGGACAAAATGGCCAATATCTTGCTTATTAGCGACTTTACAGCTTAGGAATCGATTGTGAACATATAGGAAATGATATATGCTGAAAATTCTCGTGACCTTGAATTTGACCTTTGACCTCATTTTCAAGGTCACAGGACAAAACGGCCAATATCTTGCTTATTAGCGACTTTACAGCTTAGGAATCAATTGTGAACATATAGGAAATGATATATGCTGAAAATTCTCATGACCTTGAATTTGACCTTTGACCTCATTTTCAAGGTCACATGACAAAATGGCTAATATCTGGCTTATTACCGACTTTACAGCTTAGGAATCAATTGTGAACATATAGGAAATGATATATGCTGAATATTCTCATGACCTTGAATTTGATCTTTGACCTCATTTCCAAGGTCACAGGACAAAATTGCTAATATCTCGCTTATTTTCGACTTTACAGCTTAGGAATCAATTGTGAACATATAGGAAATAATATATGCTGAATATTCTCGTGACCTTGAATTTGACCTTTGACCTCATTTTCTAGGTCACAGGACAAAATGGTCAATATCTTGCTTCTTAGCGACTTTACAGCTTAGGAATCAATTGTGAACATATAGGAAATGATATATGCTGAATATTCTAGTGACCTTGAATTTGACTTTTGACCTCATTTTCAAGCTCAACAGGACAAAATGGCTAATATCTTGCTTATTATCGACTTTACAGCTTAGGAATCAATTGTGAACATATAGGAAATGAGATATTCTGAATATTTTAATGATATTGAGTTTGACCTTTTACCTAAATTTCAAGGTCAGTCATTTTATTTTCAAAGTCAGATTACAAAATGGCTTATATCTCGCTTATTATCAAATTTACAGCTTAGGGGTCCATAGTGAACATATAGGAAATGATGTATGCTGAATAGTTTGGTGATCTAGAATTTAACTTTGATCCCATTTTCAAGGTTAGAGATATGGCGATTTCAGTGGTCACCTTGAATTTGACCTTCAACTTTCTCGGCTTAACTCTGTATATTTCTCCGGTAACCTTTCTAGCCCATTGGGCTAATTTTTTGCTGGTTCATCCTTGAGGCTTCCTGCATATCTCGGAAACCGTGCATCGTAGAGCGAAACGGACGTTATTTTCAGACTCGTCGCCCTAGACAAACATCTCTAAGGGGAAAATTTTTTTTTGATCCGGCTCCGAGGTCCGTGAGGTCCGTGAGGATGAAATCGAGGCTGATCTTGAAACTTAGTTTCCGGACGATAACTCGAAAAATAAACAGGCAATAGTTGCAGAATTTTGCACGGAGGTTTATATATCACCAGGGAAGAACCCTATTGATTTTGGGATCGATACCGCAAACGACCTTTGACCTAGAGGTCGAAATAATTTTTTGCTGAGTCATCCTTGAGGCATCCTGCATATCTCGGAAACGGTGCGTCGTAGAGCAAAACGGACGTTATTTTCGGACTCGTCGCCCTAGACAAACATGTCTAATGGGTATTATGGATGAACTTTGACCTTGACCCGAAATTTTTTTGCCGAGTCGGCATTTTTGGTTTTCGTCGATATCTCGGAAACGGTGTGTCGTAGAGCGAAACGGACGTTATTTTCGGACTCGCCGCCCTAGACAAACATGTCTAAGGGGTATTATGGATGAACTTTGACCTTGACCCGAATTTTTTTGCCGAGTCGGCATTTTTCGTTTTCGTCGATATCTCGGAAACGGTGCATCGTAGAGCGAAACGGACGTTATGGTCGGACTCGTCGCCCTAGACAAACATTTCTAAGGGGTATTATGGATGAACTTTGACCTTGACCCGAAATTTTCTTGCCGAGTAGACATTTTTCGTTTTCGTCGATATCTCGGAAACGGTGCGTCGTAGAGCGAAACAGACGTTATTTTCGGACTCGTCGCCCTAGACAAACATGTCTAATGGGTATTATTGATGAACTTTGACCTTGACCCGAAATTTTTTTGCCGAGTCGGCATTTTTTGTTTTCGTCGATATCTAGTATATATTATAAATTAATCATCACACCGAAATGCCTCCAAGGCATCTTTAGGCCTTGACGTCTAGTTTTCTAACTTGCTTACACCATTTTTTGGTGATATTTTAGTGATGCTCAATGATATCGTTCTGTAACTTGGCATACTTCACCTGGAAGTCAAATGGAAATTTTCTGCCAAATTTTAGACTTCTGTCGCAAAAATTGAAGAAGTTGGCAATCTACCCCAATGTTAAATTTCAGCGCAAGACGGTATCTCAAGAATCATGAGCATATTGGAAGATTTGGTCCTGTTTAGTTCATCAGGATTTGAAGTATTGTTGTAATTTTAGACCAGAAAACATATTGGGGTGTATTCCTCATAAACATGTTGCTATTGAAAGACTTCTCAGCTACAAAACCGAGCAAATTCACAAAATCGTTTGCTCATCCAGAAATTAAATGACAGGGCTAAATTCAATTTTGGGATAGATTGCCAACTTTTTCAGTTTTTGCCATAGAATCCTGAAAATTCCGTAGAAAATTGCTGTTTGACTCCCAAGTGAAGTAAGTTATAGAACGATACCATTCAGCATCACAAAAAAATAAAACAAATAACAGTGTTTATGAGTAGAAAAATCAGGGTATAGTAGTGTTCAATAACCTTCTGTCGTTAAATGATACCGACAACTCACTCTTCCTATGAAGTATGGCCTAAAGCTGGTGTTTCATGATGAATGTGACATACAACTTCGTACCTCTGTTGAAAAATAAGGCCTTCATACAACATGTACAAATGAAATGTTATATTGGTTACCAGAATTCAATTTCCACAAACTGTGCAGTTAATGTCTATCTGCATGCTATGAAAACAAAAACATGTCTATGTCGCCATGACTACCACTGACAACTGACACTTTTCCTGTCTCTGTGGTTACAGAAGGTGTACACTAATATCACGGAGATCCTACGGCTGGCCCAGCGCCTGTGTGATGCCGGACACTATGCAGCGCCATCTATCCGCCTACAAGCCGGCAAACTAGACAGAGACTGGCGCACGCTCGTCAACGCCCTCGAGGATCGCAGCACCGTACTCACACTCTCCGTCATCTTCCACAAAAAGGCCGAGGAGGTCCGTGTCACAGAGCAGTGTCATTTACGACCAGGAAATCATTGTAGCCTACTCAAAGAGTCGTTGTTGGAATAGAAGCGCAATATTCTCATTGGTTGAATCAAAAATCACTCAAGAGATGAGAAAAAAAAAGTTTTATGATCTGATGATAGGTAATCTGTTGCTGTAGAACACGACGGACACTAAGAATCTGAACAAAGAATTCTGAGTAGTTCTACCGTATTTTGTACACTTCCAGTGACAGCAATGTAAAGATGTCCAGATTTACAAGTTGCCGTATTTTGTGTTACTTTCAGTACCTGGACAAGGTGGCAGAGTGGCAAGCAGCTTGTGAAAACATCCAGATCCCGACAGAAATCACACCCCTTGAGGATAGGATCCAAGAGCATCAGTCCTTGATAGAAACCATCAACCAGGCTTATACAGATGTCAGTAAATCGTTCAATAAAGTGCAAAACTTTGGTATAAAAAGCCTACATACAGACTCTGTATAACTGAGGTAAACTTCAAATGAGTGATACTTTGCTGTAAAATCTGTTGGTTTTCTGAATATTTCATGCTCTCTATATGTGTCAGAACTCAAATGTGAGAGAATCTGTGATAGACACACAAATCGGATAGATACATAGGATACACAGATCGGATAGTTGAAGCAATGGCATATGTGAACCTATCCAATGCCTATAGAACCGTACACCTGTCTGCTTGCTCAGTTCCCGTGTTTACAATCTCGCCTGTTCTCTGACAGCTGTGTGCTGACGGCAAGACGCTGCTAGACACGCTACAGACTCCCGTATCCTCGGGATCCAACAACTCGATCACAGCGAAGGCGGATTACACAGAGGGCTCCTCCCATGTCCTGGACGTTGTACACGATGTAAGCTTAGAACCGAATGTCCTCCCTACTCCTTGGGTATTAGCCAACTCATTAGCCAATTTAAAAAATCATTTGCCAAAATCAAGAACTATTAGTCACAGTTTATCATGTTGGTTTTTGTAATAGGAATGAATGTAGATTAAATATTGAATGTTTAGATTAAATATTGAATGAATATATTTGTATGCATTTAGAGTAATGTGCAGATTGGCAAAGGTACATTTGTATATTTGGAAAGTGGCTCTTGCCATTCGATTAGCCAATTCAAACAGTCTGTATCCACTTTTCAAATCAAGCAGCCAATGGCGAATTGGCAGATGAGTAGGAGGGCCCCGAATGTTTTGATGACTGAGCATTTTTCAACACTGACGTCTTGATGATGTCAACCATAAGTTCACATAGATTAAAACTGTTCAAAAAAATTCTTAGTTTAGAAATTATGCGTCAACCCTCCATTCTAGTTTTAGGAACATTGACCAGGTTACACACTGGTTACACACAGATCTTGATGCTCAGATTCTACCTTTCAGTCCATGTGCTTTGTCATTAAGGCATTTCGGCAGAAATGCCTTTATGGTTTTAGCAGAATTTTTTTTTTTTTTTTTTTTTTTTTTTTCTTCTTCCGCCACTTTTGGTTTCCGGACGATAACTTTAGATTGCCTTGACGGATCCTCGTCAAATTTTCACCACAAGTCAGAAATGATATGTGGAAGAACCCTATTTTTTTTGAGCCGGATCCGAGGTCTGTGAGGTCCGTGAGGATGAAATCAAGGCTAATTTTGAGACTTGGTTTCCGGACGATAACTGGAAAAATATTTACGCAATAGTTGCAGAACTCTGCATGGAGGTTCATATGCCACCAGGGAAGAACCCTATTGATTTTGGGATCGATCCGTCAAACGACCTTTGACCTAGAGGTCGAAATAATTTTTTGCTGATTCATCCTTGAGGCTTCCTGCATATCTCAGAAACCGTGCATCGTAGAGCGAAACGGACGTTATTTTCGGACTCGTCGCCCTAGACAAACATCTCTAGGGTGTATTATTAAGGCATTTCGGCAGAAATAAATTCTTAGTTTAGAAATTATGCGTCAACCCTCCATTCTAGTTTTAGGAACATTGACCAGATTACACACTGGTTACACACAGATCTTGATGCTCAGATTCTACCTTTCAGTCATGTGCTTTGTCATTAAGGCATTTCGGCAGAAATGCCTTTATGGTTTTAGCAGAATTTTTTTTTTTTTTTTTTTCTTCTTCCGCCACTTTTGGTTTCCGGACGATAACTTTAGATTGCCTTGACGGATCCTCGTCAAATTTTCACCACAAGTCAGAAATGATATGTGGAAGAACCCTATTTTTTTTGAGCCGGATCCGAGGTCTGTGAGGTCCGTGAGGATGAAATCAAGGCTAATTTTGAGACTTGGTTTCCGGACCATAACTGGAAAAATATTTACGCAATAGTTGCAGAACTCTGCATGGAGGTTCATATGCCACCAGGGAAGAACCCTATTGATTTTGGGATCGATCCGTCAAACGACCTTTGACCTAGAGGTCGAAATAATTTTTTGCTGATTCATCCTTGAGGCTTCCTGCATATCTCAGAAACCGTGCATCGTAGAGCGAAACGGACGTTATTTTCGGACTCGTCGCCCTAGACAAACATATCTAGGGTGTATTATTTTTTTTGATCCGGCTCCGAGGTCCGTGAGGTCCTTGAGGATGAAATCGAGGCTGATCTTGAAACTTGGTTTCCGGACGATAACTCAAAAAATATTCAGGCAATAGTTGCAGAATTTTGCACGGAGGTTTATATATCAACAGGGAAGAACCCTATTGATTTTGGGATCGATACGTCAAACGACCTTTGACCTAGAGGTCGAAATAATTTTTTGCTGAGTCATGCTTGAGGCATCCTGCATATCTCGGAAACGATGCGTCGTAGAGCGAAACGGACGTTATTTTCGGACTCGTCGCCCTAGACAAACATGTCTAATGGGTATTATGGATGAACTTTGACCTTGACCCCAAATTTTTTTGCCGAGTCGGCATTTTTCGTTTTCGTCGATATCTCGGGAACGGTGCGTCGTAGAGCGAAAGGGACGTTATTTTCGGACTCGTCGCCCTAGACAAACATGTCTAAGGGGTATTATTGATGAACTTTGACCTTGACCCGAATTTTTTTTGCCGAGTCGGCATTTTTCGTTTTCGTCGATATCTCGGAAACGGTGCTTCGAAGAGCGAAACGGATGTTATTTTCGGACTCGTCGCCGTAGACAAACATGTCTAAGGGGTATTATGGATGAACTTTGACCTTGACCTGAAATTTTTTTGCCGAGTCGGCATTTTTCGTTTTCGTCGATATCTCGGGAACGGTGTGTCGTAGAGCGAAACGGACGTTATTTTCGGACTCGTCGCCCTAGACAAACATGTCTTAAGGGTATTATGGATGAACTTTGACCTTGACCCGAAATTTTTTTGCCGAGTCGGCATTTTTCGTTTTCGCCGATATCTCGGAAACGGTGCATCGTAGAGCGAAACGGACGTTATTTTCGGACTCGTCGTCCTAGATAAACATGTCTAAGGGGTATTATTGATGACATGTCTAAGGGGTATTATTGATGAACTTTGACCTTGACCCAAAATTTTTTTGCCGAATCGGCATTTTTCGTTTTCGTCGATATCTCGGAAACGGTGCTTCGTAGAGCGAAACGGACGTTATTTTCGGACTCATCGCCCTAGACAAACATGTCTTAAGGGTATTATGGATGAACTTTGACCTTGACCCGAATTTTTTTTGCCGAGTCGGCATTTTTCGTTTTCGTCGATATCTCGGAAACGGTGCGTCGTAGAGCGAAACGGACGTTATTTTCGGACTCGTCGCCCTAGACAAACATGTCTAAGGGGTATTATGGATGAACTTTGACCTTGACCTGAAATTTTTTTGCCAAGTCGGCATTTTTCGTTTTTGTCGATATCTCGGGAACGGTGTGTCGTAGAGCGAAACGGACGTTATTTTCGGACTCGTCGCCCTAGTCAAACATGTCTAAGGGGTATTATGGATGAACTTTGACCTTGACCCGAAATTTTTTTGCCGAATCGGCATTTCTCGTTTTCGTCGATATCTCGGGAACGGTGTGTCGTAGAGCGAAACGGACGTTATTTTCGGACTTGTCGCTCTAGACAACATTTATCTTATATGTATTATGGATGAACTTTGACCTTGACTAAAAAATTTTTTGCCGAGTTGGCATTTTTCGTTTTCGTCGATATCTCGGAAACACTGAGTCGTAGAGCGAAACAGACTTTTTTTTCGGACTCGTCGCCCTAGACAAACATGTCTAAGGGGTATTATTCTAACGGTAAATTTTTTTGCGGAGTCGACATTTGTCATTTTCGTCGATATCTAGTATATATTATAAATTAATCTTCACACCGAAATGCCTCCAAGGCATCTTTAGGCCTTGACGTCTAGTTTCATGTGTTTTTCCCCAGGTGTTTGCTCATCACAGACAGCTGGAGCAGCTCTGGCACAAGGGCAAGGTCAAGTTACACCAGCGCCTCGGGCTACGCCTCTTCCAACAGGATGTTAAACAGGTAACACAGCGATGGAAGTTTGTACAGGAGGTAGACTGGCAAATGGTGTCAAACAGGTAACACAGCGATGGAGGTTTGTACAGAAGGTAGACTGGTGAATGGTGTCAAACAGGTAATACAGAGATGGAAGTTTGTACAGGAGGTAGACTGGCAAATGGTGTTAAACAGGTAACACAGAGATGGAAGTTTGTACAGGAGGTAGACTGGCAAATGGTGTCAAACAGGTAACACAGCGATGGAGGTTTGTACAGAAGGTAGACTGGTGAATGGTGTCAAACAGGTAATACAGAGATGGAGGTTTGTACAGAAGGTAGACTGGTGAATGGTGTCAAACAGGTAACACAGAGATGGAGGTTTGTACAGAAGGTAGACTTGCAAATGGTGTTAAACAGGTAACACAGAGATGGAAGTTTGTACAGGAGGTAGACTGGCAAATGGTGTCAAACAGGTAACACAGAGATGGAGGTTTGTACAGAAGGTAGACTGGCGAATGGTGTTAAACAGGTAACAGAGATGGAAGTTTGTACAGAAGGTAGACTGGTAAATGGTGTTAAACAGGTAACACAGAGATGGAAGTTTGTACAGAAGGTAGACTGGCAAATGGTGTTAAACAGGTAACACAGCGATGGAGGTTTCTACAGAATGTAGACTGGCAAATGGTGTTAAACAGGTAACAACAGAGATGGAAGTTTGTACAGGAGGTAGACTGGCAAATGGTGTCGAACAGGTAACACAGAGATGGAAGTTTGTACAGGAGGTAGACTGGCAAATGTTGTCAAACAGGTAACACAGAGATGGAAGCTTGTACAGAAGGTAGACTTGCAAATGGTGTCAAACAGGTAACACAGAGATGGAGGTTTGTACAGAAGGTAGACTTGCAAATGGTGTTAAACAGGTAACACAGAGATGGAGGTTTGTACAGAAGGTAGACTGGCAAATGGTGTTAAACAGGTAACAACAGAGATGGAGGTTTGTACAGAAGGTAGACTGGCAAATGGTGTCAAACAGGTAACACAGCGATGGAAGTTTGTACAGAAGGTAGACTGGCAAATGGTGTCAAACAGGTAACACAGCGATGGAAGTTTGTACAGACGTAGACTGGCAAATGGTGTTAAACAGGTAACACAGAGATGGAAGTTTGTACAGAAGGTAGACTGGCAAATGGTGTTAAACAGGTAACAGAGATGGGGTACAGAAGGTAGACTGGCAAATGGTGTTAAACAGGTAACACAGCGATGGAAGTTTGTACAGAAGGTAGACTGGCAAATGGTGTCAAACAGGTAACACAGAGATGGAGGTTTGTACAGAAGGTAGACTGGCAAATGGTGTTAAACAGGTAACACAGAGATGGAAGTTTGTACAGAAGGTAGACTGGCAAATGGTGTTAAACAGGTAACAGAGATGGAAGTTTGTACAGAAGGTAGACTGGCGAATGGTGTCAAACAGGTAACACAGCGATGGAAGTTTGTACAGAAGGTAGACTGGCAAATGGTGTCAAACAGGTAACACAGAGATGGAAGTTTGTACAGAAGTTAGACTGGCAAATGGTGTCAAACAGGTAACACAGAGATGGAAGTTTGTACAGAAGGTAGACTGGCAAATGGTGTCAAACAGGTAACACAGAGATGGAAGTTTGTACAGAAGGTAGACTGGCAAATGGTGTCAAGTTGTGGTTGAAAATAGGTTGAGTGAATAAAGAAACGTCGAAACAGACCTGAGTGACTTCAATTATTAATTAGGGCATTTCGGCCCGAAATGCCCTTATGGTTTTGTCTGGTTTTTTTTTTTTTTTTTTTTTTTTCTTCTTTTTTTTTTACTTTCCGTCGTTTTGGTTTCCGATCAATAACTCGGGAACGCCTGAACGGATCTTGTCCAAATTTACACCACTGGTCAGAAATATTACATGGAAGACCCCTATTGTTTTGGAGGCGGCTCCGGGGTCCGTGAGGTCCGTGAGGATGAAATCAAGGTTGATTTTGAGACTTGGTTTCCGATCGATAACTCAAAAAGTATTCATGCAATGGCAAGTATTCTCTGCATGGGAGTTCATATACCACCAAGGAAGAACCCTATTGATTTTGGGATCACTCCGTCGATCGACCTTTGACCTAGAGCTCGGAAGAATTTTTGCTGATTCATCCTTGAGGCTTTCTTGCATATCTCGGAAACGGTGTGTCGTAGAGCGAAACGGAGCTCAATTTCGGCCTCCTGGCACTAGACAAACTAGTCTAGTGTGTATCTTCGGTCGAGACGACCCCTGGTGTCGAATTTTTTTTTCGCCGACTCGGCACTTCCTGTTTGGCCGTATCTCGGAAACGGTGCGTCGTAGAGTGAAACGGAACTCAATTTCGGCCTTTTGGCACTAGACAAACTAGTCTAGTGTGTATCTTCGGTCGAGACGACCCCTGGTGTCGAATTTTTTTTCTTGCCGACTCGGCACTTCCTGTTTGGCCGTATCTCGGAAACGGTGTGTCGTAGAGTGAAACGGAGCTCAATTTCGGCCTTTTGGCACTAGACAAACTAGTCTAGTGTGTATCTGGGGTCGAGACAACCCCTGGTGTCAATTTTTGTTTCGCCGACTCGGCACTTCCTGTTTGGCCGTATCTCGGAAACGGTACGTCGTAGAGCGAAACGGAGCTCAATTTTGGCATCCTGGCACTAGACAAACTAGTCTAGGGGTATCTTGGGTCGAAACGACCCCTGGTGTCGATTTTTTTTTTCGCCGACTCGGCACTTCCTGTTTGGCCGTATCTCGGAAACGGTGCGTCGTAGAGCGAAACGGAGCTCAATTTCGGCCTCCTGGCACTAGACAAACTAGTCTAGTGTGTATCTTCGGTCGAGACGACCCCTGGTGTCGAATTTTTTTTTCGCCGACTCGGCACTTCCTGTTTGGCCGTATCTCGAAAACGGTGCGTCGTAGAGTGAAACGGAACTCAATTTCGGCCTTTTGGCACTAGACAAACTAGTCTAGTGTGTATCTTCGGTCGAGACGACCCCTGGTGTCGAATTTTTTTTTCGCCGACTCGGCACTTCCTGTTTGGCCGTATCTCGGAAACGGTACGTCGTAGAGCGAAACGGAGCTCAATTTTGGCATCCTGGCACTAGACAAACTAGTCTAGGGGTATCTTGGGTCGAAACGACCCCTGGTGTCGATTTTTTTTTTCGCCGACTCGGCACTTCCTGTTTGGCCGTATCTCGGAAACGGTGCGTCGTAGAGCGAAACGGAGCTCAATTTCGGCCTCCTGGCACTAGACGAACTAGTCTAGTGTGTATCTTCGGTCGAGACGACCCCTGGTGTCGAATTTTTTTTTCGCTGACTCGGCACTTTCTGTTTGGCCGTATCTCGGAAACGGTGCGTCGTAGAGTGAAACGGAACTCAATTTCGGCCTTTTGGCACTAGACAAACTAGTCTAGTGTGTATCTTCGGTCGAGACGACCCCTGGTGTCGAATTTTTTTTTCGCCGACTCGGCACTTCCTGTTTGGCCGTATCTCGGAAACGGTGCGTCGTAGAGAGAAACGGAGCTCAATTTCGGCCTCCTGGCACTAGATAAACTAGTCTAGGGGGTATCTTGGGTCGAAACGACCCCTGGTGTCGATTTTTTTTTTCGCCGACTCGGCACTTCCTGTTTGGCCGTATCTCGGAAATGGTGAGTCGTAGAGCGAAACGGAGCTCAATTTCGGCCTCCTGGCATTAGACAAACTAGTCTAGGGGTATCTTGGGTCGAAACGACCCCTGGTGTCGATTTTTTTTTTCCGACTCGGCACTTCCTGTTTGGCCGTATCTCGGAAACGGTGCATCGTAGAGCGAAACGGAGTTCAATTTCGGCCTGCTGGCACTAGACAAACTAGTCTAGTGGGTATCTTGGGTGGAGACGACCCCTGGTGTCAATTTTTTTTTCGCCGACTCGGCACTTCCTGTTTGGCCTTATCTCGAAAACGGTGCGTCGTAGAGCGAAACGGAGCTCAATTCCGGCCTTGTGGCACTAGACAAACTAGTCTAGTGGGTATTTTCGGTCGAGACGACCCCTAGTGTCGAATTTATTTTCGCCGACTCCACACTTCCTGTTTGGCCGTATCTCGGAAATGGTGCGTCGTAGAGCGAAACGGAGCTCAATTCCGGCCTCGTGGCACTAGACTAACTAGTCTAGAGGGTATCTTGCGTCGAGACGACTTCTGGTGTCGAATTTTTTTTTGCCGACTCAGCACTTCCTGTTTGCCATATCTCAGAAACGGTCCGTCGTAGAGCGAAACGCAAAAATGCCTAAGGACGGGGTATGTCACTTAAACTTTGACCACGGACAGATTCAGAGTCATTATGGTTCTACACGGTATCTTAGGTAAATGTTAGGTAGGAATAGAACTCACACGAAATGCCCCAAGGCATCTTCAGGCCTTGACGTCTAGTTTGTTATCCAAATGCAAAGCTGATAGAAATAAGTTTCCAAACCAGATTGAAACCATGAAGGATATTGATTCTATGCGTTCATGAAAATATCTCTAATATCCGGATTGTGAACACAATATTCCTCAGGTGATTGAGTGGGTGGATCACCATGGCGACGTGTTCCTGGATAAGAACAAGTCCCTGGGTAAATCTCTGCAGAAAGCGATGGCGCTACGCAACAACCACGAGCACTTCGAGAGCGTCCTGGTGGTCAGTATAATGTCTTGATGATCAAGTTACCTAAATTAGGAAACTGATATTTGGAACACAATTTAACAGGCACTGAAAATGTGTTATTTTATAGCAGCTAATTTCTGACATTCCCAAAAAATGTGTTGGCTTTTAAATGATCAAATCTTAAAAATTAGGAAACTGACATATTAACATGATTTACATTGGATTCGAAACACAATAAGCATGATATAACATGCACAGACATTGTTGACTGATTCCTCATCTAGAACACGATCACGAATGCTGACAAGCTGTTATCGGCGGCTGCGGAGCTGGCACAGACCGGAGAATGTGACCCACAGGAAATCCACAGCGAGGCTCGACAGCTAGAGCAGCGGATGGAGGCCTTCATCCACCACGTGGAGCGCCGACGTAACCTGCTGGACATGTCTGTTGGCTTCTACACTCACACGAAGGAGGTACACACAGGCTTGGGGGTGTCCGGGAGGGAGGGTGTCAGACTAGCACTTGATTCACTGTCACTTTTTATTCATGAATTAGTGCCTATCATAAAAATTAATGAAAACAGCTCGTCAATAATACGTCATCAAACAGTTTCAATATGATGATTGACAGTAGTCATATTGTTGCCACTTTTTGTCCAAGTTGGCTCTCTTGGTTCAATAAATCCTTGTCTATGTCACTTACCCCTGCTGTCACTCTGCCACAGTTACTGGGCTGGTTCGAGGAGCTGAGGACGGAGTTACAGAGCTCGGAGATTGCTGACACGGTCGAGGCGGCGGAAGAACTGATCTCACAGTTCTCGCAGCAGAAACAGGCGACCGTCGACGCTGTCGTCAACACGATCAGCGAGGGACAGAATCTACTGGAGGAACTCGGGTGTGTAAATGACACAGAGATAGTGTGGTTGTTCTCAACAGTTTATAATATTCAAAATTTCAAAAAAAGCATACTCAGCAGAAATACCTTTGTGTTATTTTGTCTAGGTCGACTTCACAATATACAATATTAATGTATTCGTTGTATTTGTAGTAACCATGGTAACCCACCTGCCGAGGGAGAGAAGTCATCAGGAGATGTCGCACACATACAGGGTCAGTTTGTGTTCTAGGATTATGCAACGAGCGCTGTTTATAGAATGTGAAATCAGTTATATGGCAATCGAAGCAGAATGGAATGGTTATACTGCTTATTATTGTCATTATTGTGATTAAATGAAACTTTTATATTTTACATTTTGCAAATAATTTAGATATACCTCGAGCTTGAAAGTGTTGTATTTTCATTTGTTTTAGTTATTGTGAACAGATGTATATCATAACCTGCCTTCCCTCCCTGACCCAGGTGTGTTACAACAGCTGCAGGAAGGCCGTGACCAGCTGGACGAGCTGTGGACCACACGCAAACTTAAACTGGACTTGTGTCTACAGCTCCGCGCCTTCGAACGGGAGGCACTCGAGGTCTGTGCGGCTCGTGTGAATTCTATCTTCAAACTCAGTTCAAAGAATGATCCTTCAGGAGTTTGCTTCATGCTTTGAAAATTTCTTCCTATATGCTTGGCTGATTTATCTGTGAAGTGAAGATTGTAAGAATATTCATGTTGCACACCATTAGTAAAAAAAAAATTTATCATTATGTTGGTTATACTCTTATGTTGATGTGTGACCTTTGACCGTGTGACCTTGACCTTGGCAGCTGTCTAACCAGTTGGAGCTGTGGTCGGAAGAGTTACAACACGTTGAGTTAGCCAATGATCTCGGAAAGGCGGAGAGTTTTCTACAACTGCACAATGACAGTGTCACACACATGCAGAACTGTGTCTTTGAGGTGCTTCAGAAAGGACAGGATCTGTCCACGGTGGGTGATCATTACGCACAAAACTTTCACTGTGCACAGTGGGTAGTCAGTGTACAGAAAACCTGTAGAAAGGACAGGATCTGTCCACGGTGGGTGGTCATTACGCACAAAACTTACACTGTGCACAGTGGGTAGTCAGTGTACAGAAAACCTGTAGAAAGGCTGTTGTCCCTGGTTTGTCTTCAATGCGGCTAATCATGGACTTGTTCTTGTATTATGATGAAATTCATCTCGCGGTGCAGGTATTTGTACAGTCGGGTGTAGAGCTGACTGTAGACGCGCAGTATGACGCACAGACGCGCATACAGTTGCTGCTGGAGTTTCTACACGAGCGAGAGATGGATCTCGAGGACATCGCTGAGCAGAAACGAACCAAACTCGAGCAATGCGTCCAGCTCCGACACTTCGAGATTGAAGCCAGACAGGTGAGAATCACTTGTATATCGATCCTGCCAGGCCATTTGGAACATGGATTATTGGCCCTATTAATGTTGCAGAAAAATATCTTACAGGACATTTGGGACAATGTTGCTTGATAAATGTTCCTGTTGATGAAGTGGGACAATCATGTCCTCTCTCTGATTGCTCAACACTTTTAGGTTTACGTGTGTCTTTCAATTTCTTGAATGATACCTTTGACTATAAATCCATGATTAAACTTGTCACTCCAAACTTGTCAAGGCAATCCTCTCAGAGAACGTGACCTGTGTTTGATGTAGGTTGTGACTTGGATCCGAAACGCTCAGACGATGATTACCGCGGGCCTTGTCTGTCCAAACTGTCTCCCGGACGCCGAGCAACTCAAGAAGGAGCACGAACAATTCCAGCTTGCTATAGAGGTACTGAGCTACACTGGTATAGTAACATTGAAATTAAATACAACCATGGGTCTGTCAGATGTCTTTCTACATAATATAGTTAATCTCTTTATATGTCCATGCTAAATTATTGTATCACTCAGATAGAGTGTGCATCATTGTGTATCAATATGTGATACAAATATAAGGGTTACTTCACCATTTTGTCATATTTCATCACTTGTATATTTGTAAAACTGAGCTTGTTTGTGACATTTTTCATTCAGAATTTAGTATCCAGGATTCGATTAAGATCAAAGGTTAACATTATCAGAGGTATTTTGGGGAAGGTACAGCAGCATATATTGTTAAGATAGTTCTGTTTCCAGTTCTTGGATTCCTGTTGTGTTTGATTGTCATCATTGTTATACATATGTAGTCAAAAACAATTGAAAGCTGAGATAAACTTCATCAATTTTTGCTGACATGTTTAATATTTGTCATTGGCTAGAAACACTATTTTACACACTCCTGGTTCCCGTGTGAAGATTTGACTGTATCCCACATAATCATGATAATAACCATGAATATTCCCTATCTCCCTGCACAGAAAACCTACCAGTCTGCAGTGAAGGTGACTCACAAAGCCGAGCAGATGATCACGAATCACTACAACGTGGAGCGAATACACAACATCGGGGAAAACGTGACAGGACGCTGGCAGCAACTCATCTTCCTGGCCGAGGAGAGGATGAAACTCATCATGGCCTCCATGAACTGGTTCAAAACCGCTGAACAGGTACACGTCATAAAAGTCAAAGACTCAATGGCGGGCTGGGGGGGGGGGGGGGGGTCAGAGGGGGGGAGGGAGAAAAAGTCTGTGTGGACAGGGGAATACAGCGGGTAGAACTAGAGAAAAAAGTGAAAGTCAACCTCTATAAGAAACACTTTGGAAGTCCTTACCATTACTTTCAGATGCGGTAGATCATGTTATTGTTGCCTTTGAGATATCCTGCTATGATAACAGCCAGTGTTGTGTTTGTTGCGGCAGGTGTGCTCTGTTCTGGAGACCCTGGAACGCGAGTACCGTCGAGATGAGGACTGGTGCACAACCGAGCGAGCGAACTCCTCCGACAAGTCTTCGTACATGCAACAACTAGTCAGTAAACATCAGGAGCAGAAAGAAGCCTTCCTCAAGGTGATGCAGGGAGATTATGTGTCCAATCATGTCAGCAGTAGAATTTAGCTCTGAGCTAACACCCAGAAATTGTCATGAAGTTAATGGATACTGTATCTTGACCTGGTTTACATGTATGGTTATTATCTGTTTTATACACAAGGATATTCAGTATGATTCAATGTTTAATTTGTTGGTTACCAGGCGTGCACTCTTGCCAGAAGAACCGCTGAGACGTTCCTGAAGTATGTCCACCGGAATGTTCACACCCTCGGGATGAAGATCACTCGGAATCCTGAGGTCCAAGTCAAAGGTAGGAAGTCACTCAGGACAACTTGTCATGTCAAAGATTTAGTCCCAAGACAAATCGAACACAAGACAGGGAATCCATTTGAAAAATTATTCTTTCAAGTGTATTCTTTCATCAACATGATTACCAGAATATTTGAGAAAAAAATGTTTACTCATTTACGAAAACATGAATTTCCGGTTTTCTAAACACAAGTTTGAATGATTTTATGATTTGTTTCTAGCAACGTTAGACCACCTGCTAAAACAAGAAAACATGGTTCTGGAATACTGGACACATCGTAAGAAACGACTCGACCACTGCCAACAGTTTGTACTCTTTGAGGACAGCGCGAAACAGGTGAGTCGATGCAAAACTGTCTTAAAAACATCATCCCAACAGCACTGTTAATATAACGAATTCCTGTTCCATCCACTAATATAGATGTAATAGATTTCTATCAGTGAATGTCCATCACTAAAACCTTAGAGACAGAGTTCATGATCCTTCAAAGATATTATCAGTTTGACTCTGACTTGGTTTTGTTGGTGACCATGTAGTAATCCTGTAATGAAAACTGCGAAAATTAAATCAACACAAAACAAATGTTATTCAAGTTTGATCAAGTGTTAGAAGCTCATATATGCAAGCACATGGTGTTCATATTCATCCCATCCGTGACACTGTAATATTTCCCTGTGTTGCTATGATAAAACCTTAACCCTTTGTTTGCCAGGCGCTGGAGTGGATCCACGACACGGGGGAGTTTTATCTGTCGACTCACACAAACGTCGGAGAGAATCTGGAGGAAACACAGTCTCTACTGGACGAACACCGTGACTTCAAGTCAAGCGCCAAGGTACAGTCAACCATACCTAGAGTGGTGTTTGTGGAACACAATGCCTGTATCATGTTTGAAATTATTATTTGGAACTTTTGTGTGAAAGTTACAAGTGTACCTCAAATTTTTAGGTTACCGGACCTTTGGTCCGATAACCTATTGGCATGGCGTTGCGTCCGTCGTCCGTCCGTCCGTCCGTCTGTCCGTCCGTCCGTCCGTCCGTCCGTCCGGCGTTAACATTTTTATCTTTAAAGTTAACGATCGAATCTTTCTGAAATTTTGCACAAAAATGCCTAAAAATATTTTGAGAAGGAAGTATTTTTTTGTTTTTTGATTTTCGCATTTTTTTCAAAATGGCGGCCGTTTTTGTCGAAAAACGCTCAATTTTGGACTTTGACGGCCATTTTCTCATAAACTGTCTAATCAGTTTTGAGTTTTTGGTTTCAAAAGATTCCCCTCATATACCTCTGTGATATGTATAAGTTTGGTTGCCCTAAATCTGCCGGTTTTCGTGTGGCGGCCATTTTGAATTTTTGGCGGGTCGGCGAAAACAATTTTTTTCGCCCCAGATCGCATTACTATCCATTTTGGGCCATTTCTAGAGCAAAAAAAAATTTTCACCCTTTGAAAAAAATTTTGGAGTTTTGATATTTTTGCTTAAAAAGATTCCTCTTATATACCTCTGCGACGTGTATAAGTTTTGTTGCCCTTGAATCGCCGATCTCAGTGTGGCGGCCATTTTGAATTTTTGACGAGTCGGCGAAAAAAAAATTTTTCGCCCCAAATAACATTACTATCCATTTTGGGCCATTTCTAGGCAAAAAAAAATTTTCACCCTTTGAAAAAAATTTTGGACTTAGAAAATTTTCGGCACTTTTTTCCTTCATAATTGGAGCTGTCAGGACTGTACTCATAGAACGCTTGAAGATAGAGCTTAGAAATTGGCACTTTCAAATCGGAAGTCATATATGGCGACTTGTGTGGTGACCTTGAATTTGACCTTGGATGACCTTGAAAGGTCAAAACAGCCATTTTGGGGTCAAAAAATGCCCAGATTTGCCTTTGTAGATGAAATGCTTGCAGATAGAGCTCCTGTTTGCATTATGAACATATAGGAAGACATATATGGCACAACTAATGATGACCTTGAACTTGACGTCAGATGACCTTGAGTGCCAAATGCCTGACTTGGAATGTGTAAATTGACCTGAGCGGCCTAAACGATTCCACCCAACATATAGAATATCAAATGCCGCACACATACATGTAATGGTTACATCGAAGTTCATACGGATGACCTTGATTGGTAAATCCCAAGGTCATATGTTTACACTGCGAACCTTGATTGGTAAATCTCAAGGTCTGTTACATGCCAATGCTGCCATGGCCAAACCAAAATTGTCCGGTAACCTATCTTAGCCTTTGGGCTAATTTTTCAGTGTACTCAACTCTAAATTACATGCAATACTTTTCAAGTACATTTAGTGGACCAATTTTCAAGATTCTACAGTGAAAATGTGCCCTGAATTCGAGCACACATTTCATTGTATCGGTTGCTAGGAGACGAAGGAGAAGGTTCGGTTGCTGATCCAGCTTGCTGACAGTCTCGTGGACAAAGGACACATGCACGCCGCCGAGATCCGATCCTGGGTCGTCGCAGTCGACAAACGTTACAAGGACTTCTCGTCTCGCATGGAGAAATACCGCATCAAACTGGAGTCAACGCTCGGAGTCAAACACGACACCGCAGTGTGTATCTATCCATGTGGGACGATACTTATACAGGGTGGGAAAGTCATGTGGGGATAGGTTATGAATCTGGCTACAAACAAACCTTTACATGAGCTATTCCACTCTGAACAACTCAGTGTGGATGGAGTTGCATGCATATACATTGTAATGCCTTAACATTATTTTCTTGCACCCAAATCAAACAATATTGTCGGTTTACTGTTCTATATATGGGAATTTACCTTGTCTCGATGGACTCTTGAATGGACTGTTCTTATAGTTTCTGTTTGCAATGGTTACTGTTATTATGGTTACTGTTGCTATGGTTGCTGTTGCTATGGCTACAGTTCCTATGGTTACTGTTGCTATGGTTACTGTTGCTATGGCTACAGTTCCTATGGTTACTGTTGCTGTGGTTCCTGTTATTATGGTCACTGTTGTTATGGTTACAGTCGGAGCCGGAGGAGAGCAGTAGGCAGAGTGACGCGAGTCTCGAGGAGAAGCTCCAGCAGACCGCCAAGGAGCTGACAGAGGAAAAGCGCAAGTCTGCTCGGCGGAAAGAGTACGTAAAAAACACAAACGCAAGAAATATCAATGTATGATGCCAGAATCTGTATTCTGGTATGCAGATGTTTGTATGTCAGTTGTGCAATGTTATTTATGTTTTGGGGAACACAAATATTATGTTGTATACAAATCATACAGATCCCTAATGAGCAAATATCTGTGTACCTCAAGGTTCATCATGGCGGAGCTACTGCAGACTGAGAGAACTTACGTCGCCGATCTGGAAACTTGTCTCAAGGTGAGTGCAAAATACCTTTAGTGTCGATAGAGGATCGATAGAAATGTCTAAATGTCAGTGAAAATGTTTCAATGGCGATAAGGTATCTCAAGATCGAAAAAAATGTCTCAAGGCCGATAGAAACATTTCAAGGTCGTTAAAAATATCTCAATTTCAATAAAGATGTCTCGCGTTGTTAGAAATGTCTCAAGGTTGATAAAAATGTCTCGAGGTCATTGTCTCAAGGCCCATAAAAACTTCTTGAGGTCCTTAGAAATGTCTCAAGGTCGATATAAAAATGTCTCAAGATCGATATAAAAATGTCTCAAGGTCGAAATAAAAATTTCTCAAAGGCGTTAGAAATGTCTCAAGGGCCATATAAAAAATATCTAGAGGTCATTATAAATATCTTGAGGTTGATATAAAAATGTCTTGAGGCTGGTAGAGAAGTCTCAAGATTGTTGGAAAAGTCATATCCTGATCATATGTCATAATATTATCTGTCATGTATTGGTTCAGTGTTGCAAAATTAGTGTCTGTTATTTTCTGATGAATAACTTCACCTGAAGCCAAGTTGAATAATGTTTGATAAAACTGATGATTGGTGTCAATGTTGTTGGCTTATCTCTATCATAAAGGATATCACACATGATCTGTCATGTTTTTAGGTTACCGGACCTTTGGTCCGATAACGTATTGGCATGGCGTTGCGTCCGTCCGTCCGTCCGTCCGTCCGTCCGTCCGTCCGGCGTTAACATTTTTATCTTTAAAGTTAACGATCGAATCTTTCTGAAATTTAGCACAAAAATGCCTAAAAATATTTTGAGAAGGAGGTATTTTTTTGTTTTTTGATTTTCGCATTTTTTTTCAAAATGGCGGCCGTTTTTGTCGAAAAACGCTCAATTTTGGACTTTGACGGCCATTTTCTCATAAACTGTCTGATCAGTTTTGAGTTTTTGGTTTCAAAAGATTACCCTCATATACCTCTGTGATATGTATAAGTTTGGTTGCCCTAAATCTGCCGGTTTCCGTGTGGCGGCCATTTTGAATTTTTGGCGGGTCGGCGAAAAAAATTTTTTCGCCCCAAATCGCATTACTATCCATTTTGGACCATTTCTAGGGCAAAAAAAAATTTTCACCCTTTGAAAAAAATTTTGGACTTAGAAAATTTTCGGCACTTTTTCCCTTCATGATGGGAGCTGTCCGGACTGTACTCATAGAACGCTTGAAGACAGAGCTTAGAAATTGGCACTTTCAAATGGGAAGTCATATATGGCGACTCGTGTGGTGACCTTGAATTTGACCTTGGATGACCTTGAAAGGTCAAAACAGCCATTTTTGGGTCGAAAAACGCTCAAATTTGCACCTGGTCTGTATTTTCTCAAAAACTCTCTGATCAGTTTTGAGATTTTTGCTTAAAAAGATTCCTCTTATATACGTCTGTGACGTGTATAAGTTTTGTTGCCCTTGAATCGCCGATCTCAGTGTGGCGGCCATTTTGAATTTTTGACGAGTCGGCGAAAAAAATTTTTTTTGCCCCAAATAACATTACTATCCATTTTGGGCCATTTCTAGGCAAAAAAAAATTTTCACCCTTTGAAAAAAATTTTGGACTTGGAAAATTTTCGGCACTTTTTTCCTTCATAATGGGAGCTGTCAGGACTGTACTCATAGAACGCTTGAAGATAGAGCTTAGAAATTGGCACTTTCAAATGGGAAGTCATATATGGCGACTTGTGTGGTGACCTTGAATTTGACCTTCAATGACCTTGAAAGGTCAAAACAGCCATTTTGGGGTCAAAAAATGCCCAGATTTGCCTCTATAGATGAAATGCTTGCAGATAGAGCTCATGTTTGCATTATCATGATTATGAACATATAGGAAGACATATATGACACAACTAATGATGACCTTGAACTTGACGTCAGATGACCTTGAGTGCCGAATGTCTGACTCGGAATGTGTAAATTGACCTGAGTGGCCTAAACTATTCCACCCAGATATATCTTTGTATTATGAACATATAGAATATCAAATGCCGCACACATACATGTAATGGTGACATCGAAGTTCACACGGATGACCTTGATTGGTAAATCTCAAGGTCTGTTACCTGTCAATGCTGCCATGGCCAAACCAAAATTGTCCGGTAACCTATCTTAGCCTTTGGGCTAATTTTCTGTGTTACAGACTTATTACAACGAGATGGTCCACCCTAAGAGTTCCCCGCCAGCCGGTATTGCTGGAAAACACGATGTCATCTTTGGCAACCTGCAAGAAATATACAATTTCCACGATAAGTATGTACAAAGATAACTTCCCATATACATGAGTGCAATCAAAATCAAACCATGCACTTGTTCTCAGCGGATGAGATAATTATATCAAATTCAAACTAAAAGTTCAGCACAGATGTTTTACGGATTCACACAAACATTGAATTTTTTGTTCTGTTTCCAATCATTGTTTCAATCACAATTATTTCCTGATGACAACCCTCCTACCCTCACAGAGTGTTCCTGAAGGAGTTGGAGAAGTACGAAGTATTACCTGAGGATGTTGGTCACTGTTTTGTCACGTGGGCCGAGCATTTCTCTATCTATGTCACATACTGCACAAACAAACCAGAGTCTCAGAATCTCGTCGAACATCACAGTGCCTCGTTCTTCGAGGTAGGCGCTCAGCTTTGGTCTAAAACCTCAGCCAAATGGTAGTTAATGTGGAAAAGATCATAGAATTTATAAGTGTGACATCTTTGTGAAGATGTAATTTTTTTTTTTCATTTCAAAAAGACAAACCAACAAAATGATATTCAGTATTGAAATCTGATTATGTGTTCAATATATTTTGGTGTTAAAGTGAAAAACCCTACACAAATTCAATTTTTCTTGGCAATGTACCTGCACAGTGGTGATGTACTATCTCCCAAACCACCCCCTATGTGTCACACTGCTCCATAAACCTTACAGGACGTACAGAAGCGGTACGACCTGAGCAGCTCTCTTCCCTCTTACCTGATCAAACCCGTACAGCGGATCACAAAGTATCAGCTGCTGCTCCGGGACTTGCTGGCGTGTTGTGAGGAGGGTCGTGGGGAACTCAAGGTACGTGCCCGGGGGCAAATGGGGGTCTGATCTTATGCCAAAAACACAAGAAATTTTGCTTTCGGTCGGTGAATAAATTTCCTTGAAATTTGGACCAAATTTCTGATGGCAGTTGTCTCTGATAAAATTTGTAGCTGGCTTCAATGATTAGTATGCTGAATACCTCTCTTCCTCCCTCTCCCCAGGATGGTCTCGACGTGATGCTGAACGTCCCCAAGAAAGCCAATGATGCCCTCCACCTGTCACTACTGGAGGGCTGTGATGTAAGTCACACGGACTTCCGTCGTCTGCTGTATAACAACCCGAAGAAACAGATCTTTGCATCAAAATTACATCAAAGATTTGTATCACCCAGATTCAAGGATAGACTTTTATCGTTATTATGGCTACTGTGTTTGTCCTGGTTGCAATGTTTGTTCTGACCTGGTTACCATGTTGGTTGCCCTGGTTACCATGTTTCTTGCCCTAGTTACTATGCTGTTGCCATGGTTACCATGTTGGTTGCCCTGGTTACCATGTTCCTTGCCCTAGTTACTATGCTATTGCCATGGTTACCATGTTGGTTGCCCTGGTTACCATGTCATTGCCCTGGTTACCATGTTTCTTGCCCTAGTTACTATGCTGTAGCCATTGTTACCATGTATGTGGCCCTAGTTACTATGCTTTTGCCATGGTTACCATGTCTGTGGCCCTAGTTACTATGCTGTTGCCATGGTTACAGGAGGAGCCGACCGCTCTAGGGGAGGTGATCCTACAAGACACATTCACCGTGTGGGACCCGAAGCAGTTAATCAAGAAAGGCCGCGAGCGACACTTGTTCCTGTTTGAGGTGTGTCTGCTGTTCGCCAAGGAGACGAAGGAGAGCACCGGCAAGTCCAAGTACCTGTACAAGTCCAAGCTGCTGGTATGTACAACTCACTGACAGAACACGCCGTTTGTCTGAAGTCCTGCTCGTTCGCTAGTCTCTGATGTTTTATGCCTGTTGTATTGCAGACGAACCAGATCGGTGTGACGGAGCACATAGAGGGTGACGAGTGCAAGTTTGCGCTATGGACTGGGACTGTAGCGCCGATCTCCGACTACAAGATCATCCTCCGGGTAGGTGGACTTCTAATGTCTGATGAGGTAGATTGCCCTGTTCATTTGCTTGCTCTGCCAAGCCTTTAGTCAAGTTGCTGATGCTTCTCTCTGTGTTTAGGCGTCGTCCCTGGAGACGAAGCAGGTTTGGGTGAAGCACCTTCGAGAGTTGATACAGGCGCGACTGATGTACATCAGCCCTGCCCTCAACGCATCTGTCAGCAAATCACAGCTCTTCAAACCACCACCGCCCAAAATATTCAGTCAACAACGTGCAAGCAGGTCAGTGTCTTAATGACATCAGATGTCAGTGTCATCTCAGTGGTGTCAGATATCAGTGTCATCTCTAGTGTCCGATGTCAGTGTCGTGTCAATGATGCATTTCAGTCTCGTGTGTCAAATGTCAGTGTCATCTCAGTAGTGTCAGATATCATGCAGTGTCATGTGTCAAGTGTCTCAGTAATGTCAGTTGTCAGTAACTAGTCAGATGTCAGAAAAGTCATGTTTTTGGGTTTATACATCTGACAGTAGACCATTGACAGTTTTAGTATTAGCAGAAACCCATTCTCTTATTGCTTTGTGGTGTTAGTCCTCAGTAGAGTCCAAATCAGTCAGTGCGTCATCAGCATTGATGAATATAGTTTGATGCAAGTCTGAGGTATCCCCTGCACATACAGACTCAGTATAAACCTCAGATACAGCTTTTGGTGCTGTATTTCAAGAGGCAGATGAGCAGTTTTCTACGTATATTGTTCTGAACAATGCCACTGCAGACTTTTCTCTAACTCTTCCCCATCACGTGCCTTGCTCACACACCCGCTTCAGCAGTTAACTTAAGTGCCCTGCTGGAATACTGCAGTTTTCTATGGGTGTATATTAACCCAGAAATGATACAACACGGAACATCCCGTGTGTGGAACTCTGCTGCCGCTCTCCGCTCTCCGAAACAACAATATCTGGGATCAGTCTACCACTGATACCCCCCCCCTCCCCACTCCCCCTGTCCCCACCACCCAGGAGTCAGTTATCAGCACCTCTGTCTCACTCACTAGTGTTTTATCAGCAAAATCTGCCTTTACTCTGAACTCATTCAAGTTTTATGCCTGAACTAATGTGAATGCTTCAAAGGATTCCTCTGACTGGATGCTTCTCTCCGCATGTTCTGGATACAGAAAGTGAAAGGATCTGTCCGTCCAGGATAAAGACTGGAAAAACTACAACTTCCCTTCCTTGGAGATAACCCCACAATCTCTCCCTTGTACCAATTATAAATTATTAGGCACTGATATCACATGTAGTGTCTGTGCATGGAGCATATGTATCCGAGTTCTGTGAGAGATAATGGGGTGCACGGCATGGTTCAGTCTGTTTGTATCCATCATGCTCATGTGACGGAATGGAGGATATGTTGTGGCGAGGATTAGAAAATATCTGATATTGGTCAAATGATGCTAGCAAGAAAGCTCATGCAGAATTTGACGAATAACATGTCAATCTAGAGGCACATCACAGTTTGACAATTGTACAACCAGGGATGGCCTTGCTCGCATGGTTACAAAAACTATGTGGATCGATGATACTCTGGTTGCCATGGGGACCTGACAGTAGTTTATCATGGTCACCATGGCTACAGGATGTGTGGGGGGTGGCGGAGGACCTAGTGTATTATTTCCTGGCGTGTGCGGGGAGCATGGTACTTGTTAAAGTTCTCGTGGACACGGTCATCAGACTTGGCTTCTACAGGTGCAGGCTCATGAGTGTGCACTAGCTGAACATTAAACAGTAGTTGTTGGAAATCCTGAAATGTAACCAAATATGTGGTCTCAGTAGGGAACTGTCTACTAGCTCATTACAAATCCAATTGTGTCTAGAATCACCGCAATATTAATTTCTTTTATTTGATGATAATGTTGCTCATAAAAAGCTGCAAAACAATTTTTTGAAAGTGAATGAGTACTAGTATCAGTTTTGACTGTTACTATGCGAGGTTGCACATCACTAAGCCAGCTATGTTTGTTACAGAGAACTGGATGAGACAATGTCGTTAGACGATATGTCACTGGACAGAATTCTGCCAGAGCGAGGCTCCATGACCTCTGTCAACTCAGCTGCTACGACCTGTACAACAGACTCCAGTGGCAGCGGCTGCTCATACACAGGCAACAAGGTCAGTACTTTACTGGGGTGTGTCCTGAACCACCGAATAGGGCAATACTTTACTTACTGGGGTGTGTCTTGAACCACCGAATAGGGCAGTACTTTACTGGGTTGTGTCCTGAACCACCGAATAGGGCAGTACTTTACTGGGTGTGTCCTGAAATACCAAGTTAGGGCAGTACTTTACTGGGTTGTGTCCTGAGGTGCGTCCTGAACCACCGAATAGGGCAGTGCTTTACTGGGGTGTGTTCTGAACCACGGAATAGGGCAGTACTTTACTGGGGTGTGTCCTGAAATACCAAATTAGGGCAGTACTTTACTGGGGTGTGTCCTGAACCACCGAATAGGGCAGTACTTTACATACTAGGGTGTGTCCTGAAATACCAAATAGGGCAGTACTTTACTGGGGTGTGTCCTGAACCACAGAATAGGGCAGTACTTTACTGGGTGTGTCCTGAAGTACCATATAGGGCAATACTTTACTGGGTGTGTCCTGAAATACCAAATTAGGGCAGTACTTTACTGAATGTTTCCTGACCAACAGAATAGGGCAGTACTTTACTTACTGGGGTGTGTCCTGAACCACCGAATAGGGCAGTACTTTACTGGGTGTGTCCTGAAATACCAAATAGGGCAGTACTTTACTGGGTTGTGTCTTGAACCACAGAATAGGGCAATACTTTACTTACTGGGGTGTGTCCTGAACCACCGAATAGGGCAGTACTTTACTGGGTTGTGTCCTGAACCATCGAATAGGGCAGTACTTTACTTACTGGGGTGTGTCCTGAACCACCGAATAGGGCAGTACTTTACTGGGTTGTGTCCTGAACCATCGAATAGGGCAGTACTTTACTTACTGGGTTGTGTCCTGAACTACCGAATAGGGCAATACTTTACTGGGTTGTGTCCTGAACCACAGAATAGGGCAGTACTTTACTTACTGAACCATCAAATAGGGCAGAACTTCACTAAATTGTGTCCTGAACCACCGAATAGGGCAGTACTTTACTGGGTTGTATCCTGAACCACCGAATAGGGCAATACTTTACTGGAGTGTGTCCTGAACCACCGAATAGGGCAGTCCTTTACTGGGGTGTGTCCTGAAGCACAGAGTAGGGCAGTACTTTACTGGGTTGTGTCCTGAACCACAGAATAGGGCAGTACTTTACTTACTGGGGTGTGTCCTGAACCACCGAATAGGGCAGTACTTTACTGGGTTGTGTCCTGAACCACAAAATAGGGCAGTACTTTACTGGGTTGTGTCCTGAACCACAGAATAGGGCAGTACTTTACTGGGTTGTGTCCTGAACCACAGAATAGGGCAGTACTTTACTTACTGGGGTGTGTCCTGAACAACCGAATAGTTTTGCTTTACGTTGTCATCGATATCACGGAAACTGTGCGGCTTAGAGCAGAACAGACATTGGACAGATAGTCTTTGGGGTATCAAGTTTGTCCTTCACATACATGTAATTGCATAAATGTCTTATAGATCTCATTGGGAGCTTCGTCATGTTTTCCTGAGTCAGCTGTTTGTTCCTTTCATGCTTCACCCTGAAATGCCTCCAAGGCCTTTAGGCCTTGACGTCTAGTTTTTATAGAAATCGGTTCTTGTCTGCAATTGTGTGTATCTATTTCCCATGAGGTTTCGGTAGTTCAATGTTCACAGAGCTCCTGTGAAAAGCATTGCATGTGCAGAAATACTGAGTATACTTGTAAACACGGACAACACCTTTCTCTTGGAACTTGAAACATGGAACTTGAAATTCGTTTTCGGGTGTCCCTGTCATTTGTTGGTGCGGTGTGTCCACAGTCAAACCATGGATTGGTTGACTTGCTGGAGTGTCTCGCGTAGGATGCTGAGAATGAAAACCTAGGTTCATCACGACTCAAATTCTCACATGACTCACATTTTATGTGTTGAAATTTATTTTGCTTCTTTAGACTATCAGTACAGAAGTTTACTTGTAAATGTAATGTGTGGGCTGTGATAAATACTTATATATGAGTCACCCCAGCAAGATTGACAGATGATTATGAAAAAGAAAAAGGTTTCACCCTGTCACAGAATTGTGAAAGCCTGTGGCTGCGATCAGAAATACCTGTGTAAGATATTCTTAACCTGCTTAAAATGATTACAGAAAGGATGTGAATATTGCAAGTCAGGATTAATTTCTCAATTTATGAGCTTTGTTATATCATCCCTCTGCCCAGAATATTGATGTAGGTGAGTTTGTTAATTTAGCAGCACTGGACCGTCTCGAAGGTTCGTTCGTATCAGAGACCTGCAATAATGGTTGTTCCTGCTAGTTTGGCTAGTTGCCTATATTTGGGCAATATTGTCCAGGACATCACTAGAGACTGGTAGCATTAATGGTGTATCCCATGGCACGTTTAGAGCCGGACTGATCGCTGTTTGTTTAGTGCTGTTTGCCCTATATCTATCGTATCCCGCATCCCTTGGGACCTCATGGCCTATCGGAGTGTGTATGTACGCTGTATATGTAAGCCGTGTGCCGTACTCGCTGCCAGGTCTCTTCCTATCTCTCCCCTCGGGAACAGATTCCACTCAGTCTTGTCCTCCGGTATATATTGTCTGTAAACGGCTATACTGCAAGCTAGCGACTGTAAAATGCTTTTATTTTATTGCATCAAAATGCAGCATTTTTCTGGACTGTTTAAGCTGATTTGGGCTCCTGATTCCTGTTCAGTTACTCCGTGCTGTGTTAGACCCTGGGTATGCTTGCATAATATCGAATCTCGCACCCTCCAGATCGTTCTAGTTGTGGATTTGAACATCTGTGGACTAAATGCGATGGTTTACAGTGTGACTGCGGAATGCCTGTGTTATGTTATATACGTTTGTGCCGGCCCGCAGGAGGGCTGGTGGGGGAACCACTGCTAGGGATGCGGCAGGAAGATTATTGATTTATCCCGGCTCTGACTGTTTCCTTGGGTTTCCCTGTTCCCTGGGACCGATGTATACAATCTAGCCCCCTCCCCCACCTCACATAGCTCTCCCTGGCACTGCCAAGCTTACAGCCAGAGACA